>JAPKLX010000258.1:86604-123997 GCA_026898415.1 Leonotis leonurus | reverse complement strand
CCCCCCCCCCCCCCCCCCCCCCCCCCCCCCCCCCCCCCCCCCGGAGCGCGCGCTATTCCCCTAGCGCTCGCTACCCCTCCTCTAGGCCATCATCTCACATTCTTGATTTGTTCCTTTCGAGTTCTAATTTACAAGAGCAAAACACTTCTTAATTCTCCTCCAACAGTATACGAAATAAGGGAAACAAAAACGCGAAACAAGAAACAAAAATAAAAGAACAAACAGAAATAAACGAACGCTTGTGTAATGTCACGGAATAATTTGATCAATTAAGAGGTGGATCTTCAATCAGTGTCGACTCCACTGTGAAATTAGTAGGCCATCCTTCGATATACGACTTCAAACGATGCCTATTTACGATAAAAGAGTCATCTCCTTCTTTAGAAAGCTCAACTCACCCGTACGACTTCACATCCTTCACCACAGATAGGCCACTCCATCTTGATTTCAACTTCCCGGGAAACAACTTCAATCGGGAATTGAATAGTATCACCTTCATGCCGAGCTTGAGGTCCTTATGTAGTATCCTCCAATCGTGAATCGCCTTCACCTTGTCCTTGTAAATCCAGGCATTATCATACGCTTCGTGGGCGCAACTCGTCGAGCTCCGACATTTGAAGTGAACGGTGCTCCGCGACTTTGTGCAAGTCGAAATTGGAGGCCTTGATCACCAAATAAGCCTTGTGCTCCACCTCTACCGGCATGTGACACATCTTTCCATACATGAGGTTATACAGGCTCATCCCCAACACACTCTTGTAAGCCGTTCGGTATGCCCAAAGAGCATCGTTCAACTTGATCGCCCAATCCTTCCTAGATAGTTTGACAATCTTCTACAATAGGTTCTTGATTTGTTTGTTGCTTGTTTTGGCTTGGCCCAACGTCTGAGGATGATAAGGAGTAGCGAACTTATGGGTGATCCCATTTTTCTTCATGAGCCTCTCGAATAGCCTATTGCAAAAATGCTTCCCACCATCATTAATGATAGCATGTGGAAATCTAAACCTGCATAGAATATTTTCCTGCACGAACTTAAGCACAACGTGAGAATCACACGTCCTAGTGGGGATAACCTCAACCCACTTGGACACGTAATCAACGGTCAGTAAAATATATTCATACCCATGAGATTTTGGAAAAGGACCCATAAAATTAATGCCCCACACATCGAAATACAAGCACATTATTATGAGGCATCTCATTCCTACGACCTATAGAACCGACTCTTTGGCATCTATCACAAGAGAGATAAAAAGCATGTGCATCTCTAAATAACGTATGCCAAAATAAACCTGATTGGAGAACCTTGTGAGCCGTCTTTTGGCCTCCAAAATGGCCACCGTAATGTTCTTGGTGGCACATCTCCAACACTTTAGGTTGCTCTTCCTCCGCAACACATCTCCGAATCACCTCGTCCTTCCCGAGCTTGAATAGAAAGGGGTCTTCCCAAAAGTATTGCCTGCACACATGTAGAAAACGCGTCCTTTCTTGGGAAGTGAGGTCAGACTTTAATTCACCATAAGCTAAATAATTAACAATGTCAGCAAACCAAAGCACATGAGAAACACTATAAGCATGCTCATAAGGAAAAAAATCGGTTATGATTTCATGAGAAGAGTGAGAAGGAATGTGGTCTAAACGAAAGAGATGATCGACAACGGCGTTCTCACACCCTTTCCTGTGACGGATCTCAATATCAAACTCTTGCAACAACAAAACCCAACGAATCAACCTAGGCTTTGCCTGTGGCTTAGTCAATAGATGATGCAATGCAGCATGATCACTATGAACAATTACTCTAAAACCAATAATATAAGCACGAAATTTGTCAAGAGCAAAAACTACAGCTAACATTTCGTTTTCGGTAGTGGTGTCGTTAATTTGACCAGGATTCAAAGTAGAGCTAGCATAGTGAATAACGCGCAACATATTATCGATATGTTTACCCAAAACATCACCCACAACAGAGTTTGATGCATCACACATGATTTTAAAAAGGAAAGACCAATCAGGACCAACAATAACAGACGCACTACACAATTTCTCTTTCAAAGTAGAGAAAGCAGCAAGACAGTCAACATCAAAATCAAAAGAAGTATTTTGAGCAAGCAAACGACAGAGGGGTTGATAGATATTAGAAAATTCTTTTATAAATTTGTGATAAAAACCAGCATGTCCCAAAAAGCTTCTAACTCCCTTAACATCAGTCGATGGAGGTAATTTTTCAATCACCTCTACCTTAGCCTTATCAACCTCTATCCCCTTACTCGACACTACATGTCCAAGTACAATACCACTACGCACCATAAAACGATTATTTTCCCAACTTAAAGTCAGACAATTCTCAACACAACGATCAAGCACATGATCAATTTTATCAAGACAATCATCAAAAGAGGATCCAAACATAAAAAATCATCCATAAAGACCTCGAAAAAATCACTAATCATATCAAAAAACATAGACATCATACACCTCTGAAAGGTACCTGGTGCATTACACAGTCCAAATGGCATCATTCGAAAGACATAAGTCCCGAAAGAGCTAGTGAAGGTAGTCTTCGCCTGATCCTTCGGGTCGATTGCAATCTGATAAGCCATCAAGAAAATAAAAGAAGTCATTACCAGCAAGCTTATCTAACTTCTGATCAATAAAGGGAAGAGGGAAGTGATCTTTTTTCGTGGCAACATTAAGCTTCCTATAATCGATACACATCCTCTATCCAGTGATTGGCCTAGTGGGAACAAGCTCCTTCTTCTCATTCATGGTCACCGTGATACCTCCCTTCTTGGGTACGACGTGGACTAGACTAACCCATTCACTGTTGGCGATTGGATAGATAATTCTTTCGGCCAACAGCTTCAGGATCTCTTTCTTAACGACCTCCATCAGAACTGGGTTGAGGCGTCACTGTCCATCCCTCTTCGGGAGTGTATCATCGGCAAGTTGGATCTTGTGCATGCACATCACTGGGCTGATGCCTCGTATATCCGCCAGAATCCATCCAAAGGCTAACTTCTATTTTTTCAACACAATTACCAACTGAGATTGATGGACGGCAGTAAGATGAGCCGAGATGATCACCGGATTCTGCTCGTTCTCCTCGAGAAACACATACTTCAGATTCGTAGGAGCTCCTTTAGCTCTAACTTCTCGGGTGCAGGTGGATTCGCTAGTTTCAAAGGAGGTGGCTTCGCGAACTGAGCTTCTAATCTGAGCCTCTCCTCCATGTCGGCTGATCCCTCAAAAACTTCCTCCAAACTGTAATCCTGCACAAAAGAATCTCCGCCAAGGCATGAATAGAATCAATGAAAGAACAATCCTCAATAGAACTAACAGATGGCATAACTTTGTGTTTGTGCACAGAAAATTAAACTGTTTCTCCTAACACTGACAACTGAATATTACCATTCTTCACATCAATCAAAGTGTTACTAGTGGCCATAAAGGGTCTACCTAGTAACAAAGTATGATCACGGCCATTCTTATGCACATCTCCTATCTCAAGAACAATGAAATCCATAGGAATAATCAAACCACCAACACTAACTAAGATGTTCTCAGTAATACCTATAGGATATCTAACAGAACGATCAACTAACTACAGGATCATGCGAGTGGGTTTCAATTCACCTACCTCTAATTCTTTTAAAATTGAGTAAGGTATAAGATTGATACCAGTACCCAAATCAAGCATACATGTCACAGTCTTACCATTTCCTACTGCGATGGTAATGATGTAACTACCTGGATCTCGCAGCTTTTGTGGGAGAGGTTGCTGCATAATGGAGCTGGCTACCTCGGATACCATCACAGACTCGTCGTCAGCAAATCTCCTCTTCTTGGAGGCAAGCTCCTGGAAGAACTTGAGGTACGCTGGCACATTGCGAATGACATTGAGCAGTGGCAGATTCACGTGCACTAGGGAAAGCATCTTGTAGAAGTCTGCAAATTGCTTCTCCAACTCTTCATTCTTCAGCCTGCTCGGAAAGGGAATCGGCGGCTTGTACAGATTCGCCGTCTTATGCAACTGAGTGGCGGGCTTCTCTGGCTCCTTCTCTTTCGCTTTCTCCTCCGTGTCTTCCTCAACTTCCAGGAGCTCCACCTTGTTATCCACTCAATTGCCACTCCGTAAAACAGTGGCCTGTAGCTGATGTGCAGAGTGTCTTTGCCCCGGTATCTTTCCTGTCTGATGCTGCTGCTGCATTTGATTGACAGCTCCTAAGATCTGCCCCAGTTGGCTCTCGAGGCGTTTGATTGTAGCCTCTTGAGCCTTCCTCTCCAGCTTTCTTTCTTGCATGAAAGCCGCTAGACTATCTTCTAGAGAGGATTTGGGTGGTGCGGCTGCTCATGGTGCAGGTGGGAATGGTGGCTGGAACTGAGGTGGAGATGGCCGGAAGTAAGGTGGCGGCTGCTGAAAGTGCGGTGGAGTGGATAGTACCTTTGCTGAGGTGGGTAGTATGGCTGTTGTAGAGGATAATACCCATGCTGAGGTGGGTAATACGGCTGTGGAGGGGCTCGTCGGGGAGGAAAGTTCGATCCCTGTCCCTGACTCTGTCCCTTCCAGGTAAAGTTGTTCTGAGCTCTCCATCATGTAGTCTGCTAGACTGGGTTCTGATTGAATGGTTGCCTTGGCGGATATCCCTGAGCAGCGTAGACCTCTGCTTCTCCTTCATAAGTCAATTCCGTCATTCTGCTATAGTTGTTCTCATCATGGGTGAGATCACCGCAAATAGGGCACGGTTCAGGCACTGGCTCATGCTTGGCCACTGTAGGGGTCTTGCTCATCTTCAACTCTTCCAACTTTATCATCATATCGGCCATTTGCTTTTTTAGATCTGGACTCACTCCAATTTTCTTGATCTCTACTCTCTTAGAACGAGAGGTTTTGTGCTGTGAGTTGGCTGCTAAAATCTCAAAGATCTCTACTGCTTCATCAGCTGTCTTCTCATATATATTTCCTCCAGCTGCTGTATCCACCATAAATTGATAAGTGTGCTGCAACCCATTTTAGAAGATCTGCAATAGGAGTTTGGGCACAATCTGATGGTGCGGACACTGCTACTGGAGCTCTCTGAATCTGTCTAGCGCCTCATGAAATGGCTCGTCAGGTTCTTGAGCAAACTGCATGATCTGTAGCTGAATTTGCTGTGTCTTGTGATTCGAATAGTACTTGAGCAGGAATGTAGTGCTAATGGCATTCCATGTGGGTAGATATTGCGCTGGAAGGGAGAGATACCACGACTTCGCCCTATACTTCAGTTAATAAGGAAAACACTTCCTTAGTAGCTCATCTTCGGTGATCGTCTGAAGTGGGATGGATTGAACAGCTGTGCAGATCTCCGTAATGAAGAGGAGTGCGTCTTCATTAGCTAATCTGTAGAATGAGCGCAACAAGTTGATGTGGTTGTGCTTTAGCTCGTAATTCCTTCCCGCAGCAGAGAGTACTATTGCAGATGCTGTGATGCCATAGGATGGCCTGGCAAAGTCCCCTAGTTTCCTGGGTGCTTCGTCTTCTTCAGCCATGATCACCAATTTCTCTTCCAATAAGGTGGAAAGGTTGAAGACGTCCCTATATCGCTCCTCAAGTACACCGTCTCTTCTATTGATGTTGTCAACAAAGGGTACCAACTCTTGTCTCAAGCTTTGGAGATCTAGCATACACAAAACCTACAAAAGATCAAACGCATCTGTGGGAGAGAAGGGATAAAGAAAAATAAAATAAAATGCAATGCAAATAAATGCCTAAAGCCCTCCCCTGGAAACGATGCCAAAAATTTGTTTCAACTTATTTTATGTAAGTTACTCGTAAGAGAACGATGTCATTATAGATTAAAAAGTTAACCCAAGTCGTATTCTCAAGGAAGGCTAAACATGGCTTCATCTACGTTGTTGAACATAAAGCAATCAAAAGAATTGGGGTTTAAATAATTATTAACTAAATTAATTAATAACCTAGGCAAGTGAAATTAAAAGAATGGAAAAACGAATTATCTAGGAGAGAATTAAGAAAAAAATTACATCCTAAGGCTAAGAATGAGGAATTAAATGAAATAAATCTTGACATGCTTCGGTTGATTGATTAACATGGATGATGGAATAGGAAATTAATAATTCAAACTAAATCAAGAAGGAAGCCACAAGAAAGTAAAAGCGATAAACAAATTAATAAAGCAATAAGAACTCACGAATTAAACGAGAAATAATGCAATAGAAATAGTCTCCGGGTTGAATCACGATCGGATCCACAATGAGAAATTAAAGAACGAATTACGGAATTTGAAACACAAGAACTAGACTACTGTGTTTTCTCTCTTGGTTCCCAAACCCTCGAATGATAAGATGTTTTTAAAAATCACACGAACACTTTATATATGGGGGAGAAACCCGCCTGGCCAGTGCTCACTAGGGGGTAGCGATCGCTACCCCCAAGTTCTGTCTTGGAATGGCTCGCAGCTAGCAGCCGCTAGCCCCATGTTCTGTTTTTGAATCAGCAAAACCGAGCTAGCGGCCGCTAGCTCTGCATTCTGTCTTGGCCTCCTTTGGACGAGCCAGCGGCCGATAGGGGCTAGCGGCCGCTAGGCTCGTGTTCTGCCTTGGCGTCCATATTCTCGAGGGCTAGCGGCCGCTAGGTGCTAGCGACCGCTACCCTTGCGCGTCGTTAGCCTTCTTTTCGTGCCTTTCGTCCTCGTTTCTCTTCTCAAGTCTTGTTAACTCCGTTTGCCATTCTTTACCTAGAATATGAAAATATGGCAACCATAGGATCATATAGAACAACAAACACACGATAATATCGACTCAATATACACGAGAAACGAGACCGAAAATGGGTAAACAGAGTGTCTAGTGTCGGGCCTTGGGCCTTGCATATGCAATGTATAATATTTTTGGACCAATTAATCGGAGTCTAATTAGATATGAGTCGTATTGACCTAAGTCCATATATAAGTTGATTATACTTGGTAATGGTTCTTACCTGGTCTAAATGTGGCACATGTTTGTCTAAACCTGAATGTGGGTGGCTCATTTTAAGAGGGGATTCAATCCAACACAACTTATTTGACTATTAGGTTAGTCTATCATGGAACTATGTCGGACAAGGCACTCGAATATGTTATACATGTCGTTATAATCCGAAAAATATATGTTATACTTCATTCACCAAAGATATTGATATTGACCCGTCACATATTTTAATAATGTGTTTTGATTTTACTTAAGAGTGTACAATGAGTGGAGTTTGGGTCCATCTAATTTATTATTTTTAATTGATTGTGTGTATTGAGTGGAGTTTGAGACTCGCCCAATTTATTATTTTAAGTGATTGTGTATATTGAGTAGAGTGAGTGCACTTATTATAAATATAAATTTTGAAGTGCAAAGATCTTTTGTGGATGGATAAAAATGATAAAATGTAAAAAAAAAAAAACCATCAATGAAGTGATTATAACACAAATCCCGATAAAATGATACTAAAATTGGTATACTTGATCATATGTATAAGTCAAACAATTTGAGTTTGGTCAGACCGGTCAAAATCCGAACCCGATTTAACCCGATTGATGGTAGGCCCAACCCATCAATTTGATATATTTAATTAAGTTAACAATAAGATTTAATACATTATACTTGAAGAAAAGGTTTGATTTCAAGAATAAGGATTACTAGTTTCCAAAGGGCTTGGGGAATGACGAATTTCATGACCATGAAACTAGTGATTTTCTAAATAAATGATCATTTTACAATGAAAAACAATATCAACTTTAGGAATAGGAATGGACGCATGCATAATCATTCCATTTCTATATACCAGCTAGAGATGGTCGCCAAAATGAGAATCAAAAGTAGAAAGATCTCAAATTCAATTTCAATTTTCTGGAAACATCAGTTCTACCGACTCTGAAACTAAATATACGCTCAAGATCATGCTAGATATCAAGCCTTTAGCAAAATTATCCAAACCAACTTTCGTTGTTTTTCTCTGTTTTGTAATCTCAAGTATTCTTTAGAATTGACATGTAAATAACATGTTTTGGATCAATTATTTCCACCTCATTTGCTCTCTCAACATATATTAATGTGGGTAGCTCTCAGTGATATCTCACGTGATCACATGATGTTTCTACAAACAAATCTTTATCTTAAACCTCTAATCTTCATAGTATTGGATTTAAAAAACCCCCATAGACCCTGACAAGTGAAGCTTCCATCTTGATATTATGCAAATAAAGGATGGTGATAAAAAAAAAACAATAAAAAAATTCGAAGATTAATTTACATTGACCACATAGGTTATAACCATGTGTTGCATAAACAACATTCAAGAGAACTACTGGTATAGTACAACATGTTAGTCCCAAAACAAGTAAGGTTATTGTATTTTGGGGAGGGAGAAACACACCAATAACAATCTTTTCAAGTTTATTAAACCTAAAAGGGTGCAATTTGCTTATACACCTTGTTGCGCACATTTAAAAGGGTGCAATTTGCTTATACAGAAATTAAGAACACAAATTTTTTGTCTTTGTTCACAAAAATTTCCTATTTTCACGTCCGATAAAGTCTAAATCGGACTATCTCTTAATCTTTTATTCCTTAATTTTTATACCTGCAAAGTTCCAACAATCAACCACTATCATAACTAGACAATGACTGATTGATGAATTGTATTTCGTGATCTTTATGAACTGAAATCAAGCTAAAAACCTTGCAAACACTTGTAGATCTTTATTAGTTTTTGTAACAATCGGACCAACATCATATTTAGGGCTAGGTCAATTCAGTCCAAAAATAGTTCGGGCTGCTAAAATTCAACTCCATCCTAGCCCACTACGAATCACCAAGCCAATAGGCCATATCGGCTCATGAATATAAAATTAACTTTTATAAATCAATTTTTTTTATAAAAATAATGCGAATTAATTAGATTTCTTAAATTTTCTAAAAAATTTTAAAGTATATCCTCAAATTATTAATTTTGTACAATATTATCTACTTCCTCCGTCCGCCAAGTATTTGCACACTTGGGTTCAACACGGATTTTAACGAATGCTATGAATGTGTTGTGATTGGAGTAAGGGTCCCACAATATTTATTAATTAAATACGTGTATGTTAGTGAAAAAAGTTATCGGTTAATTGATAAATAAATTAAATATGTTATGAGTGAGATATGGGACATTATTTATAGTTAAATATGTAATGTGAGTGATTAAAAAGGTAATGGTTGGTGGGTCCAACAATATATGTATAATTATTAAAAATAGAAGTGTACAAGTTTTTTATGGACGCAATAAAGTGGACAAATATACAAATTTTTCGTGGACGGAAGGAGTGTAATATAAGTTTATTATTTCATATTAGGAACAATTGAAAAAAATAAACAAGGTTATAACAAAATAAAATGCAACATCTTCTAAAAATGTATAAAAAAATGTCATTAAAAAAAAAATTTTGATTAAATTATATGAAATTCACAATATATTAAAAACTATAATCTTTATGATTGTATTGTAGACTATATAATGGATAATGGACCGGGTCAGTCGGCACGAGATTTTTTGGACTTCTAGATTTTTAGTCCAACCCGGCCCTAATTACAGGCGGACCGGGTAAGGCCATTAAGCATGACTATTGATAGTTCTATATATCAGGATGATTTCACACTTTTTGACCTAACAACGCTATCAGTAGGCATAACTGATAGAACTTGTACGAGGGGCATACGAATTCGCAAGATCCACATATTTAATTAATTGTATGAATAATTAATTCTCATACAAATAATATCACATAGAAGAATATAAATGCAGAATAAATAAATTTTTATATCTTCTCCTACGCAAGTCCTTTGCTTGTGGAGAAACGATTTGAATCGTTGGCTATCGAACAGCAATCCGAACTGTTCGAATAATGTGTTTACTCATCTTGTGGGCCCGTAGTTCCCTCGAGTTTGCCACTGCACCAGAGTTATCACAATATATTGTGATACTCGCCGGTATACTCGGAATCACATATAGGTTCATCAAGAAGCTCCTGAGCCAAACTGCTTCCTTTGCGGCCTCAGATGCGGCCACAAACTCAGCTTCCATGGTGGAGTTCGCGATGCATTTCTGTTTCACACTCCTCCATATCACGGCTCCGCCTCCCAAAGTAAACACATACCCGGAGGTAGACTTTCTTGAGTCCCGATTCGTTTGAAAGTCGAAATTGGTATAACCCAAAGGGCATAATGAATTAGTCTGGTAAACCAAACATTACTCCTTAGTCTGTTTAAGGTACTTGAGTATGTTCTTTACCGTTGTCCAATGTCCATTTCTAGGGTTAGACTGATATCTTGCTACCATGTCTACGGCGAAGCAGATATTTGGCCTAGTACACATTATAGCATACATGAGACTACCTACTGCAAAAGCGTAAGGTATCTTTCTCATCTCCTATTTCTCCTCTGGTGTCTTAGGACACATGTTCTGAGAAAGAACAATTTCATGTTTGAAGGGTAAGAAACTCTTCTTGGTATCATGCGTGCTAAAGCGTCTAAGTATAGTCTCGATATAAGACTCTTGAGATAAACACAACATTTGCTTAGATTGGTCACGGATGACCTTGATCCATAGAATGTGTCCCATGTCACCCATATCCTTCATATCGAATTGGCTGGATAGGTATGCTCTAACGTTCGACAACACTTTCTTTACACTTCTGATCAATAGAATGTCATCTACGTATAGCACCAAGAAACAAATGCCTTACCCTCACACTTCTTGTACACACAGCTTTCGTCAGGGCACTGATCAAATCCATATTACTTGATAACCTGATTGAAACAAAGGTTCCATGACCGTGAGGCTTGCTTAAGTCCATAAATGGATATCTTAAGCTTCCACACAATGTGTTCATTTTCTTGAACTGCATAGCCCTTGGGTTGTTGCATATAGATGTTCTCCTCAAGACTTTCTTTTAGGAATGCTGTCTTGACATCCATCTGCCATACTTCCCAATCCATATGCGCGAAAACTGACAAGAGTATACGAATAAACTTGAGCATGACTACTGGTTAGAAGGTTTCATTGTAATCGATACCTTCCGTTTGAGTATAGCCCTTAGCTACTGGTCTAGCCTTGAAAACTACGACGTTACCGTTTGGTCCTCATTTTCGCTTGGAGACCCATTTACTCCCTATGGCTTCCCAGCCATCGGGCGGATCAACTAGCTCATATACTTCCTTGTCTACCATGGATTGCAGCTCGGTCGTGTACTGCCTCTTTGTAGTTCCAAAGGTCCAATTCATCCAGGCCTAGGACTGATTCAGATGTCTTTCCCACTCCAATGAATCGGTCGGGTTAACGAACAACCCTCCCACTACGACGAGGCTCCACTGTAGGTGGTATGAGTGTTTAAGTTGGTGCTGTTGCACGTTGTTTTTCTTGTGAATTTGGATTAGCTCTAGTTCTCATTTCCTGGAGAACTATTTCATTTTTTGACTTGTGGTTGTTCACGTAGTCTTCTTCTAGAAATCGAGCATGAGTGCTAATCACGACCTTACTATCTCTAAGACTATAAAACTCCCACCCTTTCGTCTCTCTAGGATAACCCACATGCAGAAACAAGTTAGTACGAGGTCCCAATTTGTAGGCGTCGACAACCCTAAAACTTGAGATGTCTTAGACTAGGCTGACGCCCGGTCCATAACTTAATCAGTGTCTTAGGGATCGACTTGGATGGTACCAAGTTCAATGTGTAAATTGTCGTCTCTATTGCATATCCCCAAAATGAAATAGGCAACTCTGCAGAACTTATCATAGATCTCACCATCTCCATAAGCATTCTATTCCTTCTCTCTGCTCTACCATTTTGCTGGGGGTACCCGGTGCAGTCAACTAGGATTGAATCCCTGCATCCGACAAATGGCTCAGAAACTCAACACTGAGGTATTCGCCTCCGCGATCAGAACGCAAACACTTGATAATCTTTCCATGACGATTCTCCACAAGTGCCCTGAATTCCTTAAATTTCTGAAAGGATTCTGACTTGTGGTGCATCAAATAGACATATCTATATTTTGAGTAATCATTAATGAAAGTGATGAAGTACTGCATGCCACCTCTGGCTTGAGTCGACATTGGACCACAAACGTCAGAGTGAATGATATTCAACACATCTTGGGCTCTATTTCCTTTGACCCTGAATGGTCTCTTGGTCATTTACCTTCCAAGCAAGATTCACAAGTAGGGTATGTCTCAACTTGTAGTTTATCCAAAGGTTCATGTTCCACTAACTTTTGAATCCTCCTAAGGTTAATATGTCCAGGGGGCCATACGGCGATGCCGTGGTCTTGTTCCGGCCTTTGTTTCTCTGCCTCGTTCTTCATCTCGCACTAAATTACATAATAAATGCAATACATGGAAAATAATATAATTCCTAATCTAACACGGTCAACCCCCGTGTAATTACATCATAGATATAATGCTAAAATCAAATCTAGCATCCTAATATCAAATTACGATCACACACAAATAAATAAGAATTTAATCCAATTCATATAAAAAATTAAAATCTTGTAACCAGCTCTGATACCAACTGATGGAACCCGTATGAGGGGCTCACGAATTCGCAGGATCCACAAGTTTAATTAATTACATGAATAATTAATTCTCATACAAATAATACCACATATGAGAATATAAATTTGGAATAAATAAATTTATACCTTCTCCTACGCAAGTCCTTCGCTTGTGGAGAAACGATTTGAATCGTTAGCTATCGAACAACAATCCACACCGTTCGAATTCTTCTCTTGATCTCCCACGTTCTGACCTTGAAAACTTCTAACATATCCCTGATCTATATACTAGAATATCGTGTGGGCGAATCTATTTAATAATTTAGGAGTAAAGAAGAACAAAATTGAAGGGTGGAATACTCCCTTAATTTCGAAAATAGAGAGATTAAATTCTCTCTAAGGGGCGCCAATTTTGGTGAGGAAAGATAGAGAAATCGGCTCCTTCTTTGTAATCATATGATACATATTATGTGCTAGGTTAGGGCTTTTAAGGAGAATAGATAAGATCCTATGTAATAGAACTATATCCCCACTTTAATCTCCTGCACTTTCCATCTATAATTCAAATTCAAATTTGAATTATTCAAAATTAATTTGGGCTTGAACAAATCCATAATTTAATTAGGTTAATTTCCAAGTCACCTTTGGGCCGAATTAAATTTAATTAATTGTTTGGTCCAACTTAGACTTAAATTAATTAATTTAAATTAATTTGGCCTCCAATTAATTACTCTATGGAAATATAATAAAGTGCAATTCTATTATAAATATTTATCGACTCCACTATAGGATAAATATTGAACTTATCTTCATCCATTCAAATTACGGATGTAACCCTCTTGTCATTGATTATTTCCCGCGTTTAAAATTTTCTAAATCCTTTGATTAATTGAGTTTGCTTACAACTCACAATTAATTAATATATTTATTCGTGAGTGATCCGGTTCAGACCTTAATTAATACATATGGAATAAATTCTCAACTGGCCGGGTTTCTTATGCAATAAATCTTTCTGAACGTCTCACGCGAATTTAATCAACTCGTGTCAACGAGATGCGATTCTGTACGACTGACAGTCGAGCACTTCTAGCTAAGTCAATCACTACCGCCCAAGACATCACTGTATTGGGTTACGAAAAACCCGTAAGCGTAGATGAATCAAAGCACCGTATAATCAACCGCCTATACTAATGTCATCATCACAGATTTAGAAATGAATTAATTTCCAAAACCTCGTTTTAAGTATCAACACGTTATAACTTATCTCACTGTGAAACCTCTTAATATGTATACGCAAAGCATGTGTATCTGCTTATACATACCGACATCATTCTGCGAGCTAAGGTCAGCTCTCATATCAAATGATATCGCAACCTTTACCGACAAGACTGTCCAAGTCTGTCTAGACTGTGACTTTTTATTACAAAGAAGTCGACTGTGTTACCTTCTGTGATCATCGATCCACCCCACAATTTACAATTGTAATAAATGGACTTGTTTGCAATTTAATATATAATAATAATAAATAACAAATTAATTATAGAAACATTTATTCTTATTAGAGTGAAACCTAAAACAAGTCTGATACATCATCAAAGCATAAATTATGTTTTGAGGTTTACAAACTCTAACAAATAACTAACAAATAACAAACTTGACTTGGATATGTACAAGTTTTATGACTTAATCATTATATTGCTTCGTGTGTTGTCTCCATTTTTAGTGATCATTAGGAGAGTCTACTAATCACTCCTTTATGATTGACCCTTGTTAATCAACCGTTGTTGGTTGATAAATTTTTATATCTAGTTTTTGAACTTGTCTTGATCCTTGACAGTAAATTTTAACTAAAACTCTCTAACATGTAAATTTGAAAGTAGAACATCATGTTTAGAACACAAAAAATTTGTAACAAGTTCGGATAAACATCATCAAACCAAAAAAGTTTGAAAGATAAATTTATATTTAAATATAATTAAATGTTAATAAACATCAATCTCAAATTTAAGAAATTATGTTCTTACTTGTAAAATGAAATTAATCCATACTGTAACACTGTTCTTGTTTTAATCAATAAAATAAATAGAAACAAAAACAATAAACACACTTTGAAAGATGAAAATATTGTATAAATTAAATTAGTTTTATCTGAACACTAGTACGTGTATCTGTACGATGTAGGAAAAAAAAATAAAAGTATAACTTATTTTTGATCCTGAGAATTTTTATAGAAAATGTTGATTTTAATGAACGATTCGTGAATATAAATGACGAATCCAAAAAATTTATACAATTATGAAATATGAAAGATCCCTCATATGTGATTATTTCATTATATTGACAATTTTGAAAAATGGATCGCACTATGGTCATTATAGTGTGAGGGCGATTCGTCATGTTGTCCCTATTGTCTAGTGGTTTAGGGCATCTCTCTTTCAAGGAGGGAGCGGAGATTCGAATACCACATGAGGTTGGGTACTATGAAGAAAAATTGACCATGGATACTGTCACGGGGCTAATTTTCGTCCAAAAATTTTCACCTCATGCGGCACCAAGACACACCTTGGCCAGCCCTCAAACACTCTCTCTCTCTCGTGTATAAGTTTGTGTGAATGTCTCTCTCGCAAAGCTAGGGCTCGATCCCACAGACTTACGATTATAAAGCAACGTAAAGTATAAATGAACCACAAGAATTACAGGGCAACCCAACCTTATATTACTCGCAACTTCATACAAGTGACTCACACTTTGGCACACACAACTCTCTGTCTCAAAGCTCTCACGAGTCATCTTATTTATAAGTGTGAAGGACATGCCCCCTTCACTGGGCTTACAATGGGCTTGGGCCAACTAAACCTAGACTTAGTCAAACTAGCTGCCATGTGGCGTCTCCGAATCTTGGAATTGGTTACAACCGTCGCCCACGCTCCCTTTGACCGAGTCTCGTCCAGCTCCGCGCCCATATTTTTCGCAACCGTCCGCGCCTGGCGCGTGCCGCGCCCGGATGCTCCCGCATATCTCGCAACCGTCCGCGCCAGGCGCGTGCCGGGCCCGGGTGCTCCCGCATATCTCGCGCCCATCCGCGCATGGCGCGTGCCGCGTCCGGATATCTCGCAACTGTCTCCCGCGGCCCACGCCATCGTGTAACTGTCGCTAGTGGCCCACACCATGCCCGCGCCACGCCCCATGCCGCACGCACATGTGCCGCTCGCGTGCCGGGCATGTGCCGCGTCCGTGCCATCCTCGGCCCTTAGCGCGCGCCCCTCTCGCACGCCACTCGGCAGCTCAGTCGCGCCCGACACATCCTTGCGCGCGCTCTCGGGTGTGCCCGGGCCATGATCCTTCGGCCGGTACACGCATCTCCTCGGTGTCCCGTGCACATCTCTTGTGTCTGTGTCCAGCATGGCTCCGCACCACGCCTATGTCTTAGACTCGGCACGTAGTCGTGCTATCCTTGGCCGAGGCACGTCGCACAGACCCGACGTGCCACGGCTTCCAACAATTTAGGACTGTAACAGATACCTGTGATGCATAGAAAAATACATAATTAAAACTTGTTAGATATATACTCCTTGTCTCATTATTCATGACAGATTGACTACTCTCTCCGTCCCACAATAAGTGTCCCCTCAAGAAAAAAAATTTGTCGCTCAATAAGTTTCATATTTCAAAAATCAAGATAAATATATCACCAAAGTTCCAATTGTACCCCTTTCATCATTGAAATATTTTTACTTTTTATGTTTTTTTAATACCATGATTAGGGGTAAAGAGTGGAAATTGAGTTATTGTATTGGTATGTGAATTTTGACGGCTCCGGACACTTAATTGGGGAGGGATGGAGTATATTAGATTGTTCCAATAATAATAGCTCATTTTGAAAAAATGAAATATTTTACCTTTAAAAAGTTAATCAACTTTATTGGGGTCGACCACTCTGCACACAAAAAATTATTTTCTTAATACTCGCCCAAAAGCAATGTGCCATAAATGATGGGAGGGAGGAAGTATGAGATGGTCATCTTCTATTTCTTTATCATACTCTATAGAATTATAATTATTTAATTTAATTTTTCGTTCTTGTCTTTTATGTATATTTGAAACTTTGACATTCTTTGATCTTTATGTTGTTTAAGCATTTGACTTGAGAAGTTTTTCATTAGTACATTGGATGTGTCTTGACGCAATTAGAGATGTCAAAATTGAGAGATTGAACTTTCTAAAGTTTTGAAATGAGTCTCAACTTGACCTAAAATTTTCAGACCTATAAATATAAGAATCAATTTGGCCCTTTATGAACATCCCAATAGGTGGTTTTACCCAGCCATGTAATTTAATATATTTTTAAATTTAATAAATTAAAAAATTATATTAATTCAATTAATTTTAATAATTAATTTCAGATTAATGGAGGATAAATCATTTTTCATCTAGTACATATATATTTTTTTTCATATGAACTTAATCACCACAAACACATATATATGTATAATAAAAAATATAAATATAATTGTATATAGTTTTTTTCTTATGAACTTAAATTTAGTTCTTGTTGGAACCTTTAATTCAATATACTCCCTCCGTCCCATTAAATTAGACCCATTTGAAAAGTAGATGAGTGTATTATTTTAATACAAATGAGTCTAATTTAGTGGGACAGAGGGAGTACATATTACATATGTTTTTACTAATGAATACAATATTTTTAACAAACAAAATAGAATTAATGTAAAGAAAAAAGTAGTTTATTTTTCTATTATTATAGTCATTTTGAATGTAATCAAATTAATAATTAATATATTAAATTATTTATTTACTAATGCATCTAAATTAAAATTATTTACAAAATCATTGGTGTTATATATATAGGAAATAGATCAAATAAAAATGATTTTATATGAGTTAACTAAAAATAAATCTTGACTGTTAAATTATTTAGATCAATGGTAAATATTAAAAGATAATTTTGGTATATATCTTATTTAAAATATTTTATTCCTAAAAACATGGAATTTGTTATTTTTCTGACTAGGGTTTATTGATTAAGATATACTTTAATTATATCCATTGGATTAAAAAAAATATAGATGATTCAGATTTATTTTTAGTTAACACGAGCGGATGTATTTTCATTATAATCATCCCCTATATATATAGGATATATATAGATAGATAGAGAGAGAGAGAGAGAGAGATAGATAGATAGATAGATAGATAGATAGATAGATAGATAGATAGATGTTTTGAATCATATAAGAAAGAATCCATATGTGAGAAATGAGAAAAAATCTCAATCGATCTTAATAAATCAATGATTGTGATTTCATCTTCAAAATAACTCTCATTTTTAAATTAACTTTCATATTTCTAAAATAAAGAAAATATTTATATTAAAATCCAATTAATCTCAACTACTAATTCTAAATAGATAAAGGGCCAAGATTCATTCTCATTTCTCACTTTTTTTTTCTCATACGAACCTAACCCTATTCAATATATGCTTTAAATCATATGAAAATAAATATTGATATAAGAAAGATGAACTTATATGCACTATTGATAGTTGTACAATCCATTACTATTTAACTATAATATAATTCATTATTTTCAAGTTCCACCAAAAATGTAAATACATATGTATGGAACTAACCCACATGCCACAAAAGAATAGAATAGTATAGGTGCAAAGCAGGATAAATTGATATGTAAAAGAGATGACCGAAGAATGAGCATGCATAATTATTTATATAAAATACATAATCTTTACTTATGTGCATTTATTAACTTAATGGTAAGAGATTAATATCGGAGTCAATAGTTCTCAAATTCAAAGTTTTTAAATTTAATGTAACAACCAATTTTTGAAATAAAATACATAATCGTAAACGTATAATTGTATGAGGAATCTATCTCATCAAGAGTAGTTATCATTTTCCTATAATTGAAAGTAGGATGATATTGTGAATAAAGGGTTGTTGTTATAGGAGATTTTTGGAACTAACCCTAACAAATATAGATTAGATAGATGGTATGTTACGTTATCACTCAATATCACATGCATTCCAAACTTTAATTATTATTCTGCATAATTTGCTTAATTTCCTCTTCATTACCGCAACTGTTTGATTAGTAATTGACGTTCAGACCGCAACATGACTAAAATGTGGCAAGTAAGAATGAAGTATAGCGTTATATAATATAGTAATCCCTCTATTTCCGTAAACACGACACTTTTTTTGAGCACGATCTTAAGGAGAGAGTACAAAATATTGTAAAATATATAAATATTGTAGGACCCACACTTTTTAAGGAGTTCTTTTATTATTTTTGATTTGTAACAAGTTTATTATGATAATTCAAAAAGAAAAGTGTGTTAAATTTAATGGAACGAAACAAGTGTTAGATATTTTTACCTCATGTATTATAATGGAAGCACATTAATTATAAGCAATGATACGAAAATATATATATATATATATTTAAAGCACATTAATAAGCAACAATATCAATATATATTCATCAAATCTTTAAATAGGGTTAATTACCCCTAAATTCACACACTTTCAAAAGTAATTACATTTTTCATGATTTTTAATTTGACAAGTAAATATATAAATTTATAATTTTATCTTATTTTTCATGACCACTCTTTAAATCATGTTTAAATTAATTCAGACTCAAATGTCTCGTTTTTTATGCATATATATAAATAATTGGTTTAATTGTTTTCTAACCAAATGATTTTATCTCATAGGAAAATAATATAGATCAATTGAAATTAAAATAATCCAGTGTTTATAATACTACTAATTAATATTGTGTTATGTTATTAGTAGAATAATGTTATTACCAATATCAATATTAGTATCAAATGTAGATTAACATGAAACGGAAATTAAATAACACACATAATATAATATGTTGGTTATAAAATAACCCATGTTGTCTCTTGACATTCAAACTTAGACAATTTACGATAGTGTTACACTAGAAAACCTATATTTGGATTGAACTACCATCTACGATAAAATAACCTAGTCTAACACTGTAAATTTAATGTTGCAATAAGCAAAACAGTAGATACAAATATCAGGCAAAATAATATGAGCAGACTGAAAACATCGAGAATCTCCAACCTCACCCTTGCTCGCCTAGGAATATAGTAATCAATGTTTAAAAATTGGTTGTCTAACATTATCTCTGTTTAAGCCAGGTTGAAGATGTCGTTTCTTTAACTACAATTTAGAAATTGTTGAAATGGTTGAAGTGTATGATATCTATGTGATAAATAGCATTCGAAGTCGTACATCAGAATGAACCTTCATGCAACTTTTCTATGAGTGTTTCGTGATCTTCAAGCTCCACAATCCACCTCCAAAGACCACTTATTACTGTTACAATCCAATCCAGAAAACTATTATTCGAACTCTTGGAAAATGTTAGTGGAGAACATGCTTTGCAAAATAGGAAGTATTAGAGGGGGAATACACCAACTGTCAACTTTTCAAGTTTTCTTGAAATTTAAAGGATTAAGTTTAGTGCAACTTATTGGTAAGCGAACATAGATTAACATATGGCATGCTCGCGTTAGAGACGAGATGATAGCGTGTAATTATTTGTTACCTAAACAGGTGGTCTATAAGATAATTGTTCGTGTGTGGAAGATTGGTGGTTAATGTATGATGAGCCCATTTTTTGTGGTCTTTTTATGTCTTGTTCTAAGTCTAGATAGAGTCTTTTCTCTTTGTTTTGTCTGGTTTTGTGTATGGGAGGACACGAGTTTGGATGGGCAGGATGCAGTTCGAGACTGGAGGTCCTCTCGAGAAAGAGGCAAGTTTGCACACGAAGCACCTTGGGCAGTCTGAAGCTGAAGACAATGTATCGCTCGACATCACACTTCAGTCGCTAGAGCCAAGGAGAACACCATGGCCAAAATGAGAAGGAAAGCAGACGCAGCTGGAAGCACTGAAGATGAAGGGCAAGGAGATGAATTGAGTCTAAAAGCTTATAACGTCTTGAGAGGTCTAAATGTACATATAGTTGTATTTGTATGTTCCTAAAGCACTGAATCTGATTCTTATACAACTTGATTAAGTCATTGGCGTTGTCCGGCCGGTAGCATCTTGGGCAAGGTGTCACGCCCCCAAATCCCGAAGGACAACTCAATTAGGGCGTGACTGCGGGGTGTGATAAAAGCAACTAGAACAAAAGGAATAATTTTGGAAGACAACCAAACCTGAACCGAAACTTGAAGTTACATGAGTAAAAATACTTCAATGTAATTAAATAAACAAAATAGTTCAGTTATTTAACTAAGATCCAACGAGTTCCAGGGACCACCCCGAAGGGTCAAAGAGAAACATAATTGCTATACGAACTAAAATACTGTTTTTTAAAAGCTCTGGTTCATGAAGTCAAGCTATGAACATTAAACACTATCAAAGAGTGTTGCAGCGGAAGACTTAAATTGGAAACACATATATGAAGATATGTGTTCGTACTCTGAATAACACATCTGACAGCCAAGCAACTCTTCTCAGCACCGCCGCCAAAGCCACCTGTCTCAACCTGCAAGTTTTTGGAATCACAAGCAGGGCTGAGTATTGGAATACTTAGTGGGTTATGCCGAAAACCGTCATAATTATCCTTTTTGTCATGCATACAAGGGTTTTCCGTGAAATAACTTGTGTATACTAAACATTCATTTTTCCTTTCATCAACTTGGTACGGTACCGTTTTCTTTCCTTTCTGTATTATCCATATCTGTAACTACGCTGGGGAAGGTGGCCACCTTCCGCAAACGCATCCCTTCACCGGAACCGGCCCAACGGGCTCACAGTCCACGACTTCTGTGTACACTAACCTTGGCCAGTACGCTCACATGGCTCAAGATCCAATCGATTACATACGTTGGCAAGCCAACACAGATATGCATCACACATAAAACACAAATAATTTTATGCATGACAATCATTCATTGAACTTGCACTTTGATAATTATGCTTTAATACAGCAAAAATTATAGTTTGTAGTAAAACCCACCTGATTTTCAAGTGGTTGAGTTTCTACTGCTTTACTTTCTCGTTCATCAGTCTCCTCCTCACGCTTGACCTTCAGGTAACAAGCTAACTTATAAAAAGATTCGAGTCTTAAAGGAAATAACTTCTATTCTACTCCTAGCTCGAATTCATTAACTTTTCAACTCTTAGGCTTTTAGGGTTTTCAACACTGCTCCTCGACTCTTAAGTCTCAGCTTAAATGATTCTGGGAAAACCCTAATTCATTTACTTATAATGTACGTCTTAAAAAGAGTACTAACAACGAGGGAAATTACGAGGTTTGAAACATAACGTGGTCGAAAAATCGACATGACTTCAACGTTCATTCAACTTATCCCTCTTTTAATCAAAACGAGTAAACCAACTAACACACATCAACATTGCCCCATTCAACTCTCTCTCGAGTGAGGACTCCGTTCCTCCACTCGAACTTATCCCAACTCAAACTCAAAACAATAACAACAACATTAACAATTTAACATTTCAAACATTTCAACATTTCCAATTTTCAAACATTTCCACTTGCGCAGTCCGAGTTAAACTCAATTTGGAATGTTCAAAAGTACTTCAAAAATTCTAAATTTCGAGATATAAGTTCAAGACATTTAAAGGAACAACTTTCATTTAGGAAGTATTTTCGAAATAATTTCAGAAAAATTCATAAAAATTCGGGAATCAATCCCCCTGTTTCACGTTTGAAATACAACGTCGAAAACTGCGCAGTCTAGGTTCGTTTTGCTTTTGGGCACTCAAACGTTCTCCGATAAATCTGAAATTTCACCGGTAAATTCTAAACACACTAATGAACAACTTTAATGAAGGAATCATCTTCAAATTCGAAATAAAAAAATTTGAAAAAAAATCGGCCAAAAACTGCCCGGTTTTTCCCGTTTCGATTCGTTCGTCGACAAACACGTCTCTACTTTCGATTATCATGCTCTTATGGATTCATAACACAATTAAAACACCTTTTCTATCAAGAACACTCCAAAACCGAAAATGGCAAGAACAAAAGCATGGTTCGATCGTAAATTTTATTCGATTTCTATGTTCTCTAACATCATACGAACATAATTAACAAGGCTCGATAAAAATCGAACGATTCCTACCCATAACTTAGAGAGAGCTGTCGAATTTTGGGGTGAAAAAGAGGTGGGGAAAATCTCAAATTTTAAACCATAAAAAGGAAGCTTAGATCGATACCTTTCACAATCCGAAGACGGTTTACGAATCGGAGCTCGTTTGATACTTTAACTTTCGATTTCTTCCTCTCCAATGGAGGTTCCCTCTTCTCCCTCAATTCTCTCTCAACTCTCACGTAAATCACAAAGAAGAAATGAAGAAGAAAGGCGGTGATGTGTTCCATAATGGTTGGTAGAGAAAAAGTAATAAAACTAGATATTTCATTAAGCGCGTATTATTAGTTCGGGTTCTTGACTTCTCGATACAAAATAGTCTCGGAAAAATCAAAAAAAAAATCATGGCTATCTTAGAAAAATATCCCGGACTTAAAAGATAATAAAATTATCTCGTCTCGTTCGAAACGATGAATAGTGATTTCTCGATAAATAAATCATTCTTCCGTAAGTCGGAATTATTAACTTTTCACCTTATCTCCGTATCGTAAAATAAGCGAATGGAAAAGCAGACGCTGCTTCGATACGAGTTCTCGAACTTAAATTATGACGATAACGTCAAACCAAATTTTCTCGGTTTCTTTCTCGATTTCAAAAAATTCTGAAATGATTTTTTTAACTCACATTAGGAGTTCTATTCTTTAATACGAGTCTTTAAACTTTCAACGGATCTTGAATCCCTCGTTTATTCATAAATTTTCTTTTATTCGGGTTTTTAATTATCGGGGTATTACACAAGGTCAGGTTACCACTGCGAACTAGAAACTTCAAGTGTTAGCGACTTTCTGATTGCCAGTCAAAGGGATCAGCATGGTGACGTAGGTGGGGATGCCATGGGTGGGTATGCCCATGGTTGCGCAGCCCCGCTAATACTTATTTGGGTATGCTAGATTAAGTTTGGCTTGAGCGCAAGCTTGGGCAAGAGGAATAAGGGAGTGAGTAACCCTTACCTTTTGGGCTGAAAAGGTATAATGGACGAGGATTAGGTAGCTACGTAATGAGTAAATAGGGGGTTTCCTGAGTGATGCGTTTGGGTGGTAGGAGTAAAACTTCATTCTTACACTTGCCTTTAACCAATGACATGCGAATACAATGAATATCTTTGTACCAGTGATCAAATCTCAAGGATTCTAACTTAAGTCATGCTTTCTTATTTAAGAATCTTTGTTGTTTTCCTTCTCAGTTATTTTACATTTCAGTATTTACTTTCTGCTTGGTACTACTTCTTGCCCAAGGCAAGATTAGACTCAAAACCTAAATTGTGACATTGAGAAAGGAATCCACCAATTCCCTGTAGGATTGACCCTGTGCTTGTCACTAGCAGAACCTAGTGAATAGTGTAGGTATTTATAAATTTATCTTGATCCAAGTGATAACGACTGAGCTCTGTTAATGTATTAACTCTTATTATAAAAACCAGGTGTCCTTTAATGCACATATTGAATATGATAATGACAGATAGTGTACAGAGAAAAAAATAATCAATAATAAATAGAAAACACAAAAATTAAACAACACAACCAGTTTAACATGGTTCAGGAAATCCCCTACATCCACGATCAATCTCAAAGATTGATAATCCACTAATTGAGATTGTCTTTTCTTTAGAATGATTAATGAGTATCAACCACAATAAAAGTTAAGATCTTTACTAGTCTCTTACACGAAATGTATCATGACCCTTACAACTGACATTAAATATTGAAGAATATTTCTTCACACTTAGATCTTAACTAAACTAAGATATGGCGGAATAACTATAAATATTTTACAATGTATCACAAGATATGGTTTTGTTCTATGAGTTTTTAGCTTCATGATATAGATTAATGGAAGCTTAGAAAGTTGATTCAAGAATATAAAATTTTCAAAGGTGAAGGGCTTGGGAAATTCAGAGTGATTTCGATCACTTTGTTCGTCAAATGGTTTTGCTTGAGATTGTTGTAGAACTTTAGCTTAATGATTTCCCTTTTTGGAATCGATGGTTATAATATTTCTAGACAAGGTTTTTGAATACTAGCTGTTGGGCATCATAAATGTTCCATTAAATAAAAACGTTATTGTTGAATAAGTGTAATCCATCGTCATTAATGCGTCTTAGATTGCCATAAATTGCAACATCTCTTCCTTTTCAAATTAGGGTTTCTGTAAATGCAAATGTTGCCATTGAGTATGAACGCTGACATGACACTTTGGACATGTGGGTAGTCGATCCATTTAGGTAGATCGATAGTCACCTTAAATTTATATAGGTATATTGTATGATCTGCATCTCTAACATGTCGATTATTATATCATTCTTCTAGTTGATGCAGACTTGACTAAGACATAGGTGATCTTATGGCACAGATCAACAAGTTGATATGTTCCTTACAGGTGGATCAATCTTTTAATATAAGTATGACTAGCCTATAAGTACAGATCGTAAACTTGATTTTTCCATTGCAAAGTTGATCTAAATTTCTAACATTTACATAATAAACTAGTTCTAGACTTAGTCGATCTCTATGGGGTAGATTGTTAAATAGATCATTAGCCTTTACACTGGAGATCAACTATATATCTAGCAGATCGTCTACTAGGATTCGTGCATCAATATGTGAAAATAATACATAGTAAATCAAAGTGTGTGTTTCAATAAACTTCATCAAAATTAATTTCAATGTGCTCACAACAACTACCCACTATATACATTCCATGATTAACTAACTTCCACTTATTCAAATGAGTTCAGATTGCATCATATGAATATTACCTATACAAAAGGAAGGAAAATATTATCTATATAAAATTACGTTTGGTGAGTCAAAGCTCAACTTCAAGACAAACTCCAAAAACTTTGGTTGTACACAAAATGTTAAGAACACGAAAATGTTACTGTTGTAATGTCTTTGTATTGACGAGATTGCTGAAGACAAGTAGGTCGCTGGTAAGCAAAGCATCTAGGATAAGTCGATGGCCATCTATGCAGGTCGTTCCTGAGCATGTCATATGATGTTGTAAACACATGTCGATGTGTGCAAGATTAACATGCTAATCTAAAGTACGTCGATGTTCACCAATTGGTTTTCGAGCATGTTAATACATAGAGTCGATATTTTGTTTTAGTATGTATTCATCTGATTTGGTCCATTATTTCTAAACTTACTTGTTGGGTATCGTTTTGAGCTTATGTTAGTGGGATTTTTCCTTAGGGTTAGGTTTTGCCTATAAATACATCCGAAAATTAGTGCATACTTTGTATATCCAAAATATGAAACTCCATCTATACTGTACTTTCATGTGAACTTCACATATTTTCATTTCATCAACTACTTTTTTATCTTAACCTGAAAAGACAAAACATTGATATATATATATATATAGATATATATATATATATATGAATAAGATAATTAAAAAAGACTAGGAAATTATATATTGTTGTCAACTTTAAATGCTACATATAGTTTAATTGTGAAATGTAATTATTAAAGTTAATACATTGTGTAATCATCTTGCAGACAAAGAATCATCGAATTTTTTCACTTATCACGAATATCATCAATATCGACAAGAAAATATTTCTTTTTTTTTTTCAAATGAAGAAACAATCAATAACATTATATCACCATCAAGTTTATAATATTTAAATTATATATGTCTAGTGAGTGTTATAGAAAGAAGTGTTTTCATGTGATTTTAAAGAAAAAATGTTCTTTACCAATTTCTTTCATTGAGCGTATTATAAAAATTCTACATTAATGTCTATTAGATTGATTCCTTTAGCAGTTAACTATAAAAAATAATTAAGGGTAGTTTGGTTTTTCAGATATGATTGATAAGATTATTACTTTAAAATTTTTATTTCTATTCGTATTTCCTCATTTTTTTACTTATCTTTAGAAATTCTACTCCTCATTCTTCATTAATCATTTAAATAAGTGATTATATATATAGGAGACGAGGTATTTAAATAATTAATAAATATAAGGAGGAAAAAGGAGTGGAATTTTTTTAAGACATTACTAAGATATTATATATATATAGAAAAATAAGGAGTAATTACTAAGAGATTATATAATCACTCAAATATTGTGATACCCATTTTTTTAATTAATAAATATTATATTTTATTTATATGATTATATAATTAGAATTTTTAAATCTCATTTTTAATTAATATTTTATTTAATTATTAACATAATTAATTAATTTTAAAAACCTGAAAACCCGAAAATCTAAAAAAATACCTGAAAAATTATAAAAAATTAAAATTATCTCAATTGGTTCGAGTATTTTGGGTACCCAAAAATTTGGATTAGGATACCCGACCCGAATAGACACCCTTAGACAAAAACATAAACAAACATAGTTCAAATGGTCAGAGATACCATTATTGTACAGAAATAGAAACATACATCAAATCATTATGTTGGATTACTTTTATAATTTTCCAAGTTTGTTTGCTTTGAACAAAAAAATAATCAATCAAAAAATTAATCTCAAAATAGTTATATACTTATTATAATATTTTAACATATATAAAAAATATAAAAATCATAAATATTGGTGACATTTTCCAATCATCACGGATTCGACAGCTTATAACGTTTACAGAATATACAATCTCGTTGCGTGATTCAATTACTGAAATAATCCAATGCCTCTTAATCCACATAACCATATAGATAAGACTTACTTAGTGATCAAAATATTTTACGAAACAGATATTTAAACTGAAACTTACCAAACATTGCATTGCACCATCACTAGTTTATTTGACATTATATCTTGCATTCTATCAACGAGAGTATGTGCATGTGCTTCTTTACTAGAGTTAGGGACATAAGATGTGGAAAATAGACCCACAAATCGCTATCTATATATCAAGTGCATTATTCCCCTCCTATTTCTCTTACAAGTTCATGTGAAATAAATATTATTTACTAAAATACAAATATTCGTTACTTGAACAATATATTGAAAGTGAGAAAATTTGTTACTTTATGTAGAATAACACGCAATTCTCAAATATCACATTTAATTCATAAAATGAAAAAATATCCTTTTTGTGGATGAAAAAGTGCACGTGCACACCAAATGTGCTCTCATCATATCTAATGATCACCACCCCATTTCCACCTGTCAAAGTCTATGTGAAGTAATTTCAATACATTAGGGAAACATATGTAATTTTTCACTTCCCTTCAATAGCCTCTTGTCGTCGTGATTTTTTCTTCTTCATAGATATGACATTTGACATAGTTTCATCATTCAAAAATTATAAATAAGATAAAAAATATTACTAACACCACTTTCGCAACTCAAAAAAATAAAGAGAATTATGATAATATTCTAAATTATTTCTAAAGTACAACTTAAAAGTTACTAGCTTCAACTATATATAATCATACGAAGTGCAAAGCATCAACTTTCTTAATAAACACCACTTCATGATCTTCTTTATGATCATCTTGAATGTCCTCATATAATATATGAAAGGGTTGTTTCACATAACAACTCCATATTCCCTCTATCTCTCTCTCTTTTCAACATACTATTTTGAGATTTGACATTCGTTCATGTAGACTACAAATCACGAGATTCTACTCATTTACAAGCTTCTCATCTAAGTCAACTCGAGTTATTGATCTTTAGTCTTGTTTTGTTTCTTCTCCTTAGCACGCCTGAAACACAGTTAGAGTAACATAACAACCAATAGCTCTAACACGACAAGAATGTTCAGCCGTATCTAGTGCACAAATTAGTACATCTTCTCCTTATTTTTCAATTTCCAACTTTAATTCTTCATTGACACATACAATCATCATTCTTGTTAGAAATAACAAGCTTGAATTAAAATGTTGATTACATCTTTTGCATAACCACCTACAAATTCTCATCATCATTTTCTCCTAGAAGTTTCAACCTTGTTGACTATTCGTTATTCTTATTTTATTTTGTATCCTCTCCATATATAACCCATCCTTATAAAATTAAAAAAAGAGTTGTGTTACAATGAAATATTACTACATTTACACATAAATTAATTGAATACTACCATTGTTTCAGTCAATCCCGCATATCCTTTTGGTGAAAGTTTGTGTGGATACTGAAGGAATTCGGATGAGGGGCTCGTGATTCGCAGGATCCATAGGTATAATAATTTAAATAAAGCATGAAATAATAAATTAAAATACCACATAAATGAGAAATTAAATTAGCAGAATTAATTTAATATCTTTTCTTTCGCAAGTCATCTTCTAGATGTCGTGTCAGATCTACTGCGAGTAGTTAAACCAATCTGATTGATGAAACTTTTGCCTATTTCTCTCACCTACAGTCCGACCATCGTGTGGACAATAATCCGTCGGGATTTATCAAGAGAGGAGGAATCAAAAAATTGCAGTGTATAATACTGCACTATTTTCGAAAACACTGTATTAAATTATTGAGTGAGGCTGAATCACATCTTCAATGGTGAAGTGTGTATTTTCAATGATGTAGTACACGCCTCCTATCATTTTCTCTCTATATATAGATATTTTTAGGGCGAGGTCAGAGTCTCAAAAGGGAATGGGTCTTGACCTTCCAATATAAGACCAAGTCCAATCTTATCTATAATATTTTCTTATCCAATTAATTAACTCAATCAAACTTTGACTTTCAATAATTAATTAATTATCAAGTCAATTTGACTTAATTAATCACTCTAAGAAATATAATAAAATATATTTAATCGACTTCACTAAAGGATTAATATTGATTTATCTGGTGCTCACTCAAATTACAAATATAACCTTCTTTTTATCATTAATTATTTCTCGCATTTAAGATTCTTAAATCCATTAATTATTTGAGTTCGCTGACAACTCAAGACTAATTAATATATTTATTAGTGAGTGATTTGCTTCGGACTTTAATTATTATATATGGAATAAATTTCAACCGATAGGGTTTCTTATATAATATACCTTTCTGAACACCTCATGGGATTTAATCAACTCAGGGTTTCCTGAGACATGATTTCATGCAATAAAAATCAAGCACTTCTCGCTAAACCAATTACCACTACCCAAAATATTACTATATAAGGTTGTGAAAAACTCGTAAGTAGAAATAAAATAAAGCAATGCATAATTAGTCGCGTATACTAGTGTCGTTGTCACAGATTAAAAAATAAAGAATTTTTGAGATCTTAGTCTTAGAAACAACATAAAGAACTTAGCTCACTCTGAAACCACATAATATATATACGCAAGCATGTGTGACAACATATACATAACGATATCATTCTGCCGGCTAAGGTCAACTCTATCATCGAATGATATCGCAGTCTTTAACGACTCGACTGTCCAAGTCTGTCTAGGCTATGAAATGTATTCTACAAAGTTGTCGATTGTGTTACCTTCCATGATCATTTATTCACTACACAATATACAATTGTAGAAAATGGACATGTTTGTAATTAAATAATCAATGAAAATAAATCACAAACCAATGATAGAAACATTTATTCTCATTAATTTTAGAGAAGTACCTCGTCCCCCAGGTTGAACATCATCTAATGATGTATCTGGGAGATGACATAGTTACTTGTTCTCTTTGACTACAAGAGCACCTCACTTTTCATTAAGCTATATGTCAGAGTTCCTTGAGCTGCTTGTGAATTCTCGCTGCTTGTCGCGGTAGAATATTTTATACTTGTCTATACGTATTTCAAGCTTGTGGAATTTCCTAACCATTACATCATAGTCTTGTAGAAGTTCATCCTTGGAAAAGTCATCTTATTGAGCTTCACTTGTGGAGGTCATATTTGAACATGATCTTACTTTGAGTGAAACATCCTCGTTCTTTGTAACTTCAACTTTTTTGTGATTGATCTATCTGCACCATAAATTTTGTAAATCTCATTACCATTACCTAATAAAATATTGAATAATTCATCATAAGATAAAGAATAAATTTAATCTTTGTTGGAGCAAAGCAAAATAGATTTGTCAATTAGTAGGTGCACCATGAATTTTGTAAATCTCATTACCATTACCTAATAAAATATTGAATAATTCATCATAAGATAAAGAATAAATTTGATCTTTGTTGGAGCAAAGCAAAATAGATTTTTCAATTAGTAGGTAGTGCTCGTATGATCTTCAAATTTTGTTTGTGTTGTGTGTGTTTGTTAGCCTTTGCGGATACAATTTCCAGCGTGATCTATGTGGATATGTTATGCATCTCTTGTATCGATTCATTAGGCACCATCTTTAACTTGTCAAACTTGCAATAAGCTATAGAGAACATTTTCTTCTTATCTCCTCTAATCACAGACTTAATTTTCTTAATGTATCTCATATCTCATTCGCAATGTTAAGATTTCTAATCTTGGCCAAATGAAAGCCATGTATAGTACCCGAAATGAGTCATTTAGAATAGTCCAACATAGCAAAATTTTGCTCTTCTAAAGTGTACTCTCTGGAATTTTTGATCTTTGACAATCGAGTTTGGTCATCTTAAGTATGCTTTTCTCCTTTAGCATAGATTGTAGTTGGTCTGTCAACCTGTCAACCCAATTTATCTTCTCATACAATATTTCAATTCTTACTCAGAAAGAGAGGTGTAGTAAACTTAAAAGGTAAAGAGGTGAAGCAGAAACGAAGTCATGTACCTTTTGATCTTTAGTTGCGGTCTCAAAATTATCTCAGTGAGTTGGAAGGGCCTTCCATGTAGGCTCCCATTTCGCCCTTGATGAAAGGATATCTGTGACACCCAATGCATGTATGTTTAAGAGAATGTCCCACATCAGAAGAGAAGGTTTGGTGTATGAGGCATACACCAAATTCTCTCTTTTCTTAGTTGCCTTGAATAATAAGATTGAGAGGTCAACTCACTAGTACAGTAGGTCGACTTCTTTTTATGAGGAGGGTTGATTTTCTCAAATATAGTTTTGATATCAACGTGAGAGATCTGTTCTTAACCAGGTTGACTGATAGCTCGATAGAGCATGTCAGATCGTCTATTAAAGACAGTTCATGTGCGGAAGTAGTGATTGATCTGTTGGTTGCTCTTATACTTGAAAAATATTTAGTTTTATTAGCCAAGTATTCTTAGGACAAATTGATTAAGTTTATGCACAACTCATTGCTCTTTTGATAATCAGCTCGTTGGTGAAGTGCAAGGCAAGTCAATGTAGGCTTGTCAATGGGTGGGTTTTACCCGGACCGGAACCGGAATCGATCAAAATCCGCTCATTTTAAAGTTATGGTTCCGGTTTCTGTTCCGGTTCTAAACCCGTACAAACCCGCTCATGGTGATCCAGATCCGACCTGACCCAATAAGGTACGATTCCGATTCTAATCCGGTCCAGCCCGATCATTTTTTTTTCCAATTTTTTTTTTCATTTTTTTTTCTTCAATTTTTTTTATCTTAAAAAAAATAATATTTTATAATATTTCATACTACATCCTTGATCGTAGACGAACACTCTATATGTCCTAATTCAATAATAAATGTACTCAAACAATAAACACATATATGTTGTAAAATAATTATGGTATAATGGTTAAATAAAATAAAAGTGAAGTTTCATTATTAAATATTTTATATTTAATTAATTTATTTAAAATTCGAATTCATTTTAACGAATTGGTGACTAAAATAATTATATAAATAAAACATTGCAAGACCCATAAATAACCCATACCCAATAATACCCATGGGTATTCTCCCAGACCGGAACCATTAATATTTTAATTAACGGTCCGGGTTCGGATCTAATATTCAACGGTCCGATTCCGATTCTAAAATTGTAACTAATTTAACGGTTCTAGTTCGAATTTTATCTACCCATTGACAAGCCTAAGTCAATTGTTTAGACTAAAATTGTTCGAGTCGCTCGCAATTTAGAATGATGTCATCTAGCAATAGTAAGTCAACCCAAGTCGTATTCTCAAGGAAGACTTAGCAGGACAATTCGATTCTTTGTTCATAAACAGAAAATAATAAAAAGGATTTGATTTGAAGTTTTAGATCTAGGCGAAGAACGTAAATAAGAAACGCAATTTAAATCTAATCTAATAAAGCGAATTAAATCTAATCTATGAAAAAAATTTAAATCTACTCTAGAAAAAGAAATAACTTGGAACTTGAATTCAAAACAAATACGGAAAGAAATCTGGAAATCGAAACGGAATAAGAAATTAAAAGCATAAACGATAAAACAAATGAAAGCAATAAACGAAACAAGAATAAACAAAGAGAAACGAAACAAACTTGAATTAAGAACTGGAAAAAGGTCTTGAATCCACAATGAAATTCTGGAAACGAAGTACGATACTATGAATGTTGCAATCGGCTAACTTGAAGATGAAAAACAATGCGAAGAACTATCTAAATATCTAAGTCTCGACCCTAAAACACGGGATCGAGACGTGCTAAACTACGAACGAAAAATATATGAAACGGTGCTGGAAGTAGTCTAAGAAGTCGTCCCTTGAAAGTACGGATGAAGTGTCAGGAGTCAGGTGTTCCTCTCATCGAATGAGGCACGCCATGTATATAAACGTAGGGTAAGTCAGCGACTGCGTAGATGTCAACAGCCGCTAACACTGTGGCTCCGTGCCCTTCGGGGGTTGGTTGCAACAGCTCCGCAATGGCCGCGACGTCAGAGACCGCTGACTCGGCTGGTCTGGCCCCGCGCTCGCTGGCTTGGCGCTGGCATGCCGCTGGCTCGGCCGCGACACAAACGACCTAATCAGCGGCCGCGATGTGTCATGCGACCGCTGACTAGTGTCTCGGCACTTGTCTTTATTTTCTCATCGTTTTTCGATTCTTCCTTGTTTCTTTTCCAACTTCGACGCTCGTTTAGGCCAATGATCCTGAAACATAAATTGGGCCAAAACATAACGAAACGAGGGAAAATAATACGAATAAAAACACGAAAAATACAAGTTTAGACTAACAAAAAGAGGCTAAACATCAATGCAATAAATAAATACATAATATAAAGAACACAAATAATTAACCTGGTTAAGGCAACACTCTGCGTCCATGGTCGATCAATACTAGATTGATGAATCCCTTAACTTTGGATCCCTCTCTTTTTCTCGTTGAGTACAAGGCTGATCTCTCTTATTTATACTCGTTAAGAACTAGATTACAACCCTTATTTATTCTCATCGAGAACGAATTACCTTCTACTTGTTTCTTTTACATTTTTTCTCCTCTATTCACTTTTACAGAGCTTGAAACTTGTATAACTATAGAGGAATATATAGGACTAATAGATTGAAGGCTCTTATACAAATGTATAGTTCCAGATGGGTTTTTTCATAACATATGAATCCTCTCTAATAGACAACAATAAAGAATCTACATAAATTAAATCGAGTATTGGACTGGTTATGATAATCTAGAAATTTCTGCAGCATTTGGCTCTATATTTTCTAGATGTGTGCTCACTGATTTTGGAGAATGACTGAAGTATTTATACTCTTCAAATTTGAAAATTAGTAATTGCAACAACATTAAATTTGAATATGACCATTGGTGCTGATTATACTTCTAGTCATTTGAGTTTGTCTTATGTGTTATCTGATGTGGCCTGTTAGATAGGTTAGTTATGATCCATTTAGGCAGATCGTTAGCTTCCTTGAATCTAGATGATCAACTCACTAGGCACACAGATCAGGTCATCTCTTGATATATGCTTTGAGTTGTTCTTGTGAATCTGTTCTCCTGACACTTCTTTTTCTCTTAAATTGCACAAGACCTGACATTGTATTTACAGTAAATACTTGCAAGATTCAGTGTTTCCCTTCTCGGAGGAATTAGAATGGTGTTAAATGTATTCTTTGTTATATTCGAGGAACAAAATATCTTGGATTGTTTTATCAAAGAAATCTTGATTTGACATTGGTTGACTACTCGGATGGTGGTTATTTATCTGATCCTCATAATACTAAGTCTCGGACTGGTTATATTTTTTTATGTGGTGGTACAACTATTTCATGGAGGTGTGTTAAACAAACTCCAGTCACTACATATTCAAACCACTAAGAGATTATAGTTTTACATGAGACCTCTAAAGAATGTGTATGGTTAAGATTATTAATACAACATATAATCTTAGATCTTGTGGTATTGCGATAAATGCTTGTATTTCATAAATGAATAGTGAATATGTTAAATAACATTGAAAAAACACATATTATCAAAGTTCTTTTAACCACGTGAGCTCTAAAAGAGCAGCAAAATTGTAATACATAAAATTTGCTTATGTGAAAATCTTGCATATTAGTTCACAAAATCTCTTCATATGTCAACTTTTAAAAAATATGTTTCTAATATTGGAATGCGTTGAGTTGGAAACCCTGTGTAAAAGATACAGTGGTCAGGTTGAACCACTGCTCTGATACCAAGTGTTGGGTTCCGTGAAGAGCAAGTGTGGAGTATGGTGGAGGGGGAATGCACCACACTCCAACTTTTTGTGCAGTTTCTTGAACAACAGGTCGAGATACAACTACACTATCTTGTACAGGTTGGTTATGTAAGGTAGCAGTTTAACTCATCTGATGCAGAGTGAATGATCTGCTCAAATAACTCTCGACACAAAAATAGTGATGATTTATGCACTCAATAGCTAGGATATGTTTATATAGATCATGTGTGGAAGTCGTGTGTGATATGTTGGTTGCTCGTACACTTGGAAAATATTTCATTTATTACAGAGTGTTCTTTAATGCAAATTGATTAGCAGGATGCACAACTCATTGTTCTGTGAACAACTCGTTGGTGAGTGATAAACAAGATAATAAAATAATGCGATGCATAATATAAAAAGAACATATAGTATTTAACGTTGTTAAGAAAACCCCCTACATTCACGATCGATCAAAATTATATCGATAAATCTCTTAACATTGGATTCCTTAATAATTTTTCCTCATTGAGTACGAACCACTCTCGCTTATTTGTACTCGTTGGGTATGAGATTACCACTCTCTTATTTAAACTTATTGAGTACGAGATCTGGATTGGGTTAAAGAAGTTGTCTCTTTCTTTGATTCTCTATTACAAAGCTTGAAGCTTTTATGGTTAAGGAGGAAATCTAGAACTAATAGGCTTGAAGGGTCTAATACTAATGTATAGTTCTTGTGGGTTTATCTCCATAATATGGTGATTTTTTTCTCTAATACAACACTAAGAATATATATAAATTCTAATTGAGTGTTGAATAAAACTCTGAATCTTTAGAGGAAATCTTGCAGTATTATGGCTCTTTAATGGGTTTCTTGTGTCCTTATAAATTTCTAAAGAAATGCATGAAGTAGTTATTAGCATAATATTTGAAAACTAGTTGTTGCAACATTTATTGATTGTATTGATTGCAGATAAGGCAGTTGGATACTGACTGTACTTCTAGTCATTGGAGTTTGTGCTATGTGTCATCTGACGTGGCATAGGACATGTGTGTTGAGATCCACATAGGAAGATAGTTAACTTCTTCCAATCTGTCTGAGAACATCTTACTGGACACACATATCAAGTTATCTCTTAATCTGTGTTTTGAGTTGTCTCCTGATAATATGCTCTCCTAGCAGGTCATTTGTTCACTCGTGAAACAGGTCATCTTGTCACCTTGATCTATCCTTCTCTTGATATGTCCTTCTCGATCTGTCCATCTCGATTTGCTCACTGGTCTGCTCTGCTAGCCTGTTTTGCTGGCTTGCTATACCTTCTAGGATGATGCACTAAATTCTAAGACTTCCTACCAGGTTAACCCTATGAACAAATCGTTGCATCAATTTGTTCTTAAACTTTGATCAATCCGCTGCAAACAAAGGTCAAACTCTATTGGCCAGTTTGTTATATTATCTACATGTCATTACATGACACTTGACCTGCTACTAGCAGCACAAATGACCTCTATGGACACGATCACTCTTTCATCGATATGTCCTTACACTTAGTCATTCGGTGAAATCTAACTCAAACTAGATAGAATATGAAATACATATCAATCTCCTATGGACCGATCATTAACTCGATCCGTTCCTTAACTGTAATGGCCCATAAAATTTTTCCTTATATATATATCGTGTATCAGAAATCACGATAATAAAATTAGGGTTTTATAACTCGTATTTTGTCAATTTGCTAGTTGATATTAGTAATAATCGTTTACATGCACATTATAGTCTTTAAATTAATTGTGTATTGTGTAAGTTGTTGTGATGATTAATTAAAGTAACGAGCAAAATAATTATTTGGGTGCATACTCGTTAATTAGAGGTTGATGTGTTAATTAAATTCTTAGCTAGGTTATAACAATTAGAAGTGTGATTATATATTTAAGGAGATATGTTTATCTTTAGCGATGTAAAGACATTTGGAAAGGATTATGGTTATAGTTCTATTAATTAAATAATTAGAGTCACTAGTGAAGATTTTTAATTATAGGATTATAGTATAGTAGTGCTATGAAGATTATGCCCTCTAATGGGTACAAATAGAAAGTAGTATATTAACCATTGCTACTAAGTAGAATAACATGCATCTAGTTTAATGATGGAGAATAGCTTTTGATAAATGGTATTATATAGAAAATATGAAATTGCAATAATGAACCAAGGTATATATTATGAACTGCAATTTATA
>JAPKLX010000258.1:56470-71604 GCA_026898415.1 Leonotis leonurus | reverse complement strand
GGCCTAATCTCTTGACTAAGAAAGGGTTAAGAAATTGGGCTGTGACATTCGACGAGTTCCTCACCGAGAAATCCCCCTCGCTGAATAGTTGAAGAACAAGATGAGATTTCAGAATACTGAAAGGGCAAATCGAAGATATAAAATGAAATTTAAGTTTTCGAACCAGAAATTGAAAAGAAGGCTGCACCTGTAAATCGATGGTGGGAGATCTTCACCGAGAAGCAGCCGAAGAGATTGAAGAGAGTAATAACGAGGGAGAGCAAAGAGGAATGTTGTGGTTCTGTATCTGGGAAGAAAAATGGGAGTAAGAGGCCGATAGTGTTTAAAGAATTAGGGATAGGTGTATTAGGTGTGTTAGACGTATTGGGCCGAATTAAAATAAAACTAATGGGCTGAAAACAAATAAATATGGGCCCAGAATGGGTATTAGAAGTGGATTAAATTATCCCTTAATTATGGAGTTAGTATGAAATCCTTAATCGGTTTTAAATAGATAAATACTAACCATTAGAACTTTGACTAAGTATTCAGATTAGAATTTATTTAATTCAAGTAAGTCATCTTGAATTATTTCGAGTGAATTATCTCGCCTAATTATAGTACCTAAATTGGATAAGGACTTAGAATATATATTAGGGAGGTTCGGTAATTAGATAATTATTAGAACTCTTTAATGATGATAGTTGAATTAAATACTAAGGACTCGATTTTAAATCGAGTAATAACTAGAATAAATTAATGAAATATAGTATATTATTTCATTAGATAAGGCAATTAGAATATTATTTCATACTTAGATGAAATAAATTATATACTCACGATGAGTATTTTTCCTCTTAATTACGATTAAGGTACGGTGAAAGGGAATTCCAGTCAATATACGCCAGACTTTCGTTAGACGAGGAAGCACATCAGGTAGGCTTTCTTTTGCAAATAAAATCGTATGCGTTGTACCAAAGTATGATTTTCGCTTTAGAATGCTCTAGAATTTAAAATGTTATGAAGTATTGCATTGTCGAAAATATTTGTATTTTGGTATGATGCGTATCTGTTGAACAATTAATCGATTTCGGACCTTTGAAGATTTATATCTTTTAAGGTTAGTGTACACCAGAACTGTAAGTCATCTTAGCGGGTTGGCCGGTTTAGTGTTCGCGGAAAGTGGCCACTTTCCCGACACACAGAATTACAGATATGTATGATTACTCCAGAACTTAGACAGCGCTGTCGAACTTTTAAGATCACAAGAATTTTAGTGAACATAGGTTCTTTAGCGACAAAAATCCCTATGTTGCACTGTACTACGACAATTGCAATTATATCAGTACGAATGTGATTTCGGCATGTGTTTACTGAGTACTTTCGTACTCAGCCCTGCATATATTTATAAATGTGCAGGATAAGTCGTGATGACAAAGTGGAAGGCTCAGCGGTGGTTTTTGTTGAACTCTTGTTATTTTACTCTCGGTGATTTACGTGTCGTCATACATGTAAATCCAGATATTGATCCAGTTTCCGCTGCCAGACTCATTTAAGCTTTCAGAAATTGCCTGTTATTTTATTCGTGTTAGACCATGTAATTCAGACCTGTACTCGTTCTTCGTGTTTTTAGATGTGGTCATGATCTCTTTGATTTCGAGCTTGAAATTCCGTTCATGTACTTGGGGTGTCCGTGACACCTAAAACCTATTTGAAATCTTCCCCTTTGTGGTACGTTTCACGTATCATCCTTTTACCAATGTTTTCATTCCGTTTATTTATCCGCATTTCATTTTAGTCACGTTTTCCTCGATTTTACTTAGAGAAGTGAAATGGGGACGTGACATTAACATTGTGTCGATCTGTAAACTAATAAAGCACTTAAACATCTAAGCATCATATAATCATTTACGTAGTAATAAATAATATTATTATTTTTTAGATATTACTATTAAAATATTTGTGTATTTATTATATTTATATTTATCTTTTGTAAAGTGAATTGAGGGTATATAAGAATTCAATTTTAAGATTTTTGTCTGCAGTTTCTTTTCTCCTAAAATTTAACTCTCCCCCCTCACCTTTCTTTCTTTAGTATTTACACAAACAATTAGTAAAATAAGTGAAATTTGAACACTAACTACCCTCTCTAATTAGTTGGCAAATGGTCGGAAAATAGCCTTTATTGGGTTTACATTGTACTACTTAACGTAGTTCGATGTACCCAGATGCGTATTTATTGCTAATGCTAGCTTTATACTACATATGTAATAATTAAGTATTTGTGATACTGGTCCGACATCAATAACTGATAGTAATTTTCTCAATGCCCTCCCTCGTATACTATATAGTAGTATTAATTAAGATAGGTCCTCTAATATTCTATTTCCGGTTGGGTTTGAGACATTCATTAATTTGTCTTAATATATATTATCATGAAGAATTGATGTGATGAGTCGATTGTATTTCACAAACATATATTGGCATGTCTGTTCTTATGCTATTTGGGGTTGGAAAATCGTTATAATTTACTAGAAGAAGATAATATATTTTAAAATTTGGAATGACATTACACCAAATATCTACAAAATTGTAAAGAATGCACGATTGGGGTTCAAATCCTTACTGTTAGGCATATAAATTTTTGTTCGGTCGGCCCCAAGCACACTCAAACTAGACAATAATGGATCTCTCAAACCCGACCTGATGATGTCATGGTCGGACTTGTGCTTAAATATAAAGCTTGATATATGGGTGGACTTGACTCAATGTTTGTGTCTTGTATACTAAAATTTGTCCAAGTCTAATCTGTACATTTAAAAATTTAATATTTAAATCATAAATATAAAATGATATAAATAGTATTATTGTTATTAATATATAATAAATATAAATTAATGGACATATTAAATAATATATAATTAAATAAATTTATATAATATATAATTTAAAATTTATTGTATTGAAAAATGTAATGATTGATAAAATATATAAATATATTTTAAAATAAATTAATTATATATAAATTTAATATATTAACAATTAAAAAAAATAGAATTTTAAAAATAATAAAATTTGGGGGTCCGGTCTAAACCCACCCGACTCACAGGGACCTCAGCTTGGGATTGAATTTCAGGCTCAGTCGGGTCATGGGCCTAGCTAGCTTGGGCTCATCAATAAAATCATGGGCTGAGCTTGGGAATTTCAGTCCAGCCCGATCCATTGTCATTGTTACTTATGATTTAGTTTGGAAATTCCAGTCCATCCCGATCCATTATCATTCCTACTTATGATTCTATTTTTTATCTCATTGTAGAGGATCCCTTTTGGAGTTTTAATATATTTTTAGTTTTTTTTTAAATTTCAATTTTACAAGTTATAGTTTAATTTTATATTTGGTATTGTATATGTTTACGATATTAAAATATATATAATTATTTTTTATATTTAAATATTATTTTAATTGATTTTTAATATTGATAAACTAAATGATAGAGTATGTAATTTTCAAATTTTAATTTTTCAAATAATATGATTCATTAATTTTAAATAAATACCAATTAAAATGATTAATTTAATTATAAAACAATACCAAAATTCATTTTGGTTATATTGCGGTCAAATTTTAGTTGGATTATATTCATAATTGTATTGCTATCGAATTTATTCATAATTGCTTTGTTATCGATGTGTTTTGTGAGTCTTTTAGTATTCGTGAATGAGTATATATATTAGGGTTGTCAAATCGTGCGTGTCGGGTCGTTATCGGGTCGACCTGATAACGACCCGACCTGTTAAGCTCAAACCTGAACCCGACCTGATAAGTTTCTGCCCAACCCGAACACGAACCCGACCTATTAAGCTCAAATCCGAACCCGACACGAACCTGATATGACACGATAATTTTCGTGTTGACACGACACGATAATGACACGATAACGACACGACACGATAATAACACGATAACGACATGACACGATAATGACACAAAAACGATAAGATCACGATAAAAATTATAACATGATAAAGATACGAAAATTATAATGTTCATGGCAACAACAATATTGTCTAATAGCATTCTTACACAAGTTAAGTTTCAAAATTTGAATAAAAATTACATAATATTCTTGAAAAAGTATTCAACAATGAAAAGTTACACTTAACATAAATTTCCAAATAGAGAATAACTTGAATGATCAATAATGTTGATGCCGGTTTTGACTCTTGCTCTCATTGCAATACCACAATAGAAGACCTGTGAAAATATGAACCAAATAGTTAATTATTTATACTATTTTTCACAAGACACAATAATAAAGTCATAAACTATAAAAATAATCAATCACAACTTTCAACAAACATTATTTACCTTTCAAGCTATCTTGGACGAACAATAGAAGAACTTTCTGCTTGATTTCCACCATTTTCATCAAAGAATTCTTCAACTAACTCGGACGTTGGTATTTCACGTTCAAAAACATCAAAGAAATATTTTAGAGTTAAAAATAAATAAATATACTAATAATTATAAATGTTACAATTAAAAATAATTGAGTACCTTTTTCTCCGAATAACCAATTCCTAGTGCAAATAATCTCCTCAACCGTGGATGATTTAAGTGAACTACGATATTCATCGAGTACTCTTCCACCAACACTAAACACGGACTCATAAGCAACAGTAGTTATTGGAATGCTCAAAACATCACGAGCCATGCAAGCAACTTGTGGATACTTAAATTGCATCCCCTTCCAATAACTAAGAATGTCAATATTGGTTTTGACATCCATCTGTGTTTCCTCCAAATACAACTCTAATTGTGATTTTTGTGATTGGCTCAATCCAAACTCATCTAAAGCACTAAATTCCTGTATGAACAAAATTAATCAATAAACAAGTAACAACAATTAAAATAAATAACTTAAGATTATATTAAAGATAATTTAGTAATTTACCTCCACCATCGCCATGGATGCTTCATTCGTGAAGTCAGAAATCGGATCCCTCACTATTGAATTTTCACTGTTTCCCACATTCTCAACACATGTCTTATTATACTCCGCAAATAGTGCAAACAACTTCTCTTTGAGACTCAAAAATTGGCGAGAATCAACACCGTATAACTTCTTATAGAAAAAGTCCACAAATTGAAGCTTATAGCGAGGATCAAACACTACAACTATAGTCAAGATTACACTGAATTCATAACAATACTTCTCAAATTTTGGAAGCATCTTTTCTGCCATTTTCTTGATATACTCATCCGGACTGTTTATATTGTGTTTCAACGACTTATAGCACATGACAATAGGCTGAAAATACAGGTTGGCTGTTGGGTACTTACTTCCAGAAAATAAGTTTGAGACATCATAAAATAAACTCAAGAAACCCCGGATCTTTTCAATTATATCCCATTCAGCAGAAGATGGACAATGCTTGTAGTTAGGATCGCTTAGTTGAAAATTCATGAAAGCTTTCCTATAGTACAAAGCATTGTCAAGCATCAAAAATGTGGAGTTCCACCTAGTAGGCACATCCTGTCTCAGTCCTCTCTTACTAGACAAAGATAACTTGCCAACACAATCAAAAAATTTCTGTCTCCGCATTTGTGAATTTCTCACATACTTGACACTTTCACGAACCTTGACTACAGCCTCCTCAATATCACGTAAACCATCTTGAACCACCAAATTTATTATATGTGCACAACAACGGACATGGAAGAATTCACCATTACACACAAGTGCATCATTCAAATTCATTTGTGTAAGTAACAACTCAACAGATACATCATTTGCTGAAGCATTATCCAAAGTTAGAGAGAATACTTTCTTTTCAATCCCCCACTCACAAAGCATAGATTATAACTTATTGGAAAATGCTACACTAGTGTGTGGAGATGGCATCAAAGAGAAATTCAGTACCCTACTTTGAAGCACCCATTCATCATCAATGAAATGACAAGTAAGAGAAATATAACCATCCGTTGTTACAGAAGTCCAACAATCAGAAGTAATACTTATCCTACCAGGTGCTTTAGCTAACATGGATTTAACCTTCATCTTCTCTCTTTCATACATTTTTGAGACATCTGACTTTATTGTATTTCTTCAAACTACACTTATATCCCACTTGAGTTACTTAAAGATTGCAATAATCTTTTCGTATTCAACAAATGAGAAAGGCAGATCATGAACAACAATAGCTTCACACAACATCTCCCGAAAGCGTAAAGGATCAAATTTAGGTGAACCACTATTAGTCACCAATGCACCAATATCATGTGTGTTCTTTCTTGGAAAACTATCAAGATGACGTTTTAAATTTCCTATCCCACTTTTACTTGTAACCTTAACATATTCATCTCCATAATATTTGCAAGTGCAAGTCTTAGAACCATCACTACACACAATGCTACTAAAGTGATTCCAAACATCTGACCTTTCTTTTCTTTTACGTGTTGATGTCGTAGCCTTTGAAGATAGATTATCATCTTTGTCAGTCATCTCGTTCGTATTTTCTCCTTTGCTACTAGCTCCAATATTGCTTGACATGATTGCCTAATATAAAATAAATAAAACCAGGGGTGAGTACATTCTCGCAAAGCAATCTCTTCGGAATGTTTTGACTTTTGAATAAATAAGACTTAGCAAAATCTTCTGCCAATGATTCTCTATTTAAGAAACGAAATATCAGCAGAAGAACACTTTGCAATGAATACTGAAGTACAATTAAAATAAGTGAAAAAAACAACAAAACATTCCCATGGCAATAAACACACTTGAGCAACAAAAAACAGTATTTCAGCATTCTCCACCTTGTTTCCATCATCGATTTCACCTTTTTTTAAAAACGTGACAAACAGAAAAGGACAATATCACGAAAATAAAATCTTCACGACTAAACCAGAGCATTTCTCATAAAAAAAAATGAAATAACAGTGAAATTTATTTATGCATAATTTCACAACTCGAACTAACGAATTCAAACCTTACTGACAAAATCAACTACGCTTGCATTGCTTGAAGGTAATAAACAAATAATCATACAAGAGAAATTCGCAGTAGACAACAAGGAAGAAAAGCGAAACCTGAGCAGTACTAAGGTAGCGCGTGAATTTAGAAGTAACAAGGAGATTCAAGAGCGGGGGAGATCTGACCTTCGCCTCTCTCTCTCTCTCTTCCTGCGCTAGAGAGGGAAAAAGAGAAATAAGGATTGGAGAGTAGAGCGCCTTGCGTTGCCTTGCTGGGTTTTCGCTAAAGAAGTTTTGCAGCCTAAAAACGTGTAACTAAGTAAAAATAGCCCGATTAGACCAACCCTTTTCGAACCAAGACTGCGATGAGAGTTGAGAGAAAGAATGGGGAAAGGGGAGGGGAGCAGATTAGGCGGTGGTTACTGGTTAGTAAACCCTAGCTCATAAAAAGAAAAATAAATTTTTAATATTTTATAATTATGTTAACAGGTTACCTGCATCCGACCCGAACCCGACCCGATAATTTCGTGTCCTTATCAGGTCGACCTGATAATGACCCGAACCTGATAAGGTCAGACCCAAACCCATTAATTTCGTGCGGATTCATGTCAGGTTATCGTGTCGTGTCAAAAATTGACAGTCCTAATATATATCTTCTTAATTTTTCGGAAAAAAAAAACAACCGTCAACCATTAATTAATATGAACTTATAGAGCGAGTAAGGTAATTGAGTTGGACCATTCAATTAAAAATAATTATTTTTTGTTAAATACACAAATAATTTATGAATTATAATATTATACATCTGTTTAGCCTAAAGTGTGTACTCTAGGTTCTCGCAAATTATTACGAGGTCGATTCCATGCAGCAAGCTAATTCCGGTCGGATCTCGATATAAAGCTTAACAGGGCGGCTCTAATCCTAAGTGTTATTAAGACAAGAAAATGGAAATTCTAAACACTCTAACAAAGATAAATGAGATGAACAAGAAATAAAACGAAAACAATAAACAAAATAAAAAGGTGGATTCGGGATTGAAGGGCCTAAAATTCAGAAAACCTATAATTAATTAAATCATGCTCCTCTACTCATGCTATTGTTCGTTCATCAAGGACTTCCTAAAAGTTAGTCTAACTAATCACTTACGTGTTCTCAATTAGACAACAATCAAAACTCTCGCATTAGATTACCCTAATAGGAGTTCCTCAACTACAAACAATGATCCAAAGCTAATTAATGACTTCCTAAAGTTGCTTAATTACTAACTTTTGTATTTGACAATTAAGTTGTAATTCTAACTTACGTATTCGAATTACACAATAGGAAAATCAATAAGAACCATGAATATGATTCCTACGTTCTCGATTTGGAATCATTATTTGATTTAACCCTAAGTCTAAATTGGAATCATCTCTCGAGCTCAACCAATAACGATAAATCAAAACGGTGATCAAGCGTTTCAATTAAACAAGAACAAGTTAAATCAAAAGGCACGAATCAAAGAGCAATCAATAAAGAATTAAAAGAGATTCTAAACCTAGGGAGAGGAAGACAATCAATCCATAGAACAATCAATATAAGAATTAAATATGCTGATAAAGATTTAGTCTCGGATTGAGAGCCGAACTCGCCCTCAATCCTTCATCCCAAGTAGAAATTACAAACAAAAACTACTAAACTAGAGTTCTAAGATTACAACTTTGAGTTCTATTTTTGAGAGAGATGAAGTTAGCCCTTGAAAATGGCAAAGGCTTAAAAACCAGCTATTAACTGCCAGCCAGCGGTCGCTGGCTTTGCCTCTCTGTCTGTTGCTGCAGCACAGGCCCAGCGACTGCTGGCCTGTGCAAAATACAAAATTTTTGAAAATATATAATTGAAGCTCGTCTTGATAAGAATTCATGGCCGCAGACGGATCCAAATTTGGAGATGTAACGAAGGAGAACGAGCGAAAATAAAATTGTTGCACATTGCGCAACAATTTTGTATATGGCCATGCTCTCGCGTTCTTTCTCCTCTCGTCTTCTGCCCGTAACTCCTAGCAAGCTCCCGTCCGGTTTCCTCGGCTTGTTCGGCTTAGCACATACGACATAATCGACACCAATTTAGCTCATATCCGTCCTTCAATTCACCATCCTACAATAAACACGAAAACAACAAAAACTGACATAATACTAAATAAAAAGACACAAAAACAAAACAAACTAAAACCTAGACACGACGAAACATCAACTAAAAACACACCAAAAACGAGCTAAACAACAATCATTAACTAATATGAGCTTATCCAGCGAGTAACGATAATTGAGATGGATCATTCAATTAAAAATAATTATTTTTTGCTAAATACACCAATTATTTATAACTTATAATATTGTACATCTATATATATATAAATAATGGTTACGGATGACAATTTAGTAATTTTAATTTTCAGCTTTTCTTTTTATTTTTGATATCCATTTATAGAAATTAATGGCTAATCTATATAGAACACAATTATTCATTAATCAACTAATATTATGAAACCGTCCCATATTAAAACTTCATGGTCAATATCCCCTTTTTAGTCATTTTTAAGTATTAGTCGATTTATATTTTAAATTCACACATAGAGTATACAATTAACTTTAATAAAAATTTAATTAAAAATATGAATATACAATTTACTTTTATTTGAATTTAAATTGAAATATCTAAACAATTAAAAACGCTTATGAATATCGGAAGAATCTGGCAGTAACACTTAACAAAAATAATCTTCAATAAAAATAAAATATATTGATATGTAAAAATATATAACATTACCTCCAATAAAAGGGGTCAAATTGCTTGAAAATTAAAATATTTTTGTAATTTCTTGATTTTTTTTCATGATTTTTTTTTCCGAAAAATATTATCATGAAAAAGCTAAAGAAAATGGTAAGTTTCTGTATTTATTAATTAGTCAAATTAAATAGTCATAGAGAAAATAAAAATTCATCACAATTTATATATTTGCTAACTAAATTAAAAATCATAGGAAAATTAATCAAAAATTTATGAAATTATTTAAATTTCCATTTAATTAATCAAATGAAAAAATAACTGGTAACAAACTCTTAAAAATAATTTATCTCCAATAAACAAAAAAAATTATATTCGAAGACATTTAAAATATTACAAAAATAATCTGTAAAACTTCGAAAAAAACAGTAAAGGATTATTATTTACAATATAACTAATGTTACAATCTTAACCATTATACATAAGTATCATTTATTTATATAAATTAAATTTATGCTTCAATTTAGCCTCAATCATGTATATCAAATATTTATGCTAAATTAATAGTATTAACTGTCATTAAATTAGTATATATACATCTTTTGAACCACCTATAAGTATAGGACAATATATTTCACACACAACATTGATTCGCATCACAATTTTATGATACTATTGGCTCAAATATGAAAGAGGAGAGAACAAACTTTGTTAGGTTTTTATGTCTTGATGTTATGTGAAGTGTTGACCTAACATTTGTGTTTTTGTGTTCTTCACATGAATGCTGACTGAGACTCTAGCTCAGCATGACGTGGAATGGTGACATAGCACCCAGCTCAGCAGCCACGTGGAGTGCTGACTCGACAGCGTTGAAACAGCACACGTAGGTTGGAGTAGAGACCAAGTCTTGAGCCATGCAGTTGAGATATTCATGCTAGTGGAATTCTGTTCCACAAATTCAGGAGTCAAACAACCAACTGAAGTTGTTCCACAAATATTCATGCTAGTGGAATTATGTTCCACAAATTCGGGAGTCAAACAACCAACTGAAGTTGTTCCACAATTCCAGGCAGATATGCAGAGATAACAAACTGAACAACTGATTGCGAGAATTGTGGAAGACATGGGCTGACAATTGCTATATTCGTGGATCTAGGCCCATGTAGTCTATCTATAAATACTAGATTCATTCTTTCAGTAGATAGATGTTTTTGCAGATATATTTCGTAGTTTTCGTTCTGTACGTTTCTTAGATCTTAAGAACGTACATTTAGTGTTTTAGTGATAGTGTTGCTGTTATAGTGTAGCTCAACATTGTAATAGTCCAACACTTGTTTTTATTATTCTTTTTGGCCGTAAGGCTTCCGTGTAGGTTATTAATTTATATAACCTACGCAAAAATATCTCGTGTCTTCTACTTTAGCTTCGACAAGTTTTTCATTTAGAGTGGTTGATACACTTTCAAGTGGTATCAGAGCCATCACTCGACGCACTGAGTGTGGTCCTGACAGTATCACGACTCTAACACATCTATGGATCCGAATAACATTAGAGTATTTCGGCCTCCAGTCTTGGATGACTCGAATTACTCATACTGGAAGACACACATCCGCTCAGATATTAAGTCTTTAGATAGAAGAGCGTGGTTTTCTGTGGATAATGGATGGTCACCACCAAAGGCTGCTGACGAACATGGTGATGTGGTTCCAACACCACAACATACCTGGACGCGTGATCAGGTTGATGCTGCTACGTTTGATGACCGCGCACTGAATGCAATATACTCATTAGTTGATACAAATATATTCAAACTGATCAAGAACAGTGCGTGTGCTAAAGATGCTTGGGATATCCTGCAAAGGCATTGTGAAGGCGACACCAGCATTAAACAGTCACGTCTACATATTCTCACCTCAAAATTTGAGAATATGAAGATGGAGGAAGACGAAGATATTACCAGCTACACAAAGAGGATTCTTGACATTTCGAATGAATGCCAAGATCTGGGAGAACCGTTGAGTAATAAAGTTCTTGTGTCCAAAGCACTTCGTACCTTATCGCCTAGGTTTGATATGAAGGTGACAGCCATTGAAACATCACACTCCGTGAATACACTTGAATTCACGGACCTCATGAACTCTTTCAAGACCTATGAGATGAATTTGAAGGCAAGAGGCACATTCATGAAGAAGAAAGTGGTGGCTCTCACTGCGGACACACTCTCAACACCCTAGTGCAGCAGGTTACCTGACATCATGGAATCAAGTGAGTTCGAAGAAGTGGAAGAGATCCACGAAGGAGATGATGTTGTCTTGATCACCAGAAAATTCAATCGGATGGTGAGAGGATTCAACCGAGACAAGATCAAAGATAGGCCCAAGGAACGAGATATACCGCGTCTGGAGTACTACCAATCTCCAAAGAATGATAACATTCAAAGAAAACCTCCTGTTAAGAAAACACCTCACAACGAAGTGTTTAAGTTCAGCTCCTCTAAACTCGACAACGTACAATGCCATGAATGTAGAGGATATGGGCACTTTGCAAATCAGTGTGCCAACACACTTCAGAAAAGAGGGAAGTCCTATTGGGTGTCTTGGAATGATGATGAGTACGAGTTCTTTGAAGATGTTGATGAATAAGAACCATTCAAGAGCATAGCATTGCATGTGACAATGACACCACCTGACAGATCAGGCTAAAACATTGACTCCGAACCACTCTCGGATAGGTATGACCCTAACTATTACTCTAATTTGTTTTGTTTAAATGCCTCTGTTGGTGATGCAGGAAGTGTTGAGGATGACATATACTCTGCATGTGGTGAAGAAAATGATGACCATGCTTTCACTATAATACAAGGGTTAAACAGGTTGTATGATGAGTTGTTGGGCAAATGGAAACAACAAGCACGAGATATGGAGTCCTCAATAGCTGAGATAACACGACTTAAGGAATCTCAAGTAAAACAGGAAGTGTTGATCACACAACGCGACATAGAGCTCACCAAAGTGAAATCCCAACTTGAAGAAGCTCAGCTGACCATTCACAAGTGGAATACTGGGACATATTCACTAAAGGAGATCATGGACAGCGCAAACCCAAGCAAAAGGGGACTTGGATATCCTGCACCAACTGTGTTTTGTCATGGATCTACATTCGCTGGAGAAACATCCAATACCAAAGCAGATGTTGTGCTCACAAATCAGCCAACACAGACAAAACATGACAACCCTCAAGCGGAAAAAGGTAAGAAAGGTAAGAAAATGAGAAGACGTAGAAAAAAATATCTATGTCATTATTGTCTCAAACCAGGTCACATAAAACCTTTCTCTTACCAAAAGAAAATAGATGAAAAGTCATACTCTATGTTGCCTCAACAACCCAAAATGATATGGGTAAAGAAAGCTGATATAACATGTAATGTTGTTTACATAGCATTGAAAACTAACATTTCAGGCTCTTGGTACTTTGATAGCGGATGTTTACGTCACATGACAGGTAACAAAACATTTCTTTCCAACTATGAAACTTACGATGGAGGAAATATTTCCTTCGGTGGAGGTTCAAAAGGTAAAATCATAGGGAAAGGTACACTAAATGTTCTTGGGTTACTTGCTTTAACAAATGTCTATCATGTTCAGGGGCTTATGGCAAACTTAATCTGCATAAGTCAATTATGTGATGGTAACATGCTTGTGAAATTCACTAAAGATGCTTGTGAAGTATACAATAACAGAAACTTGTATATTATGAAAGGACAGAGGTCATCAGACAATTGTTATATGACTGATAACGTAAAATGCAACAAGACTCAAGTTGATGATGATATACTCTGGCACAAACGATTAAGTCATACTAACTTTCGAAATTTTGGCAGGTTAGTCAAGATGGATGAAGTATGAGGCCTACCCAAACTTGAAAGGCAGACCATATTGTGTGTGGAGATTGTCAAAGAGGAAAACAATTACATGCATCACACTCTGCTCTACAGCACCATGAACAACACTTTGGGACCAACCGATGTTTTGAACTTCAACATATGGATCTTGTAGGACCCATGGAAGTTGAGAGCATTGGCGGCAAAAGGTATGTATTAGTTGTGGTAGACGATTTCTCTCGATTCACATGGATCTATTTTTTACGTGAAAAATCTGAAACATTTGAGATGTTTAGAAATATGTTTGCTCGTGTTGCTAATGTATTTGATGCTAGAATCTCTCGTATAAGATCTGATCATGGTTGTGAGTTTGAGAATTCACAATTCACAAGTTTCTGTGATGAAAAGGGAGTATGCCAAGAGTTTGCAGCACCAAAAACTCCACAGTAGAATGGAGTGGTCGAACGCAAGAATAGGACCTTGATTGATGTTTAGTCTCATTTTGTTCGTCTAAACTTAGGTTTTCATAGCTTTATTCCTATTATTTTCCCTCGTTCCGTGATGTTTTGGCCCGATTTATGTTTCATTTTATGTTTCAGGATCATTGGCCTAAACGAGCGTCGAAAGTGGAAAAGAAACGAGAAAAGACGAGAAAACGAAGAAGTATACCGAAAGCAGGTCGACGACCGAGCCAGCGCGCGCCAAGGACACGCGGCACACAGTCAGCGGTCGCTGAGCATTGGCCAGCGGTCGCTGACTGGCCAGGCTGAGCCAGCGCCCGCGCCAGCGACCGTGCCACGCCGAGTCAGCGGCCGCTGACTACTCCGCGGTCGCTGACTCCCCATTTTTCGCGCGGGCCGTTGCAACGAACCCTAGCGCCACTCGGAACAACCCTAGTCAGCGGTCGGTGACTTCCAGAGACCGCTGAGTTACCTCTCGCTATAAAAAGACACGTCGTGCCATTCAGTCAAAACATCTCAGTTCTCCATACTTCGTCCCGATTCCTTTTAGCACGAATTCCTAGACTAGTTTTCCAGTATATTTCCATTGTTTTTAGTTCGTCTCGATCCCGCATTCAAGGGTCGAGACTTAGCATTCTAGATAGGATTTTTCATTCCGTTCTTCGTTTTGGAGTTAGCCGTTTACAACATTCGAACACCGTTATTTCCAGATTTTCATTGTCGTTCCAGACGTACTTCAAGTATTAATTCAAGTTCGTTTCTTTCCTTTTAATTATTGCTTTGTCTATTTACTTTTATCATTTGTTTCGTTTTATGCTTTCAATTCCTTTCATCGCCTTTAATTTCCAGATTTCTTTTCCATTTTTTTTTCGTCTTCAACTTCAAGTTCTTTACTTTCTTAGATTAGATTAAATTGTCGTTCTTAGTTTAAACTTTAATTGCTTTCTTATTTACTTTCTTCGCCTAGCTATAGAAATCCAAATCAAACTCTTTTAATTGCTTTCTATTTTCCGAACAAAGAATATAATCGTCCTGCTAAGCCTTCCTTGAGAATACGACTAGGGTCAGCTTATTAATC
>JAPKLX010000258.1:34801-46250 GCA_026898415.1 Leonotis leonurus | reverse complement strand
CTTTTTGGAGAAAAAGTAATACAAGAAAGTAGAGAGAAAGAGGAGGACGTAGATGATTGTTGGATTTGGAAATTTGTCCATAAACATCAAGATCTAGCTAGCTTATATGTGTGTGTGTGTGAAGTTGTTGACTGAATTTTGTAGTTAATTTAGGCTGGTTTGGTTTGTGTAATATAATTGATAGGATTAATATAATTATAACTTTTAAATTTCTACCTTCTTATTTATAATCCTCCCTCTTTTTATTAATTTAGTCATTTTTTATGCTCCTTAATTACTCAAATGCTTGATTAAATAATCAAACCAAATGCTCCTTAATCACTCAAAGAGAGTTAAAAGTTTATAATCCTATCAATTCTATCACACAAACCAAACCACCCCTTAGACGATGAGATGGGATGGGAGTGTGTGACTGTTTTTATATAGCATGGTAAGTTTAGTCTATCAATATTAATATTAATCATTTAAAATTAATGATTTGTCTTCTTTATTTTAATTTATAGACTTTATACGGATTGTAATGATTGTTTGATCAGTTATATGGAGAACATATTTTTTTTGCAATGCATAGCAAGTTATTTTGAAATAATTCATCTAATTGATATACCATTGGAAAAAAAAAATTAATTCATTATTTATTGTTAATAATATAAAATGTTTATTGGATGTACCAATTTTGCTACCACCAAAATTGATATTCAAGCTTGCATAGATATTATAGAAATTTATAAACTAATATTACTAGAACTAAAACATTTAAAAATTTAATATTTATTAGTTAGTGTTACTAATCGTTAGATAATTGAATTGTTAAGTATCCTTAACTAAAATAATTTTCAGTTTGTTAATTTATTTACACTTTAAAAAAAATTAATTTAACAACGGAATTTTACGTTATTAAAACAAAAAAATTTCGTTACAAAAGGACTTGTAACGGATTTATTTATAGTAATATCGAGTTGCTAAAATAATTTAACGGAATTGTAATAGAATTTCCATTTTTAAAATGGTTTCTTAAATTTTTGTAACAGAATTGTAACGAAAAATTACGTTACTAAATTTTAATAACGGATTATTTCGTCACTAATTTTGTTATTAAAAATTGAACAACAATTTCTTAACAATTTCGTTGTTAATCCGTTAAAATATGTAAATATAAAATTTTTCGTCACTATTCTGTTACTATAAAATGCGTTTTTCTAGTCAGTTACATTTGACATTTCATCTCTTTAATTTTGTAGTGTTGTTTCCCAAAAATAAGTTTTAACTTTCTCTTGGAATGGGAGGCGGAAAGCCGTCACTCGGTTGCTATCCACATTTAAACCTGCCAACATCACAATGAAATTAAATTATAATTATTTTAGTTAGAATATTTAATCAAATTGATTAAGATTCTAAATATTAGGACTTTTATTGTCCTTTACAATAAATTAAATTCATTATTAATAATTCTTTCAAATTCCGACAATTTGTATCAAAATATTATGGTGAGCAATTACAATTTCTCAATCAAACTATAAACCTTTATATATACTCCCTTTGTCCCATTTAAATTGATTCCAAAAATCAATAAAATATTCATAATTTTGATCAAATGAGATCATCTTGAATAGAACGGAAGGAGTATTAAAATAGAAATCAATCATGTGTGAATTGTAAATAAAAAAAACAAATGGAGAAAGGTTATACAAATAAATTAAATTGAAGGCGAACGATTACAACATCTTTTTTTCATGTAATGTTATTTACAATAAATGTTACTTTTTCCATCTGACATAAAAATTTTGGGCACAATTATTAAGAAAAATGAATAAAGTAGTGTAAGTGTAATAATAGTGATAGGGTCCACATCTTTTCAAAGAGATAATTTTTACTATTTTAGGAATGTGTCAAGTTTAGTGGGACGTCCAACAAGAGGGAGTATTATGCTGATACAAATACTCATTAAATGATAAAGTTATATATCCCATTAACGGGATGAACCTCCATATAATATGTATAATGTATTTACAATATTTTGTTTAAATAAATCATTATGTTATATTTAAATATTTATATATATATATATATATATAAAATAATTTTTACTGTACTAATAGAATGAACCCAACAATCGATGATATCATCAACGGGATAGTACTTCTAATATGTATTTTTAATATTTTTTTTAATTTAAGGTTCTAATAACTTTTTATTTATATGCATTAATAATATAAAGTGATTTCCCGTCGAATTTCGACGGGGCAGACACTAGTGAATTAAAAATTATACTCCGCATTTAGGAATGGCAAGGGGTAAGTTTGGGGCGGGTATTGCTTTTTCGTTCCCATTTCCGTTTCAAAAACTAACTCCCATACCCGCCTCTGTACCCGTCTCAATTTCAACGGGTACAGGGCGGGGATTGTTCGGGGAGGAAAAGGTACCCATCGGGTACCCGTTAACTAGTATTTTTTAGATAAAAAAATATTTCTTAAGAAAAAATTATAGATAAAAAAAAATATTTTTTAAGAAAAAAATAATTATATATAAAAAAAATTCAAAAGTTGAAAATCTTTCAATGTACATTATTTTATTTTTATAAAAATTTAAAAAATTTATATATAAAAATTATATTTAAAAAAAATTATATTATATAAATTTATCGGGGTGAGGATATATATACCCGCACCTTCCCCGTACCCGATTCGGGTACAAATATATAAACCCATACTCGCATCTGTCCCCAATTTTCTTTCCCCATACCCGCCCCATTAGAGTCGGGTACCCGAACCCGCGGGTTATTTTGTCATCCCTATCTGCATCGCATAAGCTATCTCTTTCTTTCTTTCCTTTTTTTTTTCTCTGAATTTGCACATAATACTTGATATATCCCAAATCAATGCTTTGAGAAGTAACTAGGAATCAATCAAGATCGGTTCAAATTGCGTTGCATTCTCTTTCAGATTCAGGAAACAACTCTTAGAGATATTTTTTCTCTTCCGTTTGAAGAAAGGAAGGAAAGATGCGTAGAACCTTTCAACGAGATAGTGCTTTTTCAACTCTCTCAAAATGGAATCTATTCCAAACGTGGGATCCGCTCAACGTAGCTTGCTTACTCTCAGCCACTAGTTAGAGGAAGTCCCTTGACTTCGCTTATGCCCTCTGTTTATCGTGTGTTTGGTATGTTTTTAATTGATGTTTCGTCATGTCTATACTTAAGTTTGTTTTGTTTTCGTATTTTTTTAGTTCATATTATGCCGGTTCTTTGTGCTTTAGTGTTTGATGTAGGATAGTGAAATGAGGACGGGTCAACGACCGCTGGGAATAGGAGCCAGCGGCCTCAGGCTGCGTTTAAGAAGCGGTTATACAACTGGTTTAAGTAGGAAAACCGAGTCATTGGCCTATCTATCCATTGTAAAACTTGAAAATACTCTCAAGAACACATTTTTACTTGCTTTTCTTAGATAGTTTGGTAACTTTTCTTGGATTGAAGTTGTTCAAACTTAGATTGTGAAGAATTCTAGTAAGTTCATCTTTAAGGATCTTTCTATGGTTTTCTTTTCTATTTCTATGGTTGGCTAGACATTTATCTAGGGCTTGATCATCTTATCTACTATTTAATGCTTTGATTCAATCATGTTTCGGTTGTTTAATTCGTGCTTTATTGAGTTTTCATGCTTGATCAATATGTACATCTCAAAGATATGAGAATAGATTGATGAGTTGTTTATATATCTTATTTGATTAACCAACCTTCCTTTGTAATCGGTAACGTAAGAAGGAGTTCGTATAGAAATTGATATTCTATTAAGTGTGGTTGGATACGTGAGTAAAAATCACTGACTAGCTAACGAACATGCAAGTGAGTGGCTAGACAAACTTAGGAGAATTCTATTGAAGCATGAATGTATAATTGAATGAAGTGTTAAGTGTAGATGGTAGATTATCTGAGTCCTAGACTTTAATCCATTAATTCAATCATATTTTTTCGTATTTGTTAGCTAGTTAATCATCATTCTCTTAATCTTATTTAAAGTGTTTAGGAATTGGTTTGTACCATTCGAGTGGTTATGATTAATAACCCTGCTTAGTCTTTCACGTGATTCGACTAGAGTTAACTTATTACGTACTATAGACCTCGTTTAATTGCGAGAACTAAACACACGTTTTTAATTGAACGCAATTTGAACTTATAATTTGTTAGTGTCTTGCTAACTGTTTAAATTATTAAAATTTTAATTATTTATAAATATATTAACTTTCAACAATTTATAATATGAACATAAATTATTGGTTTTTCTAAAATTATACATTGAGCTTGATTTCATTAAATAATCGAAGTTCGCAAGCGTGAAAATTATGTATTTTTATTTTCTCGTTTAATAAATACATGAACATTATATTGTAAGTTGATATGTGTTATTTTAATTAAGTGTATAAAATTTACATTTCTTATACATAAGATTTTACTATAATTTGAGTATAATATGTATAATCTCGAAAATATTTAATAATACAATGTAGAAAAAATTAAAACCGGTGGAAATACAAAATCTTAGGTGAACTATAACTTTTCATTAATCACAATTAATAGTAAAATCATGTATTTATAAAATATTAATTTCAAAATTTTAATTTTTAATAGAGATATAAATATTAATTAAGAATGAATAATAATTAAATTTGAGTAAATATTCACCCGTACGACTTATAGGAATAACATAATAGTACATATTATAAAAAATAAGATATATTAAGTTATAATTTAATGATCATGTAGTTATTAAATGCTAAAAATAATGAGTTTTTATATTTGCGAATCGATTTTTTGGCAAAATCATGTAAAATTTTCAAAAAAGAACAATTTCAATTAAAGATCAAACAAAAGCATGTGCAATTCCCTGTACAATAATATAATCCGTTGAAAGTTAGTATATCTAGTACTCTGAATTTACATAGTTAGCCTGAGACACACACAAATTACTGATTCATATGAACATTGATTTGGTTAAAATCGAGAGCTGGATGTGAGTTTATGTAATGTGGAACATAATTTTTAGTTTATGTACAACACTAAATTTGTAAATAATTTGTGTATTTAACGTAATTAACATAATTAAAAATAATGAAAGCTATATCATCATGTTATTTTTAATTTGATTCAATTGTAAAATAACATGAAATATTTATCTAGGGTATAGTAGCTTCAAAGCCATAACATAACATATTAAACAATAATAATAATAATAATAATATTATAGGAGGCATGCATTTAATTCCACCATAACTTGAACACCCCAACTGCACAACGATGCTTTGGATTTTTCAATCTTTATTATACCCACGAAAGTTGAAAGCTACTCCCACTTTTGTCGCTACCCTACTTAGTCATCTCCTTAATATTATTATTTTTTTAATTTTATTTTCCTGCTGCTTGCTTTTAGGTTTCTTTACCTATCCCTTACAATTAAGCCGTAGGGAAATAGGATATAACATGATTATATTAAATTTGTATAGTGTATAATAATTATTTTATTCTTATTATTTTTTATAATTAAAATATAAAAAAAAATGATAATTTTAACACGAACTTAATGTTTAATAGCGGGTCAACGTATTAATCATATGTAATATTAAATACATGATTTAATAAGATATTTTAATCTAATCCTATCAGCGAACAAGGGCTTAGTCTACTACTATTTCATATCAACTCCGAATTGGAAATTCCTCACTTGGGATTCTGGGAAGAATGAATTATTTAGTGGAGCATTCACAACCAATTTCTGACAATAATTGAAAATGTTTTCGAATACTAAAATCATACACTAAAATTGATACTAGTAACAATTCTCTGCATCAACTAATTAGCTTTTTGGTATTACATATGATTTAGAAAATTTGATTCATAATATACAAACTATCAATTTATCGTAATTAGATATATTGGATAAATTTTGATTATTAATTAAAATTTACTGTATTGCATATGCATTGATTGACAATAAAATTAAAATGATATCGTTTGAACTTAATAAAAAGACATTGTTTTCTGCTTAACAAAAGCAATGTCATTTTATGCATTGCATAGTTTGGATTTATAGTCTGCATTTCAATTCGGCCCAACCGTACCCAACTTTGTGCCTCGATTCTTTTCTAGAATTTCATCACACTCTTGTCGTCTCTGATAAAGATTTCATTTACATTCTATCAACCTTACGCTGCAAAATGTAGATCACTTCTTCTACATTAATTTTGAGCTCACGAGCTTCAACATGGATCCTCATATTAGGTTCGTTCTAATTTAATCTACTTTCATTTCACATTTTCAAAAATCGAATTCATTTTTGTTAGTTAAATGATATTAGTCATATTTAATTAATGTCTACATATATGGACTGCCCAGAGCTCATGGACCATTCGGTGGATCTCCTCTTCCGTTCCATTACCTACACGGCAAGGTTGACTCAGGAGGTGTTGACATGGCTCAACACTATGTTGATGAATCAGGACACTAGCAGTGAAGGCTTCGACGAGCTCACCGACAACATCTCCGATCGAATTAACGATTTGTCGGAGCTTGCCAGCAATTCCCTCACCATATATGCCTCCACTGAGCCACTTCTCCGATATAATGATACATATTCAACGACATTGATTTGTTAGTGTCGAAGAAAGGTTTCCAGAGTGATTGTGGTGGAGAGAGCGGATGCATCAGGATTTGTTGGTGGGCTCGATTGAAATGCGGATGTACCCAAAATTCAAAACATAAAATAACGTCGTTTTTTGTTAAGTAGAAACATGTTCGTTTTAATATGCTCAAAGGATATCGTTTTATTATTATTGTTAGCCAAAATGACATATCGGGTCTATGTAAATGTTAATTTTGACGAAAATTAGCCCGATGTATTTAACTACGATAAATTGATATTTGCGTACTGTGAGTCATACTTTTTAAGTCATGTGAAATACCATAAAAATTAGTTAGTTGGTGTATTTAGAGATAATTAAATAATTATTTGCAAATCATATTTTTTATTATATAAAATACCAGAAAATAGCTTATTCATATTTTAAAAACAATTATCCCTTGATATTAAAAGTAAATTAATAAAACTACTTTAAAAAGTGAGACAGGGAAATTGGACTCAACATCAGGGGCCGATTCTGCACTAGGACATAATAATTATTACACAATTGGACGTAACACATTAATATCTCATATTTAAATTTGTATATTCTATCATGCAATGTAATTAGATTAGTTATTATCTCAAAGCTCGATTTTACCCGACCTAATAATCTAATCAGATGTCCAAATCAAAACCTGCATAACCTAATTTTTTAATGTCGATATAAAATTTTGATGGTAGTAAATTAATTTCTTGACATGATACATAAATAGTATTTCTGTCCCACCCTTCTCTTATATAAAACTTATCGTTTTACTGGCAGTGATGGACACAACTTAACGTATCAACGATTGATGTAGTAATGCCAGATAATGCTAAATTAACATACGAGTCATTATAATTTTTCTTTTTTTTTTATTATTTTTATTATTTCGTATTGAATAATATTAGAATATAATCAATAAATTATAATCGAAAATTATAATTAATAATTTTTTATTAAAATATTAATATTTATCTATGAAGAACGTAATATCATTTGCAAACTATTGACCTGAGTGATATTTCGGTAAAATTATTAGAATTAATGAGAGTGTTATGTTCCCCAAATGAGTTGTCAACTACAAAATAGCTCGAATTCACTTTATAGGCCATAAATACGTAAAGTAATGAGTATGTATTAAGACCTCCCAAAATAAACATATAGCCCACGGATAACATACATTGGCAATAATGAGTAGTATATGAAAATTAATTGCCTCTTTCTTCATTAATTAACACTTGGAATTAAATTCTTATTTATATTGCGTTCATGCCCATCTACCATTTACTAGTAGAATTAAAATCTTTAAGAAGAATCACTTTATAAAATCTATGTAATAATACAAGTCTCCTAACTCAATCACTAGTTAAGTCGGTCAAATCGTTTTAAAAAATTATAGATGACCCGTGATATATATAATATTATATTTCAAAACATATGAATATAAATATTTAAATAAATTAATATATAAAAATCAAAACTGCAGAAATTTATGTATTGTTAATTAACAAATATACATGTACAATAATATTACAATTCAACAAATTTATATGAAAAAAATATTGTATAAAAATGCTTGCTAAGACTGCAAGTAAAGCCTTCTCTTATGATAGTAGCTAGCTGTTTTGTTTACCCATTCTTTGAAAGTTATAATGTGGTTGTGATTGATTTCAAATAGTTGACGTATCATTTTCTGGACTAATTCTTTTGGTTAAATTGATACATGAAGGGTATAAAATGTTGGTGTATATCACTATTGATTGGAACTAAGTGTGTAATCGAACTCAAACTTGACCAAAGTGATCAAAATATTAATGAAGGGATATACCAATCACTAATTGTGAAAAAATAATTTTAGTGAGAATAAAAATTATAGTTAAAAGTTAAATTTTCATCACTAATAATTTTTAGTGAAAATTTTTTTTACCCGTCATCACCTCTCATTATTTTTTCTCTAGTTATTAGTCAATAATGACGGTATAGTGCAATTTTTACTCTCATTAATAATATATTTTCTTGTAGTGAAATTTGTAGACTCGAGTTCGGCTCGAGCTTGGTTCAAGCTTTGTAAACCAAACTCATGTCCGACTCGAGCTTTGTAAACCAAGCTCATGTCTGGCTCGATAAATAAAAATCGAGTTCGAGTTTGGTTCGTGTATTATTCGATTTAATAGAGAATTCTAGTTCTAACTCAAACTAAACTTGAATTCGTTAAGAATTCGAGTTGGAGATCATTAAAAAGTTTGTTTATTAAATTATTTGACTTGAACAATTTCGTGAACTAGTTCGTATATAAAGTTTGTCAACTATTCATAATTCAATTCATGTTTTAAGTTCATGATAATAAAGTTCGCAAACTATTAATTCGAAGTTCGGCGCATTAAGATTAGTTCAGAAAATGTTCGCAAATCTTTTAAAAATGATTTGACTCGAAAAAGAATTTGAGCTAGATTCGAAACTCGAAATTGACGTGTGTACTAAACAAATAAATATGAAACAAACATTTATAAAGATGAGCTATGAATTGAATAGTTGTTTGGGTGTAATAAAATATATTATAACAAAAATACAGATACAAGGTAGAGTAGAGTAGGACTTTATCTTTGTGAGAGAAATTATTCCGCAATAGTACTCATGACATAGGTCAATAGAGATTGTCCTCATACATGTAACGATTCGCACAAACTCGAGAAGTTGCAATCGAATAACTAAAACTAAGAAAATAAGTCACTTTGATATAAAATAGTAATAATGAACGATACTTTGTAAATTAGGTATTAGTACTCAAATCTACACTAAATTCTATAATAGTCATGTCTATTAAAAAACAAGCAATATTTATAACTTGGGATTATAACAAATTCTTACAAGAAAAAATGGGTCGCATCAAAAACGATTTGTTTCTCTTTTGATATTGTTCTATTAATATTGTATTTGTTTCTGACAATTTTTTTTAAATGTATAAATTCCATCATTTTTTATCTTTTACATTACCTTTTATTTTACGCGTAAAAAATAAACAAATCACTTTTAACGGTACATATATTAAAATTAAAATTTATAATGTTACAGCAATTGAGTCATACGTTTGAAGAACCCACATGAGATTCACAAGCAAGTTGAGAATATTGATAAAATTAACTTTTGATTATGTGTTTTACTGTCACGACCCACCTTCACTAACTGTAGTAACGATGAGTATAATTGTGACTCAGGAATAAAATATAGAAATGAATAAGAAAATGGGTAATAACTTGAAAGTGAATATAGGTTAAATGCTTCAATAAATAAGGGTTTGTACACGAAGTTCGGTAATGAGTATCCGATACCAAAATATATAAGTCATTGATCAAGAAGTCTAGAAATACTGAATACTGAAAAGAGTGTCTGCAGCGGAAATTGGATCATTTTCTAAGTCTACATGTATGAAGACATGTAAACCCCCAAGAGTTAATACTATGAGTTCGACAAAACCATTGCTGAGCACTCCTCCTTGACATCACAGTTCAACCTGCACATTTAAAAATACATGCAGGGCTGAGTACAAAAGTACTCAGTAGACACATGCCGAAATCGCATTCATACATATATAATTGTCAAGCCATTATAAGTGAAACATAGAAATTTTGTCTCTAAAGCACCTATGTTCACCAAAATCATTTCTCGTGAAATTCCTATGTTCGACTGTAGTTTAAGTTCTTTTGTAATATGCCATATCCGAAGTTCTATGTGCCGAGGAGGTGGCCACCTCACACGGACACTGGACCGGCCAACCCGCTAAGATGACTCGCGGTCCTTTGTGTACACAAGTCCGAGTAAGATATCTAATCTACTGGGACCCGAATTCGATTATAAATAAACAGATAGGCATCATACTTAAATTGAAACATTTATGGCAAGACAATAATTTGAAAATAACCAATTTCAATTCAAAAGCTATTTGAAAAGAATAACATAAATGCGGATAAAACACGCATATTTTCTTTTAGTATAAGAAAGCCTACCTGAATTGCTTCCCTCGATAGGATCTGAATTCTTTCTCGTTTAGTATTTCCCTCTTCCGTAACCTTAATCGTAATTAAGAGGAAGATACTCCTTGTGAGTATATAATTTACTCATCTAAATAAAATGAAATAATATTCTATTATTTCATTAATTATTCTAATCATTTGCTCGACTAATATTCGAGTACTTAGAGATTTCTATAACTATTTTCGTAGGATTTTAAATCATTCTTTGATTTATTAATCCCTTATATTTTATTTGTTTTACCCAATTAATTTAATAATGGGTACTATAATTATTCAACATAATTTAATCTCAAGTTTAAATGCTAGATTAAATCTACTAGGATAATAAAAATTTCAAGAATATAAATAAAGATTAAAAGTAATACTAGTAATCTCATATCTTAAATATATATTAATTAATCTAATTATGCAAGCCCAATCAAATTATATATATATATATATATATATATATATATATATATAACCCATTAACTATTATTATGGCCTTCATGAATTAATCATATTAGTCCATTCTAATTGAATTATCAACTCTTAATGTAACAATTTTCGGCCCAACTGGTACTAAGAAGAGTCTGCCCAATCTATTTTATTTCGGCCCACTCGACTCTTCAAAGAGCCGGCCCATTGAATTAATCTAGACCCAGCCCAAAGGTTTAAGTCCCAAATTCCCTAACCCTAGCACTTAGACACCACCCTCTTCACCCTTCTTCTCCCTCGCTATCTCTCCATCTCTCGGTTCTCTCTGTCTAGCTGCAGCGCCGTTC
>JAPKLX010000258.1:5028-29801 GCA_026898415.1 Leonotis leonurus | reverse complement strand
TTTTTTTTTTTTTTTTTTTTTTTTTTTTTTTTTTTTTTTTTTTGTTTGTTGTATTGTTTACAACCAGTAGTTAGCATAATGCTTTTGCTCCTGCCTTCAATCGCCAACTCTCTCTCCAACAACTCTATATTAATTATATTATGTAGCCTTTAATATACTATTCTTATTGTATTATAGCAGCTTGTATGACATATCAAATGCTTATACATATATATATATTTAGTCTGCATCATTCATACTCCTCCTGTCCATTGTTATCTTTTACTACTGCATCATTTAATATAATTAATCTCATAATTCTTTTCATGCATCAACACTCTATCAATGTCTATTATATACACTTTTATAGTATATAAATATACTACTACTTTTATTTGCAATAACCCCAATTAACTAATCACTCATTTAAACTAAATAATTCTATAATTCTTAAAACCTTAGTCTTGAATTGTACTAAGTTTCTAATTACCAAATCGAGCTAAAACCAATTATGAAACGAAATAATTTGGTTTCATCATTTGAATAATCTTATTAATTCAAAACTAACTCACATAATATCTATCATTATTCCATTAATTAAAAGATGCACGAAACAATAGCTACTAATATCGATTAGCTAATCGATATTTTAAACATTTATTACAAAATTTTCTTATTCCGATTTTCAATACATGGTAATTATTAGTAAATTAGCGGGACATTACATTTACTACTTTACAAATACGAGCAGAATCGATGCAGTATATATAATCAACAATTACGAATTTGTTTACTGCATGCTTGTAAGTTTTTATATAGTAAGGTACATACACTTATTCTCATTAAATGGAAGAATTAGATTATGGAAACACGTATCCTAAATTTAACTTACCAAATTTTAATGTGGAAAACAATTTTTTTTTTATTGAAGAATTCAATAAAAAGATAGTAACAAACATAAAATATATAAAACATAATACTCCATCCGTCCCACTTAATTAGACTCATTTTCGTTATTGGTTGTCCCATTTAGTTAGATACATTTACTTATTAAGCAAGTTTTAAAGCACACAAAACTCTCATCAAAATTGTTATTATAACTAAACTAGATTGTTGCCCGTCGAAATTCGACGGGATTAATATTTTGTATAATTTATAAAATTATTTGACATTATTTCGTTTATTACTATTTGTTGATATATATATAAATTACTTATTCATATACTAAATATGTATAGTAAAAGTCGTTAATTATGTAGATTTGCTCATGATAAGCTTGTCATTGTTCCAAAACTAATGAAAAAATAAATAAATTTACAACTTGATATATATATATATATATATATATATATAATAAATATTAAATTTTCGTAAACATGTCTATTAGTAAACTCGTACTAACAACTTAATATTTTTTTGAATATATTTGAATTTAATTTATATACTCATATTCATTCTAAAGTAAAGTAAAAATGCTTTTAATACTCATTATCATTAGAGGTGTTCAAAAGAATCGTAATCGGCCCTTTTATTTTAAATATTAGACTAAAACGGTAAAACACATGAATCTCGCGAACCCAAGCTCGTGGGATTCGTATGTTTTAACGTTTTAGATAACTTAACACGTGAGTTATATGGCGAAATATTATCAATTTGATTGGATTCTTAAATAGATATCGAAATAAAGTCATTAAATATTTTTTTATATTAATGAAAATGATATTTAAATATGAAATAGTACGTATCTAATCTAATATAAGATATATAAATCAATAAGAAGATTATATACTATTAGATTGAATTCTCAATTTTTATTATTTATATTGAAAAATATATAAGGATTGTCATAATAATACAAATATGTTATAATAGTCATATGTGATAAATTATAAAATTTATTATTTTTTTCAAATAATGTGAAATCAAGACATTTTCATACAATTTATAATTTTTATTAGATTTGAAATGGTTATATATAATTTATATAAATTATTCTTAAATTATTTATCAATATATATATATGTCATTATATATATTATATTTATGAAATATACTTAAATATGGAGTAATATATAACAAAATATATGATATGCATAGAAATAAAAATATAACATAAATATCACATGCCTACATAGAAATAAGAATATATAATATTATATAAAGAAGTATAGAATCTTCTTATTTATTTATATATTATTATTTTAATAAAAAATACTATTCTTAAATTTTTATTATCTAAAAATATATGTGGATTGTTCGAATAATAAGATAATTAAAGGTACGTTATAATCATCACATGTAATAAATTATATATATTAAAAAATATTTTTATTTCAATGTATATCATAGATTGTATTATTTTAATAAATATAATATATATAGTGATATATTAATTTTCGTTATATTTTAATAACTAATTTAATAATAATTTATATAGATTATGTAGAAACTTGTAAAATCTAATGAAAATTAATAAATTATATGAAAATGACTATATTTCGATACCTATTTGAGAATTCAATCAAATTGATAATTTTTCTCCGTATGTCATAATTAGAGAATGAAATTGAGCCTTATTATTTTCAAATAATGTGAACTCTATCGATTTTTATGTATGATTTATAAATTTTCATTAGTATGACAAATAATTAAGAATGTTAATTTTGGATATAGGATATATCAATAAAATACATAAGTTTAGATATCTTTAATTAGTATGACAAATAATTAGGAATGTTAATTTTTTCGATTAAAGATAATGTTGGGAAATATTATTGGATATTTTAGTGTAATTGGATTAACTTGTTTGATCAATATCGTCATAACAATACATCATATAAGTTTGGTGGTGCGGAGTGCAAACTTATATGAATTTATTATGATATTAGGGGCACACATCGGAAATTTAATTTTCAGAATTTCGAGGGACTATTTTGCAATTTTAAAATTACAAAAACCGTTGGAACCGTTGGACGTGCTGTTTCAGTTCTTTTTAAAAGGATTTCGTTGATCAAAAACTTCTCGACACTGAACATACAAAAAGAAAACTCTGAATTGTATCCGATTGAATAATTCGATAGAACCGTCGAATTGATTCGATCTGAAAGTGTTTCACGCCTTTCAGAGAATCCGGTTTTGATATTGTTTGTCTGTTTACTCCACAAATATTTGTAAAGGTTTTGATTCATATTCTAAAATCTCCCTTGAAAGATGTATAAAGTCCAAAACTGAAATCTAGTCTGTAGTCTTGTTTAGAACTCATATGTTAAGGAGTTCAATTTTGCAGGTACAATCTGAAGTATTCAAGACTGAAGTCAAAACTAGCATTGAAGTTCGAATAACTCAGTTCACTCGTCAATACTAAAGAACCACTCAACTGAAGTCCTATCCTAAAGTATTGAAGTTGAAGAAATATTGAAGCATGAAGACTAAGTCATCTGAAGCTCTGCACTGAAGAACTCATTCACTAGAAGCTTACCACTGAGTGTTTTACTACTTCTTATAGGTATTTCCACTTCTGGAAAAGATCTCAGCAGGTGAAGCAAATCTTGTTGCAGACACCAAAAATGGTAAAGAGGACGACGACTCCAAATGGAAGAATTTCAAATGCTACGGACGAAGCTCTCTCTTACAATGAATATATTTATGAGAGTGTCCTATAAATACCCAGACTTTTCGAACGCTTCACAGATCGATTACCAAGCTTTCTTACGCATTCAATCGCTCCTAGACTTTAGATCTTAGAACACTCAAGCTCTATTACTCAATTCATAGTGTGTTCTTAAGTAGCGATTCATTTGTAATCGAAGAATAGATCTAGCTTAAACTTATTCTTTAGCTGGAAGTGATCAGAATCAATTATTCATCAAACCTTTCAAGGTTGATCACTGTAAGACACTCCATTTAGTTGGAAACCCTCGATTCACATCGAGACTCGTGGACGTAGGAGTTTTTATCTCCGAACCACACAAACCAAACTCTGTGTCTTTGCTATTTTCTTTCAGTATTCCTTATTCTCTAACTCCTTATTGCATCCACTGAATACTGATTAAGAGCAAACTTGAACTATAACATTAAGATTTATGATAAAAGATTAAGCTTCTAAACCACCACTTCCGCAATGCAATACTTAAGATATTAATCCATTAGTCAAACACTAAGTGTAGACTGAAGGATTGCTATCTAAAATTACTCTAGACTGAAGCAACCTACCTTCAGATTTGAGCACCACTGAACTTTATTTTAATCTGAAAAGAATTTTAAACTAGTGTATTCCCCCCCTACACCAGAATACTTGTTTCGGGACCAACAAGTGGTATGGTATCAGAGCAGTGTGTTTTACGACCACTGTTTCTTGAACCCAAGTATGTTTAATGTCATTTAAACTGATCTTTCAGAAAATCTAAACTATTCATTTGCATATCTACCTTTGTCATGGAAAATACTATCATGTTACCCATGTTCTCCATTGAAGATTATGACTACTGGAGGTACATAGTATCTTCATTCCTGAAGGCGCATCATGTCATGATGTGGCAAGTCATAACTACAGGTCCAATCAAGATAATGATGAACTATCCTCAAGAGACTACTGAAACAAGGGATTTGTTTCGACTAAAATTATTTCGAGTCGCTCGTAATTCAAAATGAGGTCATCTAGCGGTCGCTGGCCCAGGCTTGGTGCTGGCTCGGTGCCTGGCTCGGCCGTGGCACGCTAAGGCCTAGTTAGCGGCCGCTTAGAGCTACGCGACCATTGACTAGTGCTCTCGGCATTAGACTTCATTCTTTCGCCAGTTCTCGATCTTTTCTCGTCTCTTTTCCAACTTCAACACTCGTTTAGGCTAGTGATCCTGAAACATAAATCGAGGCAAAACTCCATGTAACGAGGGAAAATAACACGAATAAATATATGGAAAATACGAGTTTAGACGAACAAAAAGAGGCTAAAAAACCCCTCCAGGCACAAAATTTTGCTTGTCCTCAAGCATAACTTAGTCTAAACTATCGATAAGGAAAAAAACTAATCAAGACATGCATTCTTGATAAGATTTCAAATCATTCCAAAATCGATCTTCATATCATCACTTCACGTCACATAGTGATCATAGAAGCAAGTAGACCATTTAGACTAGATCATAATCAATTCGAACAACACAAAACAATAATGCAGAAGGTATTATTGAGATCACATCACTGGCTAGAGTTTTTATCCATCATAATAGCGTGTCTTTCTCTTTTCTTTTTCTTTCTTTTCAACATGGGGAATATTAAGGACAATGTTCACTGGGTGAGTACTCCGAATGTTTGAGTTTTCCCGGTGTGGTTTCCCATACCCATCTCTTTTATAATTTTGGATTATTGATTAAGAGAGCGGGGTAGAATCCTTATTTATCCCTATTTTTTACGAACTCAAAAAGATAATTCAGAACAATTGTCAAGTTATATGGCCATTGTCGCGAGGTGTGAACGATTAGGAGTTTCCTAATGTATCCTCACACGGTTTCCCGTGCTCATGGTTCCCATAGCAGCAGAGACCTCTTGACAAAGTTCGATTTTCCATATAGAACAAGAATACACAATAAGTGTTCATAAACAACTAGCCAATTGAATCAATCAATTTATACCATCATGCATCACTATTTCGATCATTATACTAAGATAAATAATCCGGTCATAATGTTCCACACATTTTTTGTTCATCTATGTTTCACAACATGATTCAATTCAAATCAATCAAGGCTTTCAAATCATATCTCATCTCAAACATATGCCACGACTCGATTTAACCACAAGATAACAAGACCAAGTAGCTCTAAAGCAATCAAAATTTGCATACAAATAGACACTAAAACAAAACGATGAATGCACGCATGAAAAAGACACCCCTCCCTCCCTACAAAGATAGAGAAATGCCCTCATTGTGGAAAGTAAAGATATAAAGAGTAGGGATATGAATACATCCTTGAAATGCGGCATTCAGAACAACAAAAGGGAAAGAAAACCTAAAAACAAACGAATGGAAAACGAAAAAAATTATCCTATCACACATTCATATACGAAAAGGAAAAAAGTAATAAAAATGGGAAATAGCGTGGGTTGCCTCCCACAAAGCGCTTCTTTTACGTCACTAGCTTGACGAGATAGCTCAATCAACCAGGGTTGTCAAATTTGGGGTTTGACTCCACAACTTCAGGCATGGAGTAATTCTTGATATATGTTTTAACTCGATGCCAATTTACTCGAAATGACACTTTTCCCTTTTGAGCATGTGGTGCACCGCCCTTTGATGGTTGAAATTTTCGAAGAATGAGCGGGCCGATTATTTGGTATTTGATTTTGCTGGGGAGTGCTTGAAGTCCGGTGTTTGGCCACATGAGGGCCTCCGCGTAGGTGAGTGAGAAGGTGGGCCGAAAGAAGGAGTCAGCGGCCGTTGAGATGTCAGCAACTGCTGGCTCGGGAGGGAGGTGCCGCTGCGCGCTGGCGCGACCGCTGGTGCGGGCGCTGACGCGCGATGGTTGCTGGGTCAGCGGCCGCTGAGAGTGCAGCGGTTGCTGACCATGCCTCTCGTAAAATCTTTTCGCGCCCCTATGCGTGGGCGCTGAGTCTCGGGGGTCGCTAACCTGGTCTCTCGCCGGGCCGAGTTCGTCCTGTTTTAACTTATTTTAAACTGTCAGTACGTGGCATTGTTTAGACCAGACCCACTGTCCGATAAAGGGACTCAGTATCAGGCACAAGGAATATTTCCAGCCGATATACTTCCAATTTATTGTATTAAATTGCTCGCAAGAGTACGAGTTCGTTGTATATTAATAATTTAACCCTAAGTCGTATTCTCAAGGAAGGCTAAATAGAGCTTATATCTATGTTGCAGAATAGAAAGCAATTAAAAAGAGAAGGTTTTTGGATTTTTAATCTAATTGATCTATCTAGGCAAAAACTAATGAAGTAATTAAATCCTAAATCTAAGAACAATGAATTAAGGAAACTGAATTGAAACATGTTTTTAATTGATTAATTAACATGATTGAAAGATTTATATTACTGAATTGGAAATTAATCAATAACAGAGCAGAAAGGAAATCAATCATATATCAATAAAGAAAGCAGTAAAAGAACTCACGGATAGAAAGGAAAAATAATGTATTAAAGTACTCTGGGTTTGAATCACGAACGAATCCACAACTGAATTGAAGAACGAACAAGAAATAAAAATCTAGACTAAAAGTGTTTTCTCTCGTCGTTTAAACCCTAGACTAGAAGTACAAAAAAGTGAAGTAGAAGTATATGAAAAATCACGCGTGGAGGTTTAAATAGGAGAAGAAAATCCCGCCTGGGTACTGACCGCTAGGGGGTAGCGTTCGCTACCCCCATGTTCTGTCTTGTTTAGACCTGGAGAAGGGTAGCGAGCGCTAGAGGGTAGCGCTCGCTACCCCAACGTTCTGTGCCTTCACCGTGTGGAGGAGCTAGCGGTCGCTAGCCCCCCTTCTCTGTCCGTCCAATGTATTGCAGGGGGTAGTGAGCGCTAGGGGGTAGCGCTCGCTACCTCCACGCTCTGTTGTGGGAAAGTCCATGGGGGTAGTGATCACTAAGGGGTAGTAAGCGCTACCCCCTTGTTCTGCCTAAGTGACCTAGTGATCACTAGGGGGTAGTGATCACTACCCCTACGCAATGTCTTCACTCCTTCTTTTTCACGTCTTTTCGTCTCGTTTATCTTTTCGAGTCTTGCTACTCCATTTTTGTTGATCATAACCTACAATGCAACATATAGAAGACCAAAGCATCAATCCGAACAACAATAATCAACATTATGAATCTAAAATGCGAGAGAAACGAGACCAAAAATGGATAAAACAACCTCCCCACACACAACACCTTGCTTGTCCTCAAGCAAGTCTAAGCTCATCACAATATGGGGATTTCAAAATAAGAAACAAGTTTAATCATGCGACAATACTGCTATTCGATCAAACTCAATAACATATGCAAATTTGGCTTTTTAATCACTCATAGGCTAGACTTTAGATTAATAACTATTAAAACCAATTTTTAAAAGAATCAAACCGCATAGAATTTTTAGTGATATATAGAACATTGGTCACTAGGTGTGATCTTCGGATAAACTGAGTATCCTAGTGTGGTTTCCCATACCCATTCCTTGAATTCAAAATTTTCTTCGATTTCATAGAGGAAGAGGGGTAGAGTTCTTATCACTTGTTCAAACAGTTCAAGCAATTCAATTATAATTATTAAGGCCATTCGAGCGAGGTATCGAAAGAGTGGGTTATATGGCCAAAAGTCATGAGATATGAACATTTAGAGGTCATCTAAAGTGTTCTTGTGTGGTTTCCCATGCTCATGGTTTCCAGGAGCAGAAGCCTCCCAACTCAATCTTACAAACACAACAATTAATAAACAAGTCTAGCCAACAAGCAATCATAGCCAAATTCACAAAGCTACGAGCTATCACATCAATTCATCACACAAAGAGTAACCCACGACAGTTATGATCAAAATGTAACACTTATCACCCGATCATCGACTCACAACGGCAATTCATGTCATCAAACATAATCAACAAGTTCTCATCAAAATCGATCACTAATCATATCAAGCTCCAATATGCAATTGGACAAGCAAGTATCTACAACTACCACAACTATAAAAATATACGCCGCATACTAAAGATTATGCACACCCCCCCTCAACAAAAAGAAGCAATATCCTCATTGCTTAGTAAGAACAAGAGAGAGAAAGGAACTACCCGATTGGGGATGATGCGGTGGCGATGATGCGTGAGCAGAACTAGGAATGGAAACCTGCGAGAGAAACACAAAACAAACAAAAAATAGCAACAAAACGAAATAATCAAAAATAATTCAACCCGGACACACACGAAAGCAAAACGAAAGGAAAACAAACTAAACAGCAGTGAGAAGTCACTGCTGATCTGGTGGTGGAGGAGGATCAAAGAGAGCCCAGCTCGACCACTGAGCATTTAGCTCGGCAATCCGGCGGTTGTTCTCGACAACCTATTGCTCTATCCTCCACTGACTCGCCATCATTGAGGTGTTGTACCCTCCAAAATTACAGTAGAAAGTACGAGCCGTGGAGGGTGAATAACGTCGAATGGGGTGCGTTGGAAATTTCACCGAAAAGTAGCGGTGGCGGCAGCGAGCAGGTGGCGTCTGGCGGTGGTGGAAAGAGTCTTCGGTAGGTGGAGATGGGTGGTTGTGGAATGGGGTGAGAGAGATGGTGGATGGAAAAATTAAGGGAGGAAAAGTGGAGATGAAGAATTTTGATGGAGGTTTTGGAAGAGGTGTGCGTCGTGGGAGAGGGAAGAAAAGGGGCAGAAGAAATTTGTGATAAGATTTTCATGGAGGACGAGAGAGAGAGAGAGACGTGGGATAAAAGATGGATATGTGTGATTTTGTAGAAGGTGGCGACTGCTAGGTAGGCCGAGCTTAAGGCTAGTGACTGCTCCTACTTCGACGTTCGATCTGAGGCTCTCTTCCAAGATTTCTGCTCCTTCGAATGCTTCCTCTACATTGGAATCCTGCACAACAGAGGTCTCGGCCAAAGTATCAACAGAATCAATAAATGCACAATCTTCAATGGAACTAACAGAGGTCATAGCCTTTTGCTTATGCACAGAAAATGAAACTGACTCTCCTAACACTGACATCTTAATATTACCATTCTTAACATCAATCAAAGTGTTAGTAGTCGCCATAAAAGGTCTACCTAGCAACAAAGTATGATCACGCCCATTCTCATGCACATCACCTATCTCAAGAACAACGAAATCCATAAGAACAATCAATCCACCTACGCTAACTAGAATATTCTCGATAATACCTCTAGGATATATAACAGAACGATCAGCTAACTGCAAACTCATGCGAGTGAGTTTCAACTCTCTTAACTCTAATTTTTTAAAAATTGAATACGGCATAAGATTAATACCAGCACCTAAATCTAGCATACCTGTAACAGTCTTACCATTCCCAAGAGCTAGAGTGATAACGAAGCTACCTGGATCTCACAGTTTATGAGGAAGAGGCTGCTGCATGATAGTGCTGGCTACCTCGGACACCATGACGGACTCGTCGTCTGCAAATTTCCTCTTCTTGGAGGCAAGCTCCTTGAAGAACTTGAGATAGGAAGGAACATTTCGAATGACCTTCAGTAGGGGCAGATTCACACGCACTTGAAAAAGCATTTTGTAGAAGTCCTTGAATTGGTGTTCCAGCTTCTCATTCCTCAGTCTGCTCGGGAAGAGAATTGGTGTCTTGTACAGGTTGGCCGCCTTGTGCAGCTGAATAGCTGGCTGCTCCAATTCCATCTCCTTTTCCTTCTCCTTCTCCTCCTCCACTTTGTCTTCTTCAGCTTCCGGGAGCTCCACTTTGTTATCCACATGCTTGCCACTACGTAGAACAGTAATAGTTTGCACCTTGTGTGGCGTATGTCCCTGTCCCGGTATCCTTCCTGTTTGTAGCTGCTGCTGCACCTGATTGACAGCTCCTGAGATATGCCCGACTTGACTCTCGAGGCGTTTGATAGTAGCCTCTTGAGCCTCCCGAGCCAGTTTGCTTTCTTGCATGAAGGCTGCAAGACTATCCTCTATAGATGGTTTAGGCTGGGCTGATCGCGGTGCAGACGAGAATTGCGCCTGGAACTGAGGCATAGGCGGCTGCTGATAAGGAGACGGAGGTTGCTGATAAGGTGGGGGAGGTGGATAATACCCTGACTGAGGTGGGTAATATGGCTGCTGCGGATAATACCCCTGTTGTGGTGTGTAGTACTGCTGTGGATGTGCTCGTCGGATCGGGAAATTTGAATTTTGTCCTTGATTTGGCCCCTTCCATGTCGAATTATTCTATGCTCTCTGTTGGTCCCGAAAGAGCTAGATTGGTGTATGGGGGGGGGGATACACCAATTCAAAACTTTTTAGGTTTTCTTGTTCAATATTTAAGTATAAGGCTTTAGCACTCTTAGTAATTTAAGATAGCTTGAAGTAGTAAGATAAATCTTCTTATTAGGAAGATTAAGTCTCACTTAAATAATGCCTTATGTGTGAATAACAGTAATCAAGAGACACAAACACAGATTTAAACTTGATTAAAGTTGTGTGCGGAATTTGGTGGTTAATGCTCTTTTTAAGATGAAAACCGTTTTCTTTCTTTGAAGTAGTTAACAGCCCAGATTTATATGTATGAGTATGAAGAAGATGATAGAGAAGTAAAACAGAAAGTAAAGAACGCAAGAGTTAACGTGGTTCGGGATAAACTTCCCTACGTCCACGACTCGATCAAAACTAGATCGAAATCAACTAAAGTCTCCTTTCTTTTTACTCGTTGAGTACGAGCCACAAGCTTTATCAAAGCTAGATAAATGCTTGTGATTACACTTCTTAGATTGAGGAACTACAATCTAAATCTTACAACTTTCGGATCAAAACTAGATCCTAACTTGGGGTTTTGATAAAAACAAATTTTCCAGAAAATAATAACTTCAAGAACTGTAAACACTCAAGAGAATTCTTGATTTTGAAGGAGTGCTTTGAACGTTGATAGCTTGAAGTAATTTGAGCAGAGTAATGATAGTTTTTTTTCGCTTGAATTCTCGTACTCATTCCTGGAGGTGAAGGTGGTATTTATAGCCTCAAGAAGAAAACTATCCGTTGGAGAAGAAGATGTCCTTCTTCATCGCATTAATGACTGCATTAAATGCATGGCAGTGTTGTTGAAGCACGCACTGTCAAAATGAGAGTGGTTACCACCTTTCATGAGATTTCCCAATGTATTGCCATACTGGGAATGATCCTTCGAACAGTAATCTTTGATTTTCTTGTACTTCATTCCTTAATAGTATGTCGTTGATGTGACAATACATGGAGTGGTTGACTAGTTACAAATTTAGGTATGTCGGCAGTCCACCGTAGTAGTGGTGTGACTTATGACAGCTCGCTGTCTCAACACAGATGCATATTGTTTCCTACAATATTATCGAGTTGTCCCCAGTTTGTTGGTTTGATTTCCAAGTATCATATTCTTGATCTTGAGCTTTGGAGAGGTTTGAGTGAACAGATCGTGTTTTAAGATAACGATCTGTTGTTCATGTGTCTCATTGTTCCAGTCTCTAGCTGTTCCATTTTCTCTCGCTGTTACATGGTCTCTAGCTATTTTGTCTCGCTGTCCTAAGTTGGACAATAGCTTTGTCTCGCTGTTCTTTAATAACTTTGTCTCGCTGTTCTTTGCGATCTGTTAACGAGCAGCTCGCTGTTCTCCACGACTTCTATACAGCTAGATAAAAGATGATCACTATAAGTAAGTTTGTAAATACAAACTACCTTTCACAACTTTGATCATGTAAAAGCTAATAGAGAAGAAATCTAAAATCATATAAGGCAAAAAGACAGCGAGCTGTTAAACTTATGAATTGATTCCCATTCTTCGATCTGTTCAAAGTTTAACATGCCATCATTACAATGATTTTTAAGCCTTGATTGAATTTGATGAGTCCAGGACAGCTAGAGAAGAATAATACAGATAGGACAAGTATCACAATCTGCTTCTTTTATAACCAAGTTGTTCCTTAATAGATAACATCAATTCCATGATTTAAGATTTCATATTTTTAACTAAGTGTTGTTTCGAATAACATTATCAAAACCATAATAACATTGTAGGGTTCCCAACACTCTCCATCCTGAAGTCTGCTGTGGATGCTGCTCGAATGGCGGGCGCGGCTGGAAGCCTTGTGCAGCATAAACTTCTGCCTCTCCTTCATAAGTCATCTCCGCCATTCTAGTGCATTGTTTCTCGTCATGAGTGAGATCACCACATATTGGGCACGACTCAGATGCCGGCTCATGTTTGGTTACTACGGAGCCCTTACTCATCTTCAACTCTTGCAATTCCCGCATCATATCGGCCATCTGCTTCTTCAAGTCTGGGCTAACTCCAATCTCTCGGACTTCCACTTTCTTCGATCGAGAGATTTTCTGCTGCGAATTGGTGGCCAGCGTCTCAAAAATCTCGATCCCTTCATCGGTTGTCTTCTCAGATATGTTACATCCAGCCACTGTATCCACCATGAACTGATAGGTGTGCTGCAATCCATTATAGAAGATCTGCCAGAGGAGTTCTGGCATAATCTGATGGTGCGGGTACTGCTGTTGGAGCTCTCTGAATCTATCAAGGGCCTCGTGAAAGGGCTCGTCAGATTCCTGAGTAAACTGCATGATCTGGAGTCTGATTTGCTGCGTCTTGTGATTCGGATAGTACTTAAGCAGAAACGTAGTACTCACCGCCTTCCAATTAGGTAATGATCTTGCTGGAAGGGAGAGATACCACGACTTCGCCCTATCCTTGAGTGAATAGGGGAAACACTTCCTTAGCAGTTCGTCCTCGGTGATCGTCTGTAGTGGAATGGACTGGACAGCTGTGCAGAACTCCCTGATAAAAAGGAGTGCATCTTCGTTAGGCAGACCGTAGAATGAAGGGAGCAAATTGATGTGGTTGTGCTTCAACTCGTAATTTCTCCCCGCAGCTGAGAGCACGATAGCGGATGCGGTTATGCCATATGTCGGCCTGGCAAAGTCTCCGAGTTTCCTAGGGGCTTCATCTTCCTCGGCCATTATTACTAGTTGTTCTACGAATAATGGGCGAGGTTGATAACGTCCCTAAATCGCTCCTCGAGCATGACTTCTCTTCTATTGATGTTGTCAACGTAGGGTACCAACTCTTGTGTCAAGCTTCGGCGACCTAGCATGCACAAACCAAAAGAAGATCAAACGTACCTTGCGGGAGCAAATGAATAAACAAAATAAAAATTAAAATAAAACATAAAATAAAAAGCAACACAAATAAATGCCTAAAGCATTCCCCGGCAACGGCGCCAAATTTGTTTTAACTTATTTTAAACTGTCAGTACGTGGCATTATTTAGACCAGACCCACTGTCCGATAAAGAGACTCAGTATCGGGTACGTGGAATATTTCCAGCCGATATACTTCCAATTTATTGTATTAAATTGCTCACAAGAGTATGAGTTCGTTGTATATTAATAAGTTAACCCTAAGTCGTATTCTCAAGGAAGGCTAAACAAGGCTTATATCTATGTTGCAGAACATAAAGCAATTAAAAAGAGAAGGTTTTTGGATTTTTAATCTAATTGATCTATCTAGGCGAAAACTAATGAAGTAATTAAATCCTAAATCTAAGAACAATGAATTAAGGAAACTGAATTGAAACATGTTTTGAATTGATTAATTAACATGATTGAAAGATTTATATTACTGAATTGGAAATTAATCAATAACAGAGCAGAAAGGAAATAAATCATAAAGCAATAAAGAAAACAGTAAAAGAACTCATGGATAGAAAGGAAAAATAATGCATTAAAGTACTCCGAGTTTGAATCACGAACGAATCCACAACTGAATTGAAGAACGAACAAGAAATAAAAATCTAGACTAAAAGTGTTTTCTCTCGTGGTCTAAACCCTAGACTAGAAGTACAAAAACGTGAAGAAAAGTCTATCTGAAGAATCACGCGTGGAGGTTTAAATAGGAGAAGAAAATCCCGCCTGGGTAGTGACCGCTAGGGGGTAGCGTTCGCTACCCCCATGTTCTGTCTTGTTTAGACCTGGAGAAGTGTAGCGAGCGCTAGAGGGTAGCGCTCGCTACCCCAACGTTCTGTGCCTTCACCATGTGGAGGAGCTAGCGGCCGCTAGGGGTTAGCGGTCGCTAGCCCCTCTCTCTGTCCGACCAATGTATTGCGTGTCCACGCCCTTGCCTTGAGCAAAAACGGATAAAACACGTCCTTCAAAACTTCTATTCCTTCGGCCCTCCTTTGCGTGTCCACGCCCTTGCCTTGAGCAACGTCCTTACTATGAAAAGGGTTAGTAGTATCTATATAGCATGTATCAATAAATCCATAGAATGTGCGGTGTGATTTTGGTGAGCAGAAAAAGATATTTTCTCATCAAGGACAAACATTTTAATGGTACTGTTTTTGACATCAATAATAGTATATGTGGTAGCCATAAAAGGTCTTCCTAGGATTAGTGTATGCTCGACTCCGTCCTCACGCATATTTCCTATCTCAAGGACAACAAAATCAACATGAACGATTAGTCCACCAATTTTAACAAGAACATCTTCGATTATTCCTCGAGGGTGTCTCACAGATCTATCAGCTAATTGTAAGAACATGCGAGTGGGTTTCAATTTACCGAATCCTAATTATTTTAAAATAGAATAAGGTATAAGATTAATTCCATCTCCTAAAGTGATGTCGATAATGAAGCTACCTGGATCGCGTCGTTTAGGAGGTAAGGGCTGTTGCATGATAGTACTCGCCAGTTCGAAGACTATCACCAACTCTTGATCGTCGAGTTTCTTCTTCTTTGATATCAGCTCCTTGAAGAATTTGACATAAGAGGGGATATTCTTGATCACTTTGAGGAGTGGGACGTTCACCGTTACCTTGGATAACATCTTATAAAGATCCGTGAACTGTTGGTCACGTTTAACATTCCTTAGCCTGCTGGGATATGGAATGGGCGGGATATATTGATTTACCGCCTTGTGAACCTCCTCACCGGCCTGCTTTCTCTCCACTTCAGGTGGTGGTCCGTCCTCCTCGTCACTTTCAATTTTGGACATCTTTCCCTTGCTTTTGCCTTGGGACCGCATCTCCTTCTTGTTATCCACCACCTTGCCATCCTTTAGAACGGACACTGCTTGCACTTGATGAGGTTGTTGTCCTTATCCCGGAATCTTCCCAGTCTGCTAGTTTTGTTGCAATTAGTTAACAGCGCTAGAAATCTGCCCCATAGCCGTCTCGAGGCGCTTAATTGTGGCGTCCTGGACCTCCCGAGCCTTCTTTCTCTCTTGCATAAATGCGGCCAAACTGTCTTCAATAGATGATCTTTGGGGCGGGGTAGGTTGATGTGGATGTTGTTGCACCGGTGGCGGATAGAACTATTGTTGTGGGGGAAAATACTATGGTTGCAGTGGATAGAACTGCTACTGTTGATGCTAAGGGTGCAAGTTATGGGCCGGTGGCCGTCTAGTTTGGAAATTTTGTGCTCCATGCCCTTGGAATTGGGGTTTCCACCCTGAGTTATATTGAGGTTGAAGCTGAGGTGTGAATCCTTGTGCCGCGTAAATCTCAGCTTGTCCTTCGGGTGTCATCTCTCCCATTCGCAGACATCCCTCCACAACGTGGCTAAACTCGCCACAAATACCGCATGGCTCAGGTGCAGGTTGCTGAACAGATGGTGATGGGGGTCGCTTCATCTTCAATTCTTGTAGCTCCCGCATCATCTCCGCCATTTGCTTCTTAAGATCGGGAGTGACGATCACTGCATTGGCCTCCATTGGTCTCGGTCGTGAGGATTTTTGCTGCGAACTTACGGCTAGTGTCTCAAATATCTCATTCATCTCCTCCGCCGTCTTGACTGTGATGTTTCCTTGCACCGAACTGTCCACCTTGAATTGAGTCGTCTGGAGCAGGCCATCATAAAAGAATTGACATAGCATCTCTAGTGCCATCTGATGGTGAGGGCACTGCTGAAGTAGCTCTTAGAATCTCTCCCACGCCTCATGGAATGGCTCATCGTGGGCTTGCGCGAAGTTCATTATCTTAGTACTTACCGCTTGAGTTTTATGATGCGGATAGTACTTCAACATGAACTTCTCACAAACAGATGCCCAAGTAGTGAGTGATCCGGGTTGAAGAGATAAGAACCAAGATTTGGCCCTATCTTTCAACGTATAAGGGAAACACTTCAACTTGAGTTTATCCTCCGTCAGTGAGTGAAGCGGGAAAGATTGCACCACCGTGCAATATTCTCGGATGAAGATCAAAGCATCTTCACTCAAGAGACTACTGAAACAAGGGATTTATTTCGACTAAAATTGTTTCGAGTCTCTCACAATTTAAAACGAGGTCATCTAGCAATGATAAGCCAACTCAAGTCGTATTCTCAAGAAAGACTTAACAGGGCAATTTGATTCTTTGTTCATGAAAGCAATAAAAATGATTTGTTGGAGATTTTATAACTAGGCGAAGAATATAAATAAGAAAAGAAAATTAAACCTAATCTAATAGAAAGCAATGAGTAAAAAAAATACCTATCTAAAAAACGAGATGCGAATTCAAAAGAAAGCAAGTAACTTGGAATTCGGCGGAAATAACTTTGGAATTCGTAAATGAAATAAGAAACATAAAGCATAAACAACTAAACGAATGAAATCAATAAACGAAAGCCAAGATAATAAAAAGGAAACGAACTTGATTACTGACTGGAAAAGCTTTGAATCCACCAGAGAAATCTGGAAACGAAATATGAAACGGAATGTTACAATCGGCTAACCTTCGAGTACGAAATCTAAAGCTAAAGAGAACTAACTAGAAATCAAAGTCTCGACTCTCGAATGTAGATCGAGACGTGCTAAAACTATGAAGGGAAAACGTCTGGAAGTAATGCTGAAAAGTGGCATTGAAAAGGATGTCCCTCGAATGAGAAACTCGACGAGTATATATAGCCGAGAGGGTAGGTCACCGGCCGCTTAGAGGTCAGCGACCGCTGACCCGGGTGGTTCCGCATTCAACACGAAGGCCGTTATGCCAGGCCCGAGTCATCCGCTGGGGTCAGCAGTCGCTGGCCCAGGCTCGGTGCCTGGCTCGGCCGTGGCACGCTAAGGCCTAGTCAGCGGCCGCTTAGAGCTACGCGACTGCTTACTAGTGCTCTCCGCACTAGACTTCATTCTTTCGCCATTTCTCGTCTCTTTTCCAACTTCAATACTCATTTAGGCTAGTGATCCTGAAACATAAAATGAAATATAAATCGAGCCAAAACACCATGTAACGAGGGAAAATAACACGAATAAAGATACGAAAAATACGAGTTTAGACGAACAAAAAGAGGGTAAACATGATTCAAGAACTGTATACAAACCTATCAATGAGTATACTGTCGTGGAAATGAAGATAGGAGGCTTGGATGACTATGCCAAGCATATCAGCTCAGGCACACTAACGTCCCATGCTCGTACACGTACAACACTACGAAACTGCAAGAGAGATGTGAGAAATTCTTGAGCAAATGTGCGCAGGTTCTGAAGAAATCAAGGAGAACAAACTGACTCTTAAATGTAAAAAATTTGATGCTTTCTTGCAGATGCCCGGAGAGTCCATCAGTGAGCTGGAACTGAGGCTCATGCAGATTCTGACCGCCATTAGAGCATTAAACAACATGATGTATTCTCAAAGTGAGATCAATCTGAAGATCGTATGGTGTCTACGTTGTAAGGACTGACTGCCATATCAAATTCAAATCAATGGTCATTCAGACTTCAACACTCTCACAACTGCTTGTCTCTTTAGTATATTGAAGAACCACGAAGTAAGACAAAGGATACTGGAAATGATTAATCCAGTTCGAGATATTGTTCCAACCACCTCCACTCAAGACACAGTCGCCTTCAAGGCAGACAAAAGTCCAGCCAAAGAGTCCAAATCTGAAGGACTAGACTTCGAAGGTATGACAAAGGCTGAACTTATAGAACAATATGTACTCATGACCATTTGAACGTGCAGATCTAAGGATTGGCTGATACAAGAAAATGTACAGAGACAATCGTACAAGAAGGGCCACACCACCCTCCACTAAAGCTGCCACCACCACTCAGGAAGGGACTACTTCTCAGTCCAAGCCTGAAAGACCACATAGAAAAGGTGTTTTCTATGAATTTGGTTCTCAAGATCATTTCACACCTTACTGCCCAGACCTCAGTAAGAAGAAAAGGGAAGAACTTAGGCAGCGAAGAGATCAACGCAATGCTGAAAGGAAGGTTATGCTCATTGAAGACGATATAGATCAGATCAACTCACCTTCCATAGCTGTATTCAAGAAGCACTTCTCAGAATCTTCAGATGATGAAGATCTTGGCTTGATGGCCACTGAGGACGAAGAGGAGTCCACTGAAGAATATTGCTTGATGGGCAATCACTCAGACGACTTTACTCCTCATGTAATTTATGCTCATGTAATGCCTGAAGGATATATTGATCATAAAGCTATCAATTCAACTACATCTGCATTCATTTCATCATCACATCCTGAAAATCAATCCAAGACTGAGATTATCATAGTCGAGGATTGTGAGAACACTGAAGGGAAAATCTCCCTAGAAGAATACTTGATGTTATCTGAAGATTTTCATAATCTTCAAGCTATCTTTGTGATAACCAAAGATGAAAACAAAGAGCTAATTTCTAAGTTGGATAAAAGACCAGAGAATATACTTCAGAACTTACCCAATGACATTCGAAAGGATGAACTTGTTGAACGAGTTTGTAAAGAACTCAATGAAGTTAATCTCAGATCTCAGGAACAAGAGATTACTATCTCTAACCTGAACAAAGACCTTGATACCAAGACTGAGGAGATCATGTTTCAAAGATCTCAAATCAAGGAAATGATTGAACGCAATGAACTGTTATCTAAAAGGATAGAATACTATAAAGAGAAGGTCGCAACATGGACCAAATCTGGATACACGAATCACAATCTATCATTGAACTCTCCGAACTCAAAAGTTAAAGCTCTTGGCTTTACTCAGGATAGAGCAACTGTACTATATTTCACGGTACCAAAGCCCACGTTTCCTATAATATCCTTTGTTCAAGGACCAAATTATGAGAAAGGGGGAACAATTAACTCCACTGTTGGGAAGTGGACTCTAGCACATCCCAGAGGGTGTGTCCTCCGTGTATCATACCCGAGAGAGCTTATGTGAGTGCGGTCTGCCTCAGTCGGAAAGGGCTTGCACTACCATTGTTGACGAGATATTAAATGAATTGATTAGTACTACTAATACCAACATGGTGTATCATCTTTTCAGGTGACCCCTTAGTAGAAACTCCAAGGTTAAGTGTGCATGGCTTGGAGTAATACTATGATGGTTGACCTACTAGGAAGTGTCCTGGGTTAGTCTATCAATGAGGACAAAGCAGGCTGGGAAAGAAAGTGTTGGTGTGTGAGGCCAGTGAGTCAATTCTGATGGGCGCTCCTGATCCAACATTCACTGAGGCTGAGAAAGCCATTGATACAGTTTCTAAGTCCCAAGTGAAGAAACCTATCGCTGAGACTGAAGTGAAAACTACAAAAGAAAAGGAAAAGGTAAAGAAAGTTGTCACTGAGAAAACAAAGCATGTATGCAGGAAACATGCATCATCTGAAATTGAAAGGCGAAACTTCAGGAATTGTTCACCTCCTGAGGTTTCGAAGAAAAAAAAGGGAAAAGACAAACTTGTTTATTCCAAGAATTATTCTGACAGTCAGAAGTCTAGAAAGGCTTCCCTTGAAAAACCTAACTTCAGGAAACAAGTACAATCTACTGAACAACGTATTTATCAAAGAAAGTTCAAGGGACAAAGCCCTAACACTAAGTGCTCTCATTGCACATGTTCATCTACATCGAGTAGATCAAGTCCACGAATATATAATTCACATAGCTCAAACTCAAGACGTTGGGATTCACCACCCAACCTCAACCAATATAGATATGAACATAGGAATTGTTCGACTAAAATTGTTTCGAGTCGCTCGCAATCTTACCAATGTCGTCTAGCAATGATAAGCCAATCCAAGTCGTATTCTCAAGGAAGACTTAGCAAGAAAATTTAATTCTTTGCTCATAAACGAAAACAAGTAAAACGATGTTGAAGGTTTTAAAACTAGGCACGAAATATAAATAACAAAAGAAAGTATACTCTAAACTAATGGAAATCAATGAAGAAACAAATCATCTAAGTAATCTAATTAAGAAAATAAGATGCGAATTTAAAAGAGTGCAAGTAACTTGGAAATCAAAATTAAAAAGAATGCGAAAAATACTTTGGAGATTGAAATCGAAAAGTAAGTAGAATAAATAAGCGAATATGAGAACGAAAGCATAAATATAAACGAACTAGATAATAAACGAAACCGGTATAATAAACGGAAAACAAACTTGATTAATAATAAACGGTCTGCAATCCACAATGTAAAACTGAAGAAGAACTACGAACTAGAATATTGTGATCGGCTATCCTTCGAATATGAATGTTAAAACTAGAAATGACTAACTAGAAATTAAAAGTCTCGACCCTAGAACAATAGGTAGAGAGGTGCTCAAAATATAAGTGCAAACGTCTGGAAAGAGGACCCAAAGAAGGTCTGGAAAATGGTGTCTCGAAAAAGTTATCCATCGAATGAGATAATCGGGTATTTATAGGCGAGAGGAGAGGTCAGCAGCCGCTCAAAGTCAGCTGTCACTGAGTTGTGGAGTTTTGCGGGTCGCGGGCGTGGCCGTTGGGCGCTGACTGAGTTAGCCATGGGGTCAGGGGCTGCTGAGGGTTCAGCGTTGCTGGCCCCGGCACGCGCTGGCTCGGGCCTGGCTAGGCCGTGGCTCGGCTGGGGCATCAGCACCTATTCAACGACCACTGACTAATGCTCCCGGCACTAATATTCACTCTCTCGTCATTTCTCGATCTTTTCCCATCTCATTTCCAACTTCAACACTCGTTTAAGCTTGTGATACTGAAACATAAAATGAGACGTAAATCGAGCCAAAACATCATGCAAAGTGGAAAAACAACACGAATAAGGACACGGTAAATATGAGTTTACACGACCAAAAAGAGGTTAAACAACCCCTCCACACACAAAACCTTGCTTGTCCTCAAGCATAACTTTGTCTAAAATATTAATAGGGAGAAATCTAATCACGACATGCATTCTTGACAAAACTTCAAATCATTCCAAAATCGATCTTCATATCATCAAGTCATGTCACATAGAGATCATAGAAGAAAGTAGTCCACTTAGACTAGATACTCATCAATTCGAACAACTCAAAATAATGATGCACAAGAGAATATCGAGACCACATAACCAACTAGAGTTTTTATCCATCTTTATTGGAGTATCCTTTTCTTTTCTTTTCTTTTCTTTTTAACATGAGGAATATTAAGGACAATGTTCACCTGATGTGTACTCCGAATATTCGGGTTTACCCGGTGTGGTTTCCCATACCCATCTCTTTTATAATTTTGAATTATTGATTAAGAGAGTCGGGTACAATTCTTATGTATTCCTATTTTTAACGAGTTTAAAATGCAAATTAGAGCAAAGTAAAGTTATATGGTCATTGTTGTGAGGTGTGAACAATTAGGAATTACCTAATGTATCCTCAACGGTTTCCCGTGCTCATGGTTCCCACAGGAGCAGAGACCTCTTGACATGCACAATTCTCAATATAAAACATGGATACACAACAAATGGTCATAAATAACTAGCAAATTGGATCAATCAATTTACACCATCATACATCACTATCTTGATCATTCTACTAAGATTAAGAATCCGGTCATAATGTTCCACACATTCCTAGTTCATCTAAGTTTCATATCATGAATCAAATTAAATCAATCAAGGCTTTCAAATCATATCTCATCTCAAACACATGCCACGACTCGATTTAACCACATGATATCATGACCAAATAGCTCTAAAACAATCAATATTTTACATAAATAAACAACGAATGCACGCACTAAAAATACAACCTCCCCCCCACAAAAATAGAGCATTGCCCTTATTGCAGAAAGTAAGGAACTATAGATTAGGGATAGAGAAAACGTCCCTAAATTATGGCATTCGGAGTGACAGAACAGAAAGAAAAACCTGAAAAAGAAAACTAGAAAACAAAGGGAAAATAAAGGTTAGCCAATCACACACTCACACTAAAAGAAATAAAGCAGTTTATGTATCTCAACAGTGAGACGGAGTGTCACTGTTTGTCGGGAGGAGGGTGGGTGGATGCTCCGTTAAAGGTCCAAGACGACCATTGTTGTTGCATCTCTCGTAAGAGCCTATTTTGCACCTCCATCACCTTTTGTTGAGCTTCCCATTGTTGGTGCTGGGTGTCAAGGCGAGTGTTCATGTCGCGGATGTCAAAGCACATCTCGCGAATGCCGGTGGTCACCTTGGAAGTGAACCGCTCCCATTGGAGTTCCATTGAGGTTGGTTGCCCCATTGAGATTGGGCACCCCACTGTGATTGGGCGCCCCAATCGGATCCTCAGGTCTCGTTCGCTGGGTCACAGCCTAACCAATCGGCGTCGGCTTCCTTGTCAGCCTCTTCCTCTTCTTCTTCTTCTTCTAAATGGGCCTCTTCATTGGCCTCAATATGAGTCTCCTATGCTTCGTCGGCTTTAATTGGAGGCTCGGGCTACTACTTGAGCATTGAGGTACCTCCTCACACAATTGCGCCTCTCTTATGGCACCAATTCAGATTGTGAGAGGGAAAATGGTGCGCCTCTCAACTCATTGATGTAGATCTTCTTGGTGGGGAGGGCCATCCGCATAGATAAGATTGAAGTGCATCGCCATGGAGGTTGCTAGGTGAATAATAGATGCATGATCTCACTTCTTGCATTGGATGGACTTGATGGATTTAAAGATGAACGAGGATGGGCAAATATTCGTCTTGTGGATTGCATAATGCAGCAGGAAATACTCCATCGTGTTTACCTTATTTGCTTGTTCATTGTCCGAGATGGAGTAGGCGATGAACTTGTAAAAGATGTCTATCTCGGGATCTCTTAAAAATCCGCTCGGCATGCCTCCCAATGCCCAATTGTGAAAATCTGTTAACTCTAACCAAGCTAGATTCGAGTCAAATTCCGGGGGCACCCGATGGAGTCCCGTGGTGGGAAATCCAAAGATAGATTTCATCATGGAAGTAGTAACATTGTGAAATATTCCACGATACCGGAATTTAAATGACTTAAAATCAGATGAAACATCAAATGAGGTGAGAAATTCAAGTCCTAATTCTTTAAAGCAATCAACCTCTAGCTTAGCATACTTTTCTAAACCAATATTTTTCAAATAACGCGTCACCTTAGAAGAATTACCTAAGCTACTCAATAATTCTCAATCAAGAGTACGAGGAAGAGTGATATCAAGACTCGTGTATCGTATGAATAGAGTGCCCTCGCTATTGTTGTATATGAGGAATGGTGCTCCTGAGCCTTCGATGTTGTTACGAACGGGGTGAAAATCATCATCATCCCCTCCTTGTCGGCTAGATTTCCCAACTCACTTGTTTTTGATCTTTTCCTATCCATTGGAATTTTAGCAAACACTTGGTGGGCAAAAGAATTGATGAACTTGGTGTTTGGGGTTGTTGGGTGTTTTAGTGGGTAGAATCGAAAATTGTTCGGATGGAATGGAAGAACATGTAAAGTTCATGGGGAATCCAAATAATTAGAGTGAAAGAGTGATTATTTAAGAAGGAATTGAAGAAAGAAATTTGGGGGAGGGTTAGAGTTTGGGGAATTTAGGAGAGAATGATTGAAAGAAGTGGGGGAAAAGAGGGGAGAGAAGGTGAAATATAAGGGGCAACCGGGTGACTCAGCGGTCACTGAGGAGTCAGCGGCCGCTGAGTGATGCTCTCGTAAAAGTGTAGAGAGAATATGAGGATTTTACGTGGGGAATGATCAGCGGCTGCTGAGGGGTTAGCGACCGCTGACTTTGTTGGGAACCCCACAATATATTCTAAGTTTTGATGATGCTCTTACAAAACTCACTTGGTATTATACATGTTCTGTACCTTTTGTTTTTGGTTTCAGCAAACCAGATAGTCAAAGCTCGTTCAACCAGAAAGATAGAGGTTGTCTCGGACAGAACGCTAAAACAGCAAATCTCAAGACAGAACGCTAAAACAGCAAG
>JAPKLX010000215.1:403012-490169 GCA_026898415.1 Leonotis leonurus | reverse complement strand
GTTTCGAAAGACCATCATCAAAACTAAAAACCTTAGGGTTCCCAACATATTGACTTTAGTATCAATCTCACACCTCTAGTAATTACTTAACTTTGCACAAACACTTATTCAAACATTTCCGATTAAAGAATAATGTTGATTAACACCGATTCCACATGTAAAAGCAATTCATCAATCTACTTAAACATATATAAATGAATTCAATAGTGATCAAGCACAAAATTCTGATCAAAACAAGTTAATCAACAAGCATGGATCAATCAAACATCAAACAAGAGCATAACATCCAATCCTAGTAAGAATCTAGCCAAACATGATATACATGATAGAATTGCAAAAGGAAACCATCAAAAGAAAAATTACTAAGTGAAATGTAAGAATCTCAAGTCGGAATCCACTTCAAACCATTGGAATTTGTTAGGTTTTTAAGTCATGATGTTATCTGAAGTGTTGACCTAACATTTGTGTTTTTGTGTTCTTCACATGAATGCTGATTGGGAATCCTGCTCAGCATGACGTGGAATGGTGACATAGTATCCAGCTCAGCATGACAAGTGGTGATGACTTGACACCCAGCTCAGCAGCCACATGGAGTATTGACTCGGCAGCATTGAAACAGCACACGTAGGAAGGAGTCAACAACCAACTGAAGACCAAGTCTTGTGCTATGCAGTTGAGATATTCATGTTGGTGGAATTATGTTCCACAAATCCAGGAGTCAACAACAAACTGAAGTTAGTTCCACAATTCCAGGCAGATATGCAGAAGGCAACAACTGAACAACTGACTGCGAGAAATGTGGATAACATGGGCTGACAGTTGCTATATTTGTGGATCCAATCCCATGTAGTCTATCTATAAATACTAGAGTCATTCATTAAAGTGGTAGACGTTTTTGAGATGATTATAGAGAGGTGATAGACGTCCTTTTGCAGATTAAGTTCATAGTTTTAATTCTGTATGCTCTTAGTTCCTAAGAACATACATTTAGTGTTTTTGTAAGAAGTGTTGATGTTGTGTGGTGCTAAACATTGTAGCAACACAACACTTATTTTGATTATTCTTTTTGCCGTAAGGCTGCCGTGTAGGTTGTTTGTTAACACAACCTACGCAAAATTATCTCGTGTTTCCCTTCTTAGCTTCCGCAACAATCACTTAGAGTAGTTGATACACTTTCAAGTGGTATCAGAGCCATCACTCGACACACTGAGTGTGGTCCTGACTGTATCACAGCTCTAACGCGAAGATGGATCCAAATAGCACTGGAGCATTTCGACCTCCAATCCTGGATGGTTCGAATTACTCTTACTGGAAGTCACGTACCCGCTCTTATATCAAATCTCTTGATAGACGAGCATGGATTTCTGTGGAGAATGGGTGGTCACCACCAAAGCAAACTGATACTGACGGTGATTGTGTTCCAATAGACCAAAGTGCCTGGTCACGTGAATAAATTGAAGCTGCCACTCTTGATGATCGAGCACTAAATGCTATAGTCTCAGCTGTCGACACAAACATGTTAAAATTAATCAAGAACTGTATGTGTGCGAGAGATGCTTGGGATATACTCCAAAGACACTGTGAAGGTGACAAGAGCGTCAAGCAGTCTCGTCTACGTATTCTCGCCTCTCAATTCGAGGATATGAAGATGGAGGAAGATGAAGATATCTCTAGTTACATGAAAAGGATTCTTGACATCGCCAACGAGTGTCAAGACCTAGGAGATCCATTGAGCAACAAGGTTCTTGTCTCTAAAGCACTTCGAACGTTGCCGCCTAGATTTGACATGAAGGTAACAGCCATTGAAACAGTGCAAGGCGTGAATGCACTGGAATTCACAGATCTCATGAATTCATTCAAAACCTATGAGATGAATCACGAAGCAAGAGGAACCTTCCCCAAGAAGAAAACATTGGCTCTCACTGCAGGCTCAAGTTCATCACCATCATGCAGTAAGTTGTTGAACCAAATGGACTCTAGTGACTCCGAAGAAGTGGAAGAAATCTATGATGGAGATGATGTTGCCATGATCACCAGAAAGTTCAATCGCATGGTGAGAGGATTTAAACGTGATAAGTCTAAACCCAAGGGGCGTGATGTACCACGTTTGGAGTACTATGAACCTCCAAAGACCAACAACGATCAAAGAAAACCCCCTGTTACCCCTGTTAGAAACTCTTCTAACAACGAAGTATTCAAATATAGCTCCTCAAAGCTCGATGGCATACAATGTCATGAATGTAAGGGCTTTGGACACTTTGCAAATCAGTGTGCCAACACACTTCGAAAAAGGGGAAAATCTTATTGGGTTTCGTGGAATGATGATGAGCATGAGTTCTTTGAAGATGTTGAGGAAAAATTGTTTGAAAGTCTAGCACTGCATGTAACAATGCCTTCGCAGGACATGCAGCAACACATAGATGAGGACATCTTCTCTGAACGGTATGACCCTAACTATTATTCTACATTGTTTTGTTTAAATGCCTCTGTTGATGGTACAGGAAGTGTTGAGGACGACATAGATCTCACCTGTGCTGAAGACTGTGACAACAATGCTTTCTCGATAATCCAAGGATTAAAGAGGTTGTATGATGAGCTGTTGGGAAAATGGAAACATCAAACAAAAGATCTGCTGACCGCAACAGCTGAGGTAACACAACTCAAGGAAGTTCAATCAAAACAGGAGGCATTGATCACACAACAAGACATAGAGCTCACCAAGGTGAAAACCAAACTTGAGGAAGCAGAACTTACCATTTGCAAGTGGAATACAGGTACTTACACACTTCAAGAGATTATGGATAGTGCGAATCCTAACAAACAAGGTCTTGGATATGCTGCACCAACTGTGTTGTGTAAAAGGTCCACATCGGAAGGAGAAACATCAAAAGGCGGAGCAGATGCTGTGACCACAAAGACCTCAACACAGAAGAAACAAGGGATCTCTCCAGCTGGAAAAGGTAAGAAAAAAGGTAAAAGATATAGGAGGAAATATATATGTCATTACTGTATGAAACCAGGACATATAAAACCCTTCTGTTATAAAAAACAAAGAGATGAGAGATCTGAGTGTGCACCACCATAAAACCCAAAACAGTGTGGGTAAAGAAATCTGACCTAACTTGCAATGTTGTGTACACAGCCTTGAAAACTAACGTTTCAGGTTGTTGGTATTTTGACAGCGGATGTTCCCGTCACATGACAGGTAACAAAACATTCCTTTCCAATTATGAGACATATGATGGAGGAAATGTTTCTTTCGGTGGAGGCTCAAAAGGTAAAATTGTTGGTAAAGGTATACTAAATGTTCCTGGTTTACCTGCTTTAACAAATGTTTATCATGTGCAAGGACTTATGGCAAATCTGATAAGCATAAGTCAACTATGTGATGGTAACTTGCTGGTAAAATTCACTAAAGATGCATGTGAAGTTTACAACAACAAGAACTTGTGCATTATGACAGGTCAAAGGTCAACAGACAATTGTTACATGACTGATCATGTGAAGTGCAACAAGGCTCAAGTTGATGATGTCATACTCTGGCATAAAAGATTAGGCCATACTAATTTTCGAAATCTTGGCAGGTTAATCAAGATGGAGGTTGTACGAGGTTTACCCAAACTTGGAAATGCTGACCAGATCGTATGTGGCGACTGTCAACGAGGAAAACAATTACATGCCTCACATCCTGCTGTACAACACAGTGAACAACACTTTGGGACCAACCGATGTTTTGAACTTCTACATATGGATCTTGTAGGACCCATGGAAGTTGAAAGCATTGGTGGCAAAAGGTATGTGCTAGTTGTGGTTGACGATTTTTCCAGATTCACATGGACCTATTTTTTACGAGAAAAATCTGAAACATTTGAGGTATTTAAAAATATGTTTTCTCGTGTTACTAATGTGTTTGATGCTAGAATATCTCGCATAAGGTCAGATCATGGTCGTGAATTTGAAAACTCAAAATTTACAACCTTTTGTGATGAAAAAGGAGTGTACCAAGAGTTTGCAGCACCAAAAACACCACAACAGAATGGTGTGGTTGAACGCAAGACCTAAAAATAATTCGAAAACAAACAACTTAAATGCTAGACACGATAACACAACGAACAAAAACATAACAAAAATATAACAAACAATCTTCTTCTCCACTATTAGAACATCCTCCAACGTAGTTGCGAGGTAAGTCCCTATGTATCGTACTGACATGATTCTCAAAATAATAGGAGCAAAATGCAGAGGCTTCCTCGACTAAGTATGCATTAATATGGATCCCTCAATACTTGTTTTGTTCTTAACATTATTTTTCAATCTTGTCAAATACTTTTATTGAAATGATTTCATTTGGAAAGCAATAAACATAATGTATTAGTTGAAATATTAATAAAATTATAATGTTTTGAAGTACCTTTCAAATGGGTACATCCATCGATATTGAACTGGTCCTGCATCTCTTGCCTCGTCAACTAGATGGATATGCTCAAGCTTACACAAAATCATTGGGATGTTATGGTTAAGTATCTCCATATCCCCATTCTTTATATTTCATGATGTCAAATCACGAAAGAATGAGCACAACTCTATTATTGACTTCCAAACAACTTGTGGGAGTAGTTCTTGAAATGTTATGGGTAGTATTCGTTGCATGAAAACGTCACAATCATGACTCTTCATCCCAAACATCTTTAATTTACTCATGTCTACATATCTACCCATATTTGAGACATAACCGTTAGGAAACTTACCTTTCACCCATTCACACAATACTTTTCTCTCTTTTTTGTCAAGTGTGTAGCATGCATTAAGATATTTATTTGTATACTCATCACGCATCAACTCTGGTCTATGAAAATAGTTGTTTAGTTCATGCCTAAACTTTGCTATGTCTTTTGTCTTGCCTTCGACTTTCATCACAATATTGAAAATATTATCAAAAGCATTATTTTCAATGTGAATAACATCTAAATTGTGACGAATCAACAAAGAATTCCAATATGGAAGGTCCTAAAAGATGCTCTTTTTGCTCCATCCAGTGGTAACTTATTTTAATATACGCTTGTTATTATCATCATAATTTTCAGTTACCTTAACAAGACCCAGATCTCTATTTGATATAATAGCTCTTCACCTGATCTCCTTTCTGAAGGATCATAAGAAACAACTTTATTATTTCTAAAAGTCCTCTTGTTCATCCTAAAATGGAGATCCTAAGGTAAGAACTTGCGATGTCTATTAAACCATGATTGCTTCCGGCAATGTGTTAAAGTAAATGCTTCACTTTGTTCCATGCATCGATGACTAGTTAATCTTCCAGCTGTACTCCAACCAGACAACATTGAATATTCAGGAAAAATCACTTATGGTCCACATCAACGCTGCATGCATCTGGAAGTTTTGTTTCCTTGAAATGTCACAAGTATGGGCACCAACTGACCGCAATTGATTGAGTCAGATATCAGTGGTTGTAGGTGAGCATCTATCTTATCTTTCGAATTTCTTGGACCAGGAACAAGCACTATGAGAAACATATGTTGTTCTTTCATACACAACCAATGATGTAAATTATAAGGCGTAAGGATAAATTAATTAAATTAAACAAATTACATACTAAACTATCATAAACAAAACAAATTAGTAAAATTGAGTAATTAAAACAAAAAATTAATACTAATTAATCTATATAATCTATATATTAATACTAATTAATCTATATAACTTATATATTAATACTAATTAATCTATTTAACCCCCGTCCTGCTAAATGCGGCCATAAGGGTTCTGACACGGAGTTTAAGAAAGTAAAGTGTTGTGTTTTAAAATAGTAGGAGTGAGATATTGTAAAAGTAAAACTTTTTCCTTTTTGGGGAAGTGACCACTTTTAATGGGACGACCAGATAAAGAAATGTGGCCACATTTAGCGGGACAGAGGGAGTAATTAATTTAAACTAAACTAATTAAGCTATATAAATTAAAATTAATTAAAAAATAATTCAATTAATTAATCAAAGTTTACCTCACACCGGAGGGAGGCGGTAGGGGTCGAAAGAGGTGACCGGTGGCAACAGAGAGGCTGCAGGCAGTGGTGTAGGTGGCCGGAGTAGCGGCATAACAACAGCAGAGTGGGAGAGGGGCAGGCGGTGATGGAGGGAGGCAGACGGCAGCAGCACCAGGCGGCTGGAGGCAGTGGCAGGAGGTGGGATGTGGTGGCAGGTGCCGGAGAACGGTGGGGGAGGGTCTTCGGGGGAGAGAAAATGAAATAAAAATGATCAAATTGAATAGAGAAACAAAGGGAGAAGGAAATAGGGTAGAAAACATACTTGGACACCGGTGAGGGAGTGGAATCGCCGGTGGAGGAGTGGATGTCGGCGGAGGAGGGTCTGTAATGTCTAATTCGCGAAGTGGGCAAGAAACTCGCTATATTAGTGCGGGGAAACTCGCTATATTAGTGGGGAAGAAACTCGCTATATTAATTCGCGAAGTGGGGAAAAAATAATTAAAAATAAAAATTAATAAATCTAACGACAGACTGACGACAGATTTTCCTAAAGACAGATTTATCCGTCGTCCAGTCCATCCTTGGCCTTGCCGCCAATATTCACGCCAAAATTTTCGTCGTACAGTCTGTCGTTAGTGTCGGTGGTCGTTGTCCGTAGTCAGTTCGTTTCCAGCTGGCAACGAATTTGTCGTCCGTCGTCCTTTCCGTCGTGATTTTAATATTTTTTTGTAGTGTAAAATGCCATCTGACACAAGACAATCAAATCTATTTATAGAGATGTGACCTAGGCGTTTATGCCATAATGATGTTGAATTTTCCCTTTTTTAACTTTCTTTTAGTACCACCTGATTTAACATTTAAGGTTTCATTATATGATGCACTTGTTTTCAATAGATATAGGCAGTGTTCTAAAAATCGGCCTAGGCGGTGCATTGCCGATTCGAATAAAGCTAGGCGGACTGGGCGGGCGCCTAGGCAAGCGGCGTAGTCGGGCGGGCTAGGCAGACATAACTACTAAAACAAAAATAAAGCTAAAATAGACAAACAACGTAAGTGCCCAACATAGATATGACCTAAAAATTAATTTTTGATCCATTAACATATTATAGAGTACACAAAATCAACGCAACATCATTATTTGATATGCTCAATAGTTTAGAGCCTCGTCTTTTATTAAGAAAAGACAAAAAAAATCAAAACTTGTACTTTAAAGATTATATTACAAATATATTTGAAGTTTTTATAGATCATTTAATCTAAATTCTAATGAATGTATTTTATTTTAAATTTATGGATATTATATTTTACTTAGTATATTATGTCTTTTTAACGTTTTATTATTAATTAGAAAATAAAATTACAAATAATGTATGTTTATATAGTTTGTATTACATAATATGATGTAAAATATAAAAAATTAAGCATTAAAATTTGGTCCGCCTAGGCCCCGCTTAGGCTCTCGCTTAGCCGCCTAGGCGCTAGTCCCCCCTCCACCACCCGACTAGCGCCTAACGACTTTTAGAACATTGGATATAGGCTGTTATTTGAATTAAAATACAAATTAAACAGATTGTTTCCAAATGAACAATGATAACCAGATTTGTCCAATAAACAAACAGAATTAAATTCTGTCTAAATGACGGTACAACGAAATTGTCTTCCAAATCCAAATTAGAATCAGTTCCTAATAACAACCTAAAGTGGCCAATTGCTTCCACTTCTACCAACTTTCCATCGCCCACGAAGATGTATCTTTCACCATCCCTTGGCTTTCTGTAGCTCAAGCAACTCTGCATAGAAATACTTATGTGAGTAGTAGCACCAGAATCTATCCACTAATTATTTCTCGGTATTGAAGTTAAATTAACCTCAGAACAGACCAAAGTGACAATTGTACCTTTCTTTGCACACTAGATGTGATATTTGGCACATTCTTTCTTTATATGATCCGCCTTCCAACAGAAGAAATAACTTTGTTCCTTATGCTGCTTCTTCTGAGCCGGTCCTTTAGCAGCTTCCTTATCATAAAGCATTTTCTTGCATTTATCCTTAGAGGTACTTGCCACATGAGAACTTTCAGTTCTCTCATGCTTCAACCTCTCCTCATCCCGAACACAATGAGAAATGATCTCATTCAGAGTCCATTTTTCCTTTTAACAGTTGTAGCTTATTTTAAACTGATTATACTGACATGGAAGAGAAACCAGAACCATAAGAATAAGCAGTTCTTCCGGAAGCTCGATCTTTAGGGCCTTTTGTTTCAAAGCAATATGGAACATCTCCATAATGTACTCCCTAAAATATTCCCGACCCTTATACTTCATTGACATCAGAGTCGACAGAAGCACCTTATAGTTTTTTACAAAATGCTTTTCGAGCTTGTCAAGGAAAACCTTAGTTGAGGCTATATCCTAAGAATCAGCACCTCTGAAGGCATCCAAAATGTTGTGCTTCATGATCATCAGACTCATGCGGTTTGAATGATCCCACCTCTTAGATTCCCTTTTAGCATCGGGAGTGCTTTCCGCAGTGAGAGGTACATGTTGTTCTACCCTGAATGCAAGGTCTAGATCCATACAGCCCAACACTATCAGCAAGTTCAGTTTCCATTCCTTGAAATTAGTCCCATTTAGCATGGGAACTTGATTGATGTTAGAGGATATTGAGGCAACAAAAGATGAATTAACTGAAGTAGAACAATATAAACACAAGAAAATCAAAATTTCACCAACATGCACAACACACAATATATTTAAGGTCCAAACTAATGGTCAAATTAACCCATCTCAAGATACCAAACGCAACATTAATATCAAATCTTTGGATAGTAATATTAATTGCAAGCGGTACTCTTGATGTAGAGATCAAACACTGACAATAAGTTCATGTCAAACAACGGATTGATCTCTGGACCAATGTATCGTTCACATGCAGTACTTTATAATTGTCACACATTTATCTCCACATAATATGTAAATAACTATGCAGAATGTCGATTGGCCTTAGGGTCAATCAAAAAATGCATGAATTATAGACAAAACAACTATATATTGGAATTAAATAAATTAATCTACACAAAAACAGTCAATTTGGCAATATTTTGCTTCAATTAATTTACTTAAATAATAAAGTCAGAAGTATACAATTCATTTGGGAGAAAATTATTAAGACGTAAATTAAAATTTATCCCAAGAAAGGAGATTCTTAAGAAATTAATTAATTCCGTCTATCCAAAAATATACTTTCTAAATTAACATATAACGAATTATGCATATTAATTTCTCACTGACACTATGCATATATGCACACGATTATAGACTGAAAATGAGGAAAGTAACTTTAAGTCAACGGAGGCCTTCCCGACATATGTTGCAATGTCTTCAATAGCATGCTCTTACTTCGTTTTTCCCTTATTAAGTCATTCAATTTGGTGCCTTTTGATCCGCAGTTGCAAAAACAGGACACAACATTCACATTTATCAGATAAATACAAACAAGTAAAAATTCCATATGCATCGATTTTCGTGTATAATAATTAAATAAGAATAAGTACATAAACATTTATTAATTTCTTGTAATGAGGCTCGACAACACATATATCCTCACAAGTTAAGAAGAGCATCGGTTAGCGCAAAATAATGACCATCAAAACTACTAATAGATTAACATCAATTGCATCAACAAATACTCAGTATAATTTATCAATTTCCGTGCGCATAGTATAAATAAGAATTGTAAAAGTAAATGCACTGAAATTAATCAATATTTGACAATCCAGATCTCAGAGAATCATCAATAGATGAATCCATCACACAATCTACAATTATAGAGAATGGACTTACTTGATATTAAATAATCAATGAAAATAAATCACAAACCAAAAAAAGAAATATTTATTCTCATTAAATGAAATCGAAAACAAATATGTTACAACATTTAAGCATTAAGCATGTTTTGAGATATACAAACCTTAACAGTCAAAATACATTTTGAAAACTCGTGCATAATTAAAGTGTCCAGATCTTTAATGAACGGATACAATATAATATATAACAATATTATTGGTCCCGAAAGAGTAAGGTTTGGTGTATGGGGGGGGGGGGGGGGGAAAAAACCAAATACTAACTTTTCAGTTTACTTGGTTAATTATAAGAGAGTTCAAGATATTCTTCTTAAACAAGAAATTGCTTGATAGATGACTGACCAGATTGATAAACAGATCGATACCAGATCAGTCCAGACAGATTGCTCTCTAGTGTAAATGCTCAGATAATAATAAGAGTGATCTTATTATTTTCTAAGTATAGTGTGCGCGGAAATATGGTGGATTTAGTAGGTGCTCTTATATTGAAAACCTTAAAGATTAACCAGATTGATTAAAGCAGATTGATTGAGATGCAGTCTATATGAAGGTGTAGAGAGTTAGAATAATAAACAACTGAAAGTAAATATGCAGAAAGATAAATGGCACAGTTGTTTAACGTGGTTCATGAAATCCCTACGTCCACGATCTGATCAAAACTAGACCAGATTATCCAATACTAGGATACTCTTCTTCTTTATACTTGGGAAGAGCGAGTCACAAGTATCAATCAAAGCTAGAAGGATACTTATGCACGAAGTAAGGGTCGTGTCCCTTTACAACAGATTACCTATACATTACCACTAGAAAACTACTAGCTAGCAGGGTGATCTCCTTTCTCTCGATAACACAGACTTAAATCGAGGTTGGATTGGTGTGATGTAGAATCACTAGTTGTTTGAAGCTCTTGGTTTGGTTCAGAGATTGATTTCTTGAGAGTATATTATCGATGTAGCATCTATCTTCTCCAGACTTTAAACTCCAAATATATATAGGCTTTGAATTTAAAATTCTAGCCGTTGTTGATTGGCGTGAGATTGATTGTTGATTGCCAATCAATGATATCCATCATATCTGTCCTTGCCTTGTAGAAACGTTGACCCAATTCTCTAAGTATGGAAAGCAGATCGCTAACGGTTACTTTCCTTCCTTGTGTTAATCGTGGATTCTCTTTCCAAACCCTATTGGTTGGACTTCAATCTTGATGTGGCAAGAGGATATGATGTGTAGGATGATGTCATCTGGTGGTTTGATGACTCTATCGATCTGGTGCTTCGCTGTGGTCATCGATCTGGTCGGTGATCTGGTTGCTGTCTGTCACAGCAGATCGATTTCTTCTTGGCAGGAAATCTTGGCCTTTATCCTATACTATTTATACAAATGACTTCTATAGGAATAATTCCTTTACATGCAAAGTCATCTCCTAATCTGTTCTCTATCAGAATTCACTTTATATGTAGTGATCTGTTAACACGTAGAACAGTTTAGCTCTAAAAAAAAAGGACTAAGTGTGTTTTGAGAGATCATCATCAAAACCAAAATTACTTTAGGGTTCCCAACAATTTCCCCCTTTTTGATGATGTCGAAACCACACTTTACAATTATATCCTAATAACTCATTAAGAGTGATCTGGTTTGAGATCCAGATTGTTTATGTTTTCGTTATTAGGTTATAACAATTAATGGTAGTTTGTATATGTTTTGGACAATAAGTCTTTGTCATCAGAAACTCAAGCGATTTCATAGATAAGAGGCAAAAATAAGTTTACAGTTCATCAAAAACAGGAATTACAGATAGTAAAGATGTGAAAATAAGTATCTATCTGCTCTTCCTCCTTTCCTCCTGTTGCTTCTTCATCTTGGCTCTAGTTTCATCTGATATTAGCTGCACACTTTCATATACTCCTTCTCTGACTCTTATGTAGTCTAGATCCTCAACATCTATTTTATATCCTCTGTTTTCAGCAAGCTGGTTGATGAAGTTTAGCAGATAAGTTTTGTCTGGGAGCTTAGTGCCAGGTATCTCAGGACATTCTCTAAACTCCCTCTCTGGGGCAGTGATGGTGACCTGGGCTTCTGCAGCTGCTTCTCTAATTGCCTGCACCAGGTCCTTGGCATCATTCATGTCTAAGTATAGATTGAATGCTTCATTTGGTGTGCCCTCACAGTATGCAGGTTCTTTGATGAAGTAGCGACACATGATGAAGCCGTATTTTAGTCCCTCCCAACCATTCTTCAAGTTATCTGGGACCTAGCTGGTCTCTCCTTCTTTTGTCTTGTTTGTCTTGATAGGAGTAGATGAGAACCAACTAGATCCAGACCTTTTCTTCCTCTTCAATGGTTGAGAGTGACTTGATCTGGTTGAAGTGGATTTTGATGCTTTCTGAGTTTGAGGATTTGGTCGATCTGGTGCCGTTAGCTGCTCAGGTTGAGCCTTTTTCCTTTCATCCGAGGCACTAGATTGACTTTTGCCTTTGGTTGCAGCTATTTTCTCCTTCCCTTTCCTGGATCCTTCGCCCTTTTCGACATCATCAATACACATGTGGATGAGTGCCTTAAGGGAGGTGATCTCCTCCTTCATCTCCTTCATCTCATTCTCAGTATCCATCTTGTATGTAAGCAGTGAAGTGATGTTCATGTTTGATTCATCAATCTTTTTCTCCAATGAAGATTTTGCTTTGGCCAGATTAGCTTTATAATTCTCTTGATCTTCCTTGATTATCCCAATCTCATCGAAGTATGAATCAATCAGTGTCTTCGTGGGATAGCGCAGTTCGCTTAGCTTCCTTTCTAAAAAATTCTTCCCTTCATTCTCAAATTTTCTGAATTGCGCTCTGGTTTCTATATTTGCAGCTTTGATTACTTCTTCAGTAATTCCATCTGTCTGCTCCTTAACAGCTCTATGCACCATGTCCTTTTCTTTCTTGGCAGAATTATAAAATTATCTTGTACATTTCATTGACTTTAAGCTCCATGGTGGTCAGAGTCTGATCAATTTGTGCCTTTCTTTCCTCAGCTGCTGATCTGTCATCCTCCATTTTCTTACTTAGCTCTTCCAGCTTCAATCTGCAGACTCTCCTCAAATCTGAGTCCACCTGGTCCACATGAGATTTCAGATGGTTGTTGAATTCTGTAAGGATGCGGGTGGCCTGGTCTTGGACTGTGGATAGAGTCCCATACATGAACTTATCCACTTTGTTGGAGATTAGATCCTTCACTTGTTCGTTGGATAGGGATTGATGTTGGGTCATCAATATATCCTCCAGAGTGGTTGTCTCCACAAATTCTTCCATCGTTGCTGCGACAGTAGGGGTGTATATATCATCTATTAGTTTACCACCCACTCTCTATCCAGCTGGCTCTGGCTCCTCTCGTGGATAATCGACCACTGCAATCTGGATTGTGCTTGATTTGGCTGGTTCCCCCTCAGCCTGTGCAGTTGGGTCCACGATCTGTTCTGCAGCATCAGCTTGATGCTGATCTAGTTCTGATTCTGGTATTGCTGCACCCTGTTGGTGAGCTTCAGCTTCAGCAAGTTCGTCATCTTCATCCTCATCAATACATTTAAAAAACTCCAACATCCCTGCCTTTTCATATATCGATCTGAGATCAATCTTGAGCTCTTTGGCCTCAAATTTTGCCATGGCCAGGATGTCTGGAAGATAAGTGTCCCTTAACTCAGCAATGGAGGAGGCAATAAAGATGTTGAGAAGAGTAGCTTCTTCTGCCTTGAGGGCATCGATTGATCTTGTCTTCAGTATGGCGTCAAGGACATAAAATTCCTTGTCCTTGATGAGCAGAAGAAACTTGAGGCGTTTTGCTACTTCGTAGCTCTCAGGAGTAAGTTGGATTCCAGGGAATGTTTTAAGAATTGAGTGATCTGCTTCAGCTTCTAGCAGCTTCACTACAGTTTCTGCCTTCTTCTTCTCCATATCCTCATCAGAGGATTCTCCCTCAGCTTCTTCCTCTTCATCAATCTGCTCGAGGTGTTTAGCAGATGATGGGCTAGTAGTGTGAGCAGGAGAGAAGTCCTTGACCTGGCTTGGGTCTAAGGAGGAGATGGGGGCAACATCCTCTGGTGGTGCCTCGACCAGAATCTCCTCTTCCTTAACCTCCTGTTGAGGGATAGATGGTTCAGCAATGACAGGTTCTTGAACTTGGACTTCTTCCACAGGTTCAACAAGTTTTTGTAATCTTCTTCTCTTTTGTTTAGGCTGTTGAGCTGCTGTGGAGGCGTCAGTATCCACTGAGCTGGCTCTCCTGGTAACTCTCTTGGTGGGGGTCCTTTCAATTGGCTTTTCTTTGGTGACTTTGGACTTGGTAGATTTCTCAGCAGGAGCAGATGGTGGAACCCAGATTGGGTTAGAACTTCCCGTCTGTCACCCTTGCTAACAGATTTGCAGAAATTCCCATGGACATCTCAATTTGATGTTGGTGTTTGGGGAAGTGCAGTCTGTTGTTGAATTCAACCATGGTATCCCACTTGTGTTGTTTGAAGAACGATTCCAGCATGTAGCTGATCTTGGTGGAGTGCCTCAAGCTGCTCCTCCTCACTTCAATTCCAGGGCTTGCTCATTTCATGAACGTGGTCATCTTGGCCTCCTTTGCCAAGAGATCAAAGAGTATTCCGCTCCAGTTCACTGGCAGATTCAGCACAACAGCAGCAAGTATTTTGAATTTCTCAGGGGTGACTTGGTCGTAGGAACCATTGTGGTTCATGAAAATTCTCTGGACGAATTCAAATATGATCTTGAATTCAGGTGCAAGCAATGCCCTGTTGAACATTTTGTTTGTATAGTGAATGGGCACTACCATCACCATCTCTATAGCCTCCTAGAGTTGCTCGTCCATTAGATCTCCAAGGCTAAGACCTTCTTCTTTTAGCTTGTAGACTTCATCTATTATGTTTAGCACGTTATATGTTGTGTTGCTAATGGTGCTACCCTTGCTGACTCGGATGGTAGCTTCATTCCCACCTTTCTCTCTTTGCCATGAGAGATAGAAGACAGCTACTTCTTTGGGCAAGAAATGGAGAGGATGTGTGGTAATGATATTATGAAAACCTACATCAAAGTCAAAGCAACATAGATGAGCATTATCCTTCCATCAATGAAGTATGAGTGCTCAGTAACAGTTTAAGTAATACGAAGTATCAAGTTCCATATAGCAATACAAGTTTACATATGCATGCAAGTGGATAAAAGGATTTTCAATACGAGATTAAGAATTTTCAGAGCATTCTAGATATAGAACAGTTAAAGAGAAAACTCATAAATTTGAAACCTTTGCAGCGTTTAACAAGATCGAAAGCCTTGTCCAGTTTGTGAAATCCGAAAGTGTCAAGAACAACATAGAGATCTTGATGAATGTATTGATTCAGAAATTTCACTTGCTCAAGAAACAAAGAAGATTTTGGAGTCATGTTGACGGATAGGTTTTTGAAGATTTGAGAGAGTTTGGAAGGGAGAAAAATTTGCGAAGTGTTTTGTCGAAGAAGAATGTAGGTGATAGTCGAACCGCTTTATCAAATATATATATAGATAAGTGATAAACAGATAATATTTTAATTTATATTCTTCCCTTTTTCAGCTTTTCCCGCCTTATGAGTTATAGACTTATGGTCTATGTTCTCCTCTTCTCTGCGTTTGATACACGCGCTTGATCCTACGGTTGTTGTGTGGCGTGTGTTTCTTTTAGTCGTCAACTTTCTTCCTTTTTCTTGGTTTGGTAAAAATCTCCTCGATCACGTTTCCCAAACACTGTACTTAATCATCAAAAATAAAAGATTTGGTATATTATGTCAGAATTTAGATATATATGCTATGATTAAATTGATATAATCGCCGTATCTTGTTGATTTTCCCCCTTGACCAAGTAATGAGAATATTAATAGAAAGACTAATTAATATCCACGTGGCTGCTAGTCATCTGGTCCAGATCGATCTCCTTATTAACGAACTGTTGTCAACATTATCGATCTGTTTATGCCACTTTCAATTTTGGACATCAATCTTGTGTGATGACCTTTTTAGTGATTCCCGGTTGGAATTTAGTTGATATGTTTGATCATTAACTTGTACTTAGATGATCTGGTGTCAATTCCCAGTTGGAATTTTACATGATCTGGGTTTTATCAATCTGGACTGTATCAATCTTGTTCTAGTTCCTTGTTGGAATATTTTTCTTGATCTGTTTTAAGACTATCTGGTCTTCTCTTCCAGATTTAACAATCCTAATTTCCCACATAGCATCTTAAATCTATCTTCTGGTAATGCATTGGTGAGAATATCTACTCTATGTATCTTAGTGTGTATCTTCTCAATCTGTACATGTTTTCTTTCAACATGATCCCTTATAAAGTGATGTCTCACATCTACATGTTTGCATCTGGTATGCAAGACAGGATTCAGTGTGATTGCTATAGCACTTGAGCTATCACAGAAGATGGGTATTTCCTTGACATCGATCTCGTAGTCTTTGAGTTGTTGTTTTAACCAGAGTATTTGTGCACAACAGCTCCCTGCCGCCATATATGCAGCTTCTGTGGTTGATGTGGCAACAGATGTCTGCTTCTTTGAGAATCAAGAGATCAGTTTATTTCCTAAGAACTGACATGTACCAGATGTTGACTTTCTGTCCAGCTTACATGTATATAAATGACAATGAAATTTACATGTATATGTCAATGCAATTCACATATATGCGTGGTGCAACAGATAATTATTAAATGGTAAAAAAATGAAATAACATTGCAATTTATACATATATGACAATGCAATCCACATGTATATGTGGTGAGCACAACAACAATCAATTTTTCAATAATATTTTATAACGTATAAACAATGCAAAAACTTAAGTATTTAAGTACAAATATGAACTCTATTGATACAAATGTATGCAGATTTATTCAACTAAGCGCGATGCAGCCATTGGGCATGAGAGATGCACCGTCTTCGCTGCCAGAGACGCCCATGTCCATGTAGAGGAGATCATTATCAACAACGAGTGGTCGAACAAGAGAGAAAATTCATCACTATTTTGATGTCTGACGAGGAATGTTTTGTGTCCTTGTTTCAAGCAACAACATTCTGTTGAAAAGTTACCTCATTATCCCTACTCAATTTGATGCTATTAAGCAAGTCACTAGAATTCGTAGTGAGTTCCAAACATGGAAGATCACTTACTCTTCTATCCCATTTATTAATGACATCGTTAGTATCAGAAGCAAGCAACCTGCTATTGAATATTTAGACCCAAAAAATAAGAAGTACATAACTTGAATAAATTAAGAACAAGAATAAGAGAAAAAAAATCGAGCACTTTGTTGGCAGACGTTAGAATAAGATATGGATACTACTGATGTTTAAGAGAAGAGTAAAAACAATTATTTAGCTGAAAGAAAGACCACATGTACCCTAAAAGAATTTTCTCCTTCTCTTACTTCGTCGTCCTCATTGTGTTGTTCCACCTGAACTTCCCCGCTATTGCAGCCCGAATAAAGTCGTGATCAACGCCGTTGTAGCAATCTGCAAAGGCAAGCTGCAATCGACACCACCACAGCAATCTACGACGCCCAAGGTCTCTCTGCATTTCAAGCTCTGTATCATGGCAGTGAACATGGAAATCTTTTAGGCGGCGAAAGAGGATGAATACAAATAAACAGATCTAGGTTTAAACTACAAAATATCTATTAAAAATCCCCTATAAAATCGCAGATTCTATAACTATTAAATTGTATGATCTTTCTCTTTCATCACAAATTAAGCGGTTAATTTATTACCACATGATCACAAATTTGAACGACCTAGATTACTTCCTATTTCCTATTGAAAAATCACTTTCTATATGATATAGATCCTATATATATATATGGTAAAGTTCAGGTAAAAAATGAGTATTTGGTATAAAATACGAAATCATCCTGATAGTCGATTGCATTAGATCTAAGGGGTTGAATTAAATACAAAATTTTTGGGAAAACAAGTAATACGCGCGTTGCATCGCAAATTTGCAATGCAAAAGGGTATTTTGGACCATAATTATTGGCGGTTTCTGGATGAAAATTTAAAATATAGCAGTTGCAATAATTACGAAATAGAAATTAGTAACTCCCCCCAACTCACACTCAAAGTAATATTGGAAAAAAATCTCTGCACATCTCTGAAATTTTAAAACCGGAAAAATGGTCATCACGCCACTGCGAAGGTCGCGATGCCGTTTTAATAACGATGGGGACGATGATGATTTTCATAATCCACCGCAACAGGACGAACGTACAGTGCATTTATAACCGGAAGTCTATTGCAATAACTCATAGAAGGTTAACTAAGAACATTGAAGGTTAGTTTATATAACCTTTTCTTTAAACATGCATCGATTATTTGTGTTCAAAGTGCACTTCTGGAATGTTTTCCACAAAAAATTAGGGCTTCATGTTGTTAATTAAACCATTTGCATTTAAAAATCGAATAACTAAGATTTTGGGGGATTACTGATTTTTTGTTTGCTTTACAACCAAATTTTCGTACTTGACCATGATTGCATTTTTTTTCCTTGAATGGGTTTTTAATCTGTTTCTTTGTACATTTGTAATTATTAGAACGTTTAATCAATGTGTATACTCCGTTGTTTTGTAAAAGAAGAAACATGTAATCATTGTGTATTTGATTATATATATGGGTGCTAAGGTTTTTGTAATGTTATAGATTTAAACCAATTTGAAATATTTTATAATACAATATTCTAAATAATATAACGCAATTTACATACGACGATTGAAATAATCTGTGAAATAAGATGAACTCACCTAATTGCAGTTTCAATTGTTGTATGTGAAAAGTTAAATCATATATAATAGTTTGATAAAACAAATGCATTTGTATTTATCATATAAAAAGTGAAAAGAACCGATATTTGTTCTTTAGTTATGTTAGAATTCACATTTACGTGAACAAAATTATTATTGAACAATAATATGAATTAATTTGCATCATTTCATACTGAATAATGCATAATAGTCTAAATGAATGTTCATGATCTACGTTCTGTAATACTAGTAAACTGCAAATAAAACATTTGGCTGATGCATTTATACTTAGGACTTCTTACGAAACATTTGTGTAATACTATTGTTGTGTAATACTGGTACGTTTGCATCGCTATTGAAACAATCTTGCAAAAAGATTTATGATTATGTTCACTACGTTCATTTCATAAGCATGATACAATGTAAATACCATATCTGAATGATGCAATATGCCTTTTTGCAACAGTGTATATTACTGTTACATATTAAATTATGTTATATTCCATTATGATAATTTCAACATATGACATTGAAGGGTTGTTGATCATTTTTCTTTTGTTTTGGTACAGAGAAGACAAAATCGCGTCATGACGTCCCTATGCAGACAACTAATGTTAGTACATCTGATGGACATGTGCGTACGGCTGTCGCTGGACATAAAAGGCTTAGGGATAAAAATTCAACCATGATCTCGGACAAACGAGCGAAGGATGTTCCAAATATCACCTCTGATGATGAAGATGTGAATGCTGACTCGAACTAACCAACCATATCATGTAGAACCAGCCCAGCTGCACTGTTCACATGTGTACACTGATTGAATGATAGACAAAAAGAAGTTGTCAAGAAGTTGGGATTTGGTTATTTGTTGGACTTAAACATCAAGGATGTACCCATAAAACTTGGTCACTTTGTTGTGAGCATATTTGATTACAAGAGCTGTGAGTTAGTGCTTAATAACAACAGATGCATACATATTGAAGAGGATGACGTATTCCGTGTATTCGGATTTTTGAAAGGTGATAAAATAATTGAGCAAGATGCATGAGAAGATGATAAAACACTACTAGAGGAGTGGTATGGGTTTTTTCGAACAGTGAAGAGAGGAAAGATGTTCACCAAGAACTTAGTTGAATTAATGATAGAGGGAAATTCAAATGGTGGTGATTGGTTCAAACGAAACTCTGTTATACTGGTGGTGTTTTGCCTTCTTTAGAATAACAGTGCTGGATACATAACACCATGCCTTATGAATTGCATCAGAGATCTAGATGGTGTTAGAGACTGGAATTGGTGTCAGTATTTGCTGTGGTATCTCGTTACTACTAAGATGACCTGGTCAAAGGACACCTCCAAACCATTCTTGGACCCTGCACTATTTCTTATGGTACCTAATATTTAATCAAAAATATATATCTACATGGTATTACTATGTCTTGACATAATATGGTGTACTTATTTGTTTATCATTTCAGGTGTATTATGTGGATATAATTCAAATACTGAACCGTGTTGTCCAACGAAAGTTCCCACTAATATGCCACTGGGATCACAAAATACTCAAGTCAAGGCAGGTAGCAAATATACGGATTGACGAATTTGGAGCTGGTAGAGTATGTGACCCAATAGACATCAGTGGGTTTGTGTGTGATGAAGTAATTGATGATGGAGCTATTGACGGTGCCAAAACTCCAACTATCATAGATATCATAGCCGGTACGTACGTGGAGCAAATTGTAGCGGCCTCAAAATGAGTTGCATCCGATTTGATTGCACTGGTAAAGCTGATAGAAGATACCCCAAATGAATTTTTAGAGAATGCAAAGTTTAGGAAATCAGTTGAGAGTGCTCATCTACTAATTGGAGTTAAGGAAGTTGCATCAACTTTGCGTGAATGTAATATGCCAACACAAACATCTTCACAAGCAGAACTTGATGCATTTTGGGGAAATCATGTTGTTTTGAAGGATATAGATGACATAGTGAAGACATCGACCACGATATCATATTATATCAAGAGGACAGATGACCTTCCTAACTTTAAGTTAGGTCTCACTCAAATGTTTGGTGACCATATCCAAGACACGCAATACACTTTATCATTCTCTACTTATTAATTGTATATTGACACGATTGGAAAACTATTAATGTTTAATATATGGTTTGTATTGATAGACCGACACAGTTGATAGGCAGGAGGATAACATTCCATCTGGTGAAATGCATGAGGTTTGTTATAATATAATTATAACACAATTTAATATTTTTAACGATGCAATTCATGACGTGCATTATTTGTACTAGGACATCGATGATGAAATCATTGATAAAACAATCCATGATTGCATTTGATAAGTATCATACCCGCACTTTACTAAGGATAGTAAAGCCCGGGAAAACCGTGACTAATGGAGGGATTAAGGAAACATGACTAGAATGGGGAAATAGAACAAGGCAAATTAACAAGCTTTACATAACATAAGTCGATGATTCATCGTACGAATTCGACATTGAAAATAACTTGAGTCATGAGCTCAGTATATAACACTAGCATCAAAAGAGCTTCGAGTTTTGAGTCTATTTCATAACAGTCATATCTAGCAGCGGAAAGTGAGATTGAATTAACGAAAATTCTACGTGTATGAAGACACGAAGAATCCCCAAGAGTCAGATGCTAAGAGACAAACAAAAAGCCCAATGTAGCACCCAATCTTCATCGTTTCTTAAACCGCACGTTTAGAAATACATTCAAGGCTGAGTAAAAAAAGTACTTTGTCGAGAGCCCTCACAATGATTTTATTTTGATGATGTTCTCTCGAAACACACTTAGATTTATTTTAAGTCCTTGTTAGACCAGCCTGCTCATATTATAACAGAGAGATCACTTTCTTTATAAGTAACCTGATAGGGAGCAAGCCTGTCTTTTATTTTAGAGTTGGTATGTTGTAAAGAAAAGACTAAGTTATAAAGTCCTATCTGTAGAAAACCAACCTCTTAGACCAGGTTAACTGATGACTAAAATGTAAAGGACTCAAATACGTTGTGTATTTTGTCCTATATGAAGTCATCTGGTTTAGATAGTCTTCTGATATTTGGAAGTAGACCAGCAAACCTGATGAAGGTCACTCAACCTGGACCCAACCTGCTCTACCCCAGCTATTCTTAACATCTTAAAGAGTAAACCTAGATCAGACCACCTCACTGGTAGTGAACCTGACCTAACCTGACCAGACCAGCGTGGAGAGTGAATTTGTCCCTTACATATCACCTATTTAGAGATTATGTAATCTTCAGATATACAATGAGTCATCTGAAGTTTTGCATAGTCATATGATAATCTCAAAGTCATCTAGGTATACAATGTGTCACCCGATGTACTTAAAGATAATCATATCCTTATACCACGTCACCAGATTTCTCAAAGAAGGAAGGAGAATCAATTAGAGCTTAAAGAAGGAAATAGATCAATCTGCTATTTGTTTTCCATAATCAAGAAGATCTCGGATATCTTTCTTTACAAGGCAAGATGATCAATTAAGGATTCAAACCTATGATTCGCAATCAACATTTAATTCACTCCAATCAACCCAACAATAAGAATTTCAATTCTGAGCCTATAAAAGCTGCGAACAACATCTGGAGAATAATAACCACACGGATGTATGCGCGATCATACGAAGCTGAATATCTGCCTAGAAATCTACTCAACCATTGAAGAATTCAACGAGAAGATTTCTTATTCTTGAATTGTTCAAAGTCGTTTGTGAACACAATCACACCAACCTTGATTCAAGTCTGCCTTATCGAGAAGGAAAGTTGATATCTTCACTAGCTTAGTAGTTTTCTAAGTGGATTAATGTGGAGGAATTGTAGCAGATTTATCTACAAGTTGTAAGGGACATGAACCTATTTCGTGCACAAGTTTCTATCTAGTTTTGATTGGAACTTATGGCTCGTCCTCAACGAGTTTAAAGAAGCGAGTTTATCCTAGTAGTGGATATCCGATCTAGTTTGATTTGACCGTGGACGTAGGGGGTTTCCCGAACCACGTAAAAACAACCGTGTTCTTTACTTTACGTATTTATCTTTCAGTTACTTTATTCACCAACCCTTCACTAGCACGTAAACTTGCATTACTTTAATCAGCTCTTAATATATTCGACTAAGTGTTTGCAAAGGTTTTCTAATAAGAACAACAAATTAATTCCACCATCTTCCGCACACTACACAGTGTTAGATAACAAGATCACTCTTGCTATCTGCTCTGCGTAATTCACAAGAGAGAAATTACTTGGACAAATCGAGTCAACCTGCAAAGTGAACCTGATATGTCAACCCAGGCTAACTCCCAGCGAGAAAGCTTAATCTCTCTAGTTAAACTACCAAGTAAACTGAAAAGGTTTGTATTTGGTGTATTTCTCTCCCCCCATACACCAAAACTTGCTCTTTCGGGACCAACAAGTGGTATCACAGCAGTGGTTCAACTGACCATTGTATCTGCTTCAGAAGGTTAACACCTGCGTGGTTAAATTGAATACATCTAGGAAAATATATTTTCATTCACGAGCATATTATCTGTCACTATCGAACCTTCTGTTATTAGGGCTTGCGAGGAGTTTTCTATTCAAGCATACAAAGAATGGAGCTCCATTATCAAAACCCACTTGAAAGCTCATCACTATCTGATGTGGAAGGTGATAGAATAAGGTCCACTGGCCATAGATGAAGAAAAGACTTGTATTACTGAAACTGGAGTTGTAACAGAACAATTACTCAAAGATCCTAGAAAGTATAATGTTGAAGAACGATTTTGCCAACTTAGATGATATTTCCAAAGGAATCATTTCTAGTACAGTCAAAGGAGTTCATCTAGTGAAAATTCAAGATTTGGATACAACTAAAGAAATATGGGAAGCACTGCGTGAACTCAGCCTTGGATCAGAAGCAATGATCAAAAACAAGCTTTCGATGGCCTGTAATAAATTTGATGAATTCAAGATGCGACCCAGACAATCCATTGATCAGATGAAGACCAGGTTCATCAAAATCATACAGGAGGTATCTGCTTTCAAGAAAGATAAGTATACCTGGAGAGAGAAGAATCTCAAAGTCATCAGAGCACTACCACCTAGCTGGGAAATCTAAGCAGCCATGCAACCACTAAGAGAAGTGTTGGGAACCCTAATATATTTAGTTTTGATGATGGTCTTTCGAAACACACTTAGCTGTTTTAGAGTTTAAACTGTTCTACGTGTAAAACAGATCACTAGATATAAAGTGAATCCTGTTATAGAACAGATTAAGAGATGACTTGAAATGTAAAGGAATCATTCCTATAGAAGTCAGTCTCAAAATAGTATAGGATGAAGGTCAAGATTTCACGCCAAAAAGGAATCGATCTGCTGTAACAGACAGAGACCAGATCGATGACCAGATCGATACTTACAGCGAGGCACCATATCGATTGAGTCATCAATCCATCAGATGACATCATCCTACACATCATATGCTCTTGCCACGTCAAGACTGAAGCCTATCCAACAGGGATTGGAAAGGGAATCCTCGATAGAACATAAAGAAGGAAAGAGATCGTTAGCAATTTGCTTTCCATATCTTGAAGATTGAGTCAACGTTATCTACATGGCAAGAAGAGATATGATGGATGTCATTGATTGGCAATCGACCATCAATCTCACGCCAATCAACAAACGGCTAGAATTTTTAATTCAATGCCTATATATATTTGAAGTTCAAATCTGGACAAAAAAAAGAGAACACACGCGAGCTATACAATTAACTTACGTTCAAACTATCTACCTTCATCCAGACTAAGAGCTTCAAAAGAATTGTGATTCCACATCACTACAACCAACCTCGATTGAATTCTGTCTTATCGAGAGGAACCAGATCACCTTGCTAGCTAGTAGGTTTCTAGTGGTAACGTAGAGGTAATCTGTTGTAAAGGGACACGACCCTTATTTCGTGCATAAGTATCTCTCTAGTTCTGATTGATACTTATGAATCGTTCTCCACGAGTATAAACAAACAGAGTATCCTAGTAGTGGATAATCTGGTCTAGTTTTGACCAGATCGTGGATGTAGGGATTTCCCGAACCACGTTAAACAACTGTGTTCTTTACATTCTTGCATATTTACTTTCAGTTGTTTATTATTCTAACTAGCTGCACTATCATATAAATCTGTATCTCAAACAATCTGCTTAACGATCTGAATAATTCCTAAGGTTTTCTAAACAAGAGCACTCATTAAATCCACCATTATTCCGCACTCACAACACTTAGAAAGTACTAAGATCACTCCTATTATTGACTAAGTGTTTTTCACTAAGAGAGCAATCTGTTTGGACTAAACTAGTATCGATCTGTGTATCAATCTGTTTAGTTATCTGCTGAGCAATTTCTTATACAGAATAGCTTGAACTCTCTGATAATTTATCAAGTAAACTGAAAAAACTTGTATTTGGTGTATTCCCCCCCCCCCCCCACCCCCATTACACCAAACCTTGCTCTTTTGGGACCAACAAGAAGACTTCAACATTCTCACTACTGAAGCCTTGTTTAATCATCTAGTTGGTCATGAGTGTGATATGAAAAGAATTCATGGATCAGATCACTCATCTAGCAAGAAAGGAGAAAGCAACTACAAGAAAGAAAAGGAAGTAGCTTTCAAAGCCAAAAGCACAACAGAGGAACCAGTTGCACCTGCTACAGAAGAAGAAAGCACAAGTGACAAACTACTTAAGGAATTTGCTATGATTGGAAAGAGATTAGAAAAACTGGAGACCAAATCGAGGAAATATTGAAGATTCTACAATAAGAACAAGAAAAACAGATACCAGAGGAGTAGAGACCAAGATCGATCTAATAGTAAATCTGAGGTAAAAAGTTCCAATAAATCTGCTAATTCTATTGACTACACTTGTTATGGTTGTGGTAGAACAGGTCACTTCAAGACAGATTAGTCCGACCTGTCCAAAAGTCTGAGAGAGGAACTAAGAGCAAAAAGAGATCTTAAACTGAAAGCTTAACGCAGAGCTATGCTAGTTGAAGAAGAGTCAAGCTCAAGTCATTTTTCAGATAGCTCATCAAAGAACGATGAAGCATTCTTCGCACAAGAACAAGAAGAAAAATGGGATGAATGTTACATGAGAATTGACAATGGCCTTGACCAGACTGAGGTAAATTCACATGTTTCTATGTTATCTAACAAACATGTATATGATTCTTGTGATGAAGATGAAGTTGAAGTTTATTGGGAAGAGAACAATGAAATGTTTAAGAATTACAAGAATTTAAAGAAGCTATTTTAAGATGTCATCAAGGAAAATGACAAGCTGAATGAGTCAGTAAAGATACTCAGTGAAGCCAACACAAATTTCTCTATTAGAGTGAATGAACTCCGAGATCAGGTTAAAGTAAAAGATGAGGAGGTATACTCACACAACTCAAAGGTTTAAGATTTGATATCCAGAAAAGAAGTAGTTGAGGAGAAATTGCAAAAGACAAGACAGAACATGAGCAAAATCAACAATAGCAGAGAACGAGTTAACATGATCATGCAGATGAAAAATAAAGCCAGATCAAAGAGTGCATTAGGCTATACTGGAGAATAAAGTTCAACAAAATTTGTAGTTGAAAGACAGATGTTGGGAACCCCACAAATATTTTAAAGTTTTAATGATGTTCCCTCGAAACACACTTAGATTACATTCTGTCTTGTTAGATCTCAATTTGTTCTACATGTACCAGATCACTACAATATAAAGTGAATCTGATAGAGAACATGATCTTAGTCCAGATTAGAAAAAGACTTGGTATGTAAAGGATCTCATCCTATAGAAGTCATTCTGTTTTTCTACTTTCCGTGGACCAGATCACCAGCATATTGAAGCATGCAGATGATGAACCAGATGGTCACTCAATCAGTTCTGATAGAACATTCAAAGAACAATTCTACGCTTTGGAGCATATTTTCTGAAGACCAGAACAACTGTGACCAGATCGATATCAATCTGGCGTGACCAGATCGATGTCTAAAGTTGAACCAGATGATATCAGATCATTCACCAGTCAAATGGCAATCACGTGTTATGTCATATTAACTGATGAAGAATCCCAAACTCATTGCCACATCACGCGAGCTGTCAAAAATGGAAGGAGAATCAATCCATATGTGAAGAAGAAAAGTAGTATCTGTCAACGATCTACTTTCCATATTTATTGAAGATTCAGTCAAACTTTCCAAAGGCAAGAGGAGATAATTTAAGGATTCAATATCCTTGATTGGAAAATCACATTTACTCCAAACCAATCAAGCCCAACAACGGTTAGAATTTCAAATTCTACACCTATAAAAGCTTGGAACAAGAATTGGAAGAGTACACAAAATTATTATCTATGATCAACAAGCTGTTACTCTGCCCAGAAATCATATCATCCCTCGAAGCTTTTATTTGAGAAGATTTATATTCACCAGATCGTGTTCTAAGCTGTTCGTGATCAAAATCACACCTTGATTCAAGTCTGTCTTATCGAGAAGAAGGAATGAGATCTTCGCTAGCTAGTAGTCTTCTAGTGGATTAACGTGAAGAGATCCAGTTACAGTAGTTATCTGTAAGTTGTAAAGGGACACGACCCTCATTCGTGCATAAATTTCAAAACAGATTGTTATTGAAACTTGTGGCTCGTTCTCAGCGAGTATAAATAAGAAGAGTATCCTAGTAGTGGATATCTAATCCAGTTTGGATTGGACCGTGGACGTAATCCAGTTTGGATTGGACCGTGGACGTAGGGGGTTTCCCGAACCACGTAAACAACTGTGTTATTTACTTTCTGCATTTTTAAATTTCAGTTGTTTTACTCACTAATCTGCACATTCATTCAAACTTCATTTTTAATTGATCTACTAAATACTTGACTATGTTTCAAAAAGGTTTTCTAATCAAGAGCATTGACTAAGTCCACCATATTCCGCACACAATGCTCTGCTAGAGAACAAGATTACTCTTGATTTCTGCTTAGTGTTATTCACTAGAGAGTTTCTGTCTGGACAGAACACGATCGATCTGGTTTGTCACAACCAAACAAACTATAAATAAGAAGAGTATCCTAGTAGTGGATATCTAATCCAGTTTGGATTAGACCGTGAACGTAGGGGGTTTCCTGATCCACGTAAAAACAACTGTGTTATTCACTCTCATTCAAAACTGCATTCTTAATTAATCTGCTAAATACTTGGTTAAAGTCTTGTAAAGGTTTTCTAAATAAAGAGCACCTACTAAGTCCACCATTATTCCGCACACAACGCTCTGCTAGAGTATAAGATCGCTCTTGTTCTCTGCCTAGTGTTACTCACTCAAGAGATTCTGCTTGGACAGAACGAGGTCGATCTGGTTATCAATCTGTTCTGTCGCAATTAGCAATCTATTTTTTGGAAAGCTTAAATCTCTCTAAATTTAGTCAAGTAAACTGAAAAGTTTGTGTTTGGTGTATTCCCCCCCATACACCAAATCTTGCTCTTTCGGGACCAACAAGTAGTATCAGAGCAGTGGTTCATAGGACCATTGTTTCTATTTCACAAGGGTGAAACCTGCGTGGTCAACTTGAACAGATCTAGGAAAACCTTTTTCATTCACCAGCATCCTATCTGTTATTATGGAATCATCTGTTGTTAGGGCATGTGAAGAATTCTCCATCCAAGGGTACAGAGAATGATGTTTTAGAATTAAGATGTGCCTCCAAGCTCATTAGTGTCTGATGTGGAAAGTGATAGAGGAAGGACCTTTGGTGATTCAAGAAGAGAAGACTCGAATCACAGAAATTGGCCCAGTTAAAGAATATGTGCTCAAAGATCCCATAATGTATACTTCTAAAGAACGGCGTAAATCTTGAGGATTTTGCCAAAGGAATCATCTCCAGCACGGTAAAAGGTGTTCATCTGGTTAAGATCCAAGATCTTGATACAACCAAGGAGAAGTGGGAAGCATTGAGAGAACTAAGACTAGGTTCTGAAGCAAAGATCGAGAACAAGTTGTCTCTGGCCTATAACAAGTTCGATGAATTCAGAATGAAGCCTGGAGAAATCATCGAACAGATGAAGAACCGGTTTATTGAAGTGTTACTTGAAGTTTCTGCATTCAACAAAAACAAGTATACACAGAGAGAGAAGAACCTCAAAATTCTCAGAGCATTACCACCAAGCTAGGAGATCTACTCTGCTATGCAGCCACTACGTGCTGATTTCAACGATCTGTCTGTTGAAGCACTATTTGATCATATGGCTGTACACGAATGTGACATCAGAAGGATTCATGGATCAGATTACTCTTCAAGCAATAAGAATGAAAGTAGTTTAAAGAAAGAGAAAGAGATTGCCTTCAAAGCGAAGTGCAAAGCAGATGAACCAGCACTAATCGCAGCACCAGAAGAAGGAGGTTACGATAAGTTACTCAAGGAATTTGCTATGATTTCCAAGAGGATGGACAAGATGAAAATCAGATCAAGAAAATATCGAAAGTTCTATAAAGATAACAAGGGTAGATACTAGAAGAACAAAGAACCAGAATGATCTGAAGAAAAGGCTGACACAAAGAGTAATGGTAAAACCTTTAACTCTACTGAATATACATGCTATGGTTGTGGTAGAACAGGTCATTTCAAGACAGATTGTCCTGACTTATCTAAAAGCCAAAGAGAAGAACTGAGAGCAAAAAGGGATCGAAAACTCAAAGCTCAACGAAAGGCTATTATAGCTGAAGAAGACTCTAGTAATTCAAGTTGTTGGTCCCGAAAGAGCAAGGTTTGGTGTATGGGGGGGGGGGGGAATACACCAAATACAAACTTTTCAGTTTACTTGACTAATTAAGAAGAGACTTAAGCTTTCTGGATTACAGATTGCTCAACGTGACAGACCAGATTGACTATCAATTCAATCTTGTTCTGTCCAGGAAGAATCTCTCAAGAGAGTAACACAAAGCAGAAAGTAAGAGTGATCTTATTCTCAAACAGTGTATTGTGTGCGGAATAATGGTGGACTTAGTCGGTGCTCTTTGATTAGAAAACCTTTCAAAACTTAGTCAAGTATTGAGAGAATTGATTAAGAATGCAGTTTGTATGAGAGTGACAGATAGAGAATAAAACAACTGGAATAAAAATGCAGAAAGTAAATAACACAGTTATTTTACGTGGTTCGGGAAACCCCCTACGTCCACGGTCTAATCCAAACTGGATCAGATATCCACTACTAGGATACTCTCTTATTTATACTCGCTGAGAACGAGCCACAAGTTTCAATTACAAAGCAGATTGAAACTTATGCACGAATAAGGGTCGTGTCCCTTTACAACTTACAGAAAACTACTGTAAAATAGGATTTCTTCATGTTAATCCACTAGAAAACTACTAGCTAGCAAAGATCTCCTTCCTCTCTCGATAAGACAGACTTGAATCGAGGTGTGATTGCGATCACGAACGGTTTGAAGCTTTTGTCTGATGTGAGATTGAATTGCTTGAGAGTATTTCAGTAAAATATCGCTGGCTCTACTCACACTTTAAATCTCCAAACATATATAGGCTTTGAATCTTGAAATTCTAGCCGTTTGTTGATTGGCGTGATTTGATTTGTGGATTGCCAATCAATCATATCTCTTCTTTCCTTGTAGGGTCGTTGACTGAATCTTCTATGAATGGAAAGCAGATCAACTGTGATTACTTTCCTTCTTCGTGTTCAATCAGTGATTCTCTTTCCAATTCTCGATGGATGAACTTTAATATTGACGTGATAAGAGATATGATGAGAGGGGCATTGTCATCTGGTGGTTTTGATAGCTCTATTGATCTGTTACCATCATTGACAGGTTTGGTTCAACTCTTTCTGTTTTGGTTGGAACCTTCTGGTTACGCCCTTTCTGGTGTTAATGCCTTTCTGGTTGAACGCTGGTTGAGTTCTTTCTGGTTGAACAACTTTCTGTTAAAGTTGATTTGCTCCAACTTTCTGTTCGAGACTTGCTGGTTCAACTTTCTGTTAAAGACTTGCTGGTTCAGCTTTCTGTCTAAGACTTGCTGGTTCAGCTTTCTGTCTAAGACTTGCTGGTTCAGCTTTCTATTAAAGACTTGCTGGTTCAGCTTTCTGTTAAAGTTGTCTTGCTCCAACTTTCTGTTGCTTAGACTTGCTTCAGTTTTCATCTGTTACAAGGAGACAAAATAGAAATAATACAGAACATGAATAATATCAAGTGTGTTTTCGAGATAACATCATCAAAACTTAAATTTTCTGTGGGGTTCCCAACACAAGTCATCTATCTGACAGTTCATCAGATAATGATGAAGCATTCTATGCAGAAAAAACGGATGAAGACAAGGATGAATGCTACATAGTATTGGACAACAGACTTGAACAGAACGAGGTAAATTCTAATGCTTCTATGTCTTCAAATAAACCTGTCTATGACTCAAGAAATGAAGATGAACCAGAAGTCTCATGGGATGAAATTAATGAGATGTTCAAGAGCTACAGCAGCATAGAGAAGCTATTCTCTGAAGTCATAAAAGAGAATGACAAGCTGAATGAAACAGTAAAGTTCTTGAGTGAAGCAAATACCAAGTTCTCTACTCAAATAAGTGGTCTTGGAGAACAGACCAAGACAAAAGATGCAGAAATATACTCACTTAATTCCAAGGTGAAAGATGAGCAAGATCAACCAAAGTCAAGAACGAGCTGAAATGATCATTGATATGCAACAAAAGGGAAGAGCTGGCCTATGATACAATGAAAAATCGAGTGAGACTCAAGTCAAGAATCTCAAGAACAAGAAAAGCCAACCCCAGAAGATGATGATGAAGAAAACAGGAGATAAAAGATACTATCAGAAGAAGGGTCAATCTGCTCACTACGTGAAAACAGATAAAAATTAGAAGCAGAAGACACCTACCAAAACATCATCTACCAATAAGAAAAAGATCGATTGGGACAATATTGAGAGAAATCATTCATCTGTCTACAAAGCTATATCAAGAACAGATGAGGCTGGAAGAAAGATTACTTGTTATATATGTGTTCCTAATACCAAGTTAATCTGGGTTCCCAAGGGAACATTTGCTACTAACCAATCACCCACTTGTTGAAAGGGTAACTAAAACTTCATAAATGCAGGATCGAATAACTGCAAGGAGTAAAGTAGCAAAGGGAACAATCTGGATTATTGATAGTGGATGTTCAAAGCATATGACATGTGATAAGAATGCTCTATCAGATTATGTGGAAAGAGAGGGACCATAGGTAACCTTTGGTTGTAGCTCAAAAGGCTACACCAGAGGCTATGGTAACATTACTATTGGAAAGATCACCATCACAAACGTATCGTATGTTGAGGGTCTTAGTCATAATCAGTTTTCAGTTAGCCAATTTTGTGCTAATGGAAATCAAATTATTTTTGATGCTAACAACTGTTTTGTGAAAAATAAGGAAGGATACGAAATTCTTCTTACAGGAAAATTGCAGGACAAATTATATATTGTGCAGTGGAATAACTAGATCGAGACATGTCTGGTCACCAATACAATATCAGAAACAAGCTAGTTATGGCACAAGCCACTAAGCCATCTCAATTTCAAGTCAATCAATAAGATTGCAAGAGAAAAGCTAGTCGAAGGTCTACCAGAACAAATATACGATAAAGATCATATCTGTGAAGCGTGTCAAGCTAGGAAGCAAACCAGATCACAGATCATCATTTTCAAGCAAAGCAGCTCAGTTATCTTCAAGGATCTTGGAGTTACTTCATTTAGACTTATTTGGTCCAGTCAAACCATTAAGTATAAATGGAAGGAAGTACACTCTAGTCATCATTGATGATTATTCAAGATTTACATGGGTTATCTTTCTATTCAAAAAGAAAGAGACACTGGAGAAGCTGCCAAATTTTCTCAACAAGATCACCAAACAAAAGGAAACATCTGTTACAAAAATCAGAACAGATCGTGGAACAGAGTTCTTAAATCAGAAGATTGAGGATTGTTGCAACCAGATGGGGATCACACATCAAACATCTGCAGCAAGAAATCCTCAATAGAATGGAGTGGTTGAGAGAAGAAACAGATCATTGAAGGAAGCAACTCGCACCATGCTAAATGCAACCAGATTACCCAAGAAGTTTTGGGCTGAAGCCATTTACACAGCTTGTTATACCCAGAATAGATCGGTGATAACTCTCAGACACGGGAAAACACCATATGAAGTCTGGAATAACAGAAAACCCAAGATACAGTACTTTCATACCTTTGGTTGTATGTGTTATATTCACAATAACGAGAAATCTCAGTTGAAAACCTTTGATAGTAAAACTGACCCTGGAATATTTTTAGGATATTCTGATGTTAGTAAAGCTTATCGGGTTTACAAAAGGAGGACTCACATTGTGGAGGTAATACCTCATATTGTATTTGATGAAACTATTATTGAATACAGAGAAACAGGTAATGAATAGGTTCACAACCAGATTAACTACAAGAAAACAAAAGGAATACTACTAGAAGATATTTTAATCTAGAATACAACAGAGGAGAATGAGATTGATGTTCAACCCAGTGCTGAGACCAGCTCACAGCAAGGGGGAACATAACATATCAATCTGGATCAAACCAGATTCATCTCACCAAAAGGTAGTGAACCCGTGAAAGTAGGTAATAGTGAACAATCTCAAGATCAACCTGAAGAATCCAGAGATATCAACAGCTGGAACAATAATCAAGAGATTGAGGTTGAAAAAGCAGAAGTTGAACCCTTTTCAAGCATCTTCAACAGCACACCCTAAATTTGATGACCCAACAGAAGAACTAGAGCCTGAGATATCAGAAGAAGAGATGTCCAGCAGAAGGAGATGGATACAAGAACATCATCCTCTAGAACAGATTGTTGGGAAGCCATCAGATCGTGTGAAGACCAGAAGAATGCATGGAGAAAGTGCACTTCAAAGTTGTTATCTATCTCGTGTTGAACCATCTGATGCTTATGAAGCACTACAAGATGCAAACTGGGTTATTTCTATGCAAGAAGAACTCAATGAGTTTAAAAGAAACCAAGTCTGGTACCTTGTAGACAGACCAAAACACCAGGGAGTAATATGAGTTAAATGGGTATTCAAGAACAAACGAGATGAAAATGGTGTAGTCGTCAGAAACAAAGCCAGACTAGTTGTAAAAGGATACAATCAACAAGAAGGCATTGATTTTGATGAGACAGTCGCACTAGTTGCTAGATTGGAAGCAATCAGACTGTTTCTAGCATATGAAGCATATAAGAGATTCAAGGTGTACCAGATGGATGTCAAGAGTGCATTTCTAAATGGAATACTTGAAGAAGAAGTGTATGTTGAACAACCACCTGGTTTTGAAGAAGGAAATCCAGACCAGAAGGTGTATAGATTAGCTAAGGCTGTCTATGGTTTGAAACAAGCACCCAGAGCATGGTATGAAACGCTATCAACGTTCTTACTAGAGTCAGGATTCAGAAGAGGTTCTGTTGACAAGACATTGTTCATAATCAAAGTTAAAGAACATATCCTTTTAGTCCAGATATACGTTGATGATATCATAATTGGATCACAATATGCTTATCTATGTGATAAATTCGCTGATGAAGAATAACTATCAAATGTCCATGATGGACGAGATGAATTTCTTTCTAGGTTTACAGGTGAAGCAGTTACCAGATGGTATCTTTGTCAATCAAACAAAGTATATCAACGATCTGATCACAAAATTCGGACTCAAAGATAGTAAACCTGTCAAGATTCCAATGCAGACTAATGGGAAGATAGATCCAGATCCAGAAGGAAAACTAGCAAATATAACTCAATATAGGGGTATCATTGACTCTCTGCTATACCTAACTGCTAGTCGACCTGGCATTACTTTTGCAGTTGGAGTATGTGCTAGATACGAGGCCAACCCCAACAAGTCCCATATGGAACCTTCCAAGAAGATACTCAGATATCTTAAAGGAACAACACACATTGGATTATGGTATCCATGTGAAGAAAATTTTGAGTTAACCGGCTACTCTGATTCAGATTATGTTGGATGCAAATTAGACAGAAAATCTACTTCTGGAAGGTTTCAGTTTCTTGGAAACAAATTGATATCTTGGATTTCAAAGAAACAAACATTTGCTGCTACATCAACAACTGAGGCAGAGTACATGGCCGCTGGAAGCTGTTGTGCACAAATACTTTGGTTGAAACAGCAACTTAAGGACTACATGATCGATGTAAAGAAGATACCTATATTCTGTGACAGTTCAAGTGCCATCGCTATAACACAGAATCCAGTACTTCATACAAGATGCAAGCATGTTGATGTGAGACATCATTTTATTCGAGATCATGTGGAGAGGAAACACATCCAGATCGAGAAGATACACACAGATGTACAACGTGCTGATATCTTGACAAAAGCTCTACCAGAAGAGAGATTCAAGATGCTATATGGAAAGCTTGAACTGCTAAATCTGGATGAAAGAATCAAGTCAACACCAGATTAATGAAACCGGATCAGGTAGCAGAACGATGAAAACAGAAACATTAACTATGTTATTAACCAGGTTACAACTTATAGCTGAAACCAAGGCGTGAAGTGCAAAACCAGACTGTCAACCAGATTGACAAAAAACAGATGGACATACCAGATTGATACATAGTGACAGTAGGAGACAGTACCAGATGGAAGCATAAGTCAAATAGTGTTAATCAAACATTACCAAATTGTTCTTGATAACACGTGTCAGAATATGATGAGAAGTAGTCATGCCACGTGGAAATTAATTTTCCAATAAATGATTACTTAGTCAAGAGGGAACTTGGAAATTAGAACCATCTTTGACTCTAATTACCGCCCTAACTACAGTCTATAAAGCTATTTTCTGACATAGATTTGCTAAATCTTCCATAAATATGATGATTAGCACACCTTTGGAAACTGTGATCAAGAAAATCTCTACAAGAAAAAGATTAAGGAAAGTTGCAGTGGATAAGAAGATTTACACGCTCCATCCTACAACCCTAGGATCTAGCGCATGCATCAAATGCAACACAAGGCGGCAAAATGGAAAGCTGAAGCGGGAAAACCTAAAAAGGGAGATTCTCATCCAACCTTAAAATTCTTATCGCTTTAATCTGAACCGTTGATTGTTTTCTTATATATATGTATCGTACGTGCATTAAATTGTTCACCTTACACTTTCATTGCACTGAGCACTACTCTTCCTCAAGCACTTAAGCATTTCCAGATTTCTTTCTCTCGCAAGTTTTTTTTTTAAAACTCCAAAACTCTCTATTGATCATGGCACCTCAAACTTCCCTGTTTCTACAACATGTCGCTGAAGTTAAGAGATTTCTCTCCCCTGAACCATTTGCTGTTTTTGAAACCCACGATTTTCGCAAGCTGGAGGAGACTTTTGCCATGGTCAAACACTGCAAAGGTTTATAAAGTTTTTCATTCTTAAGTGGTATCCTTTGGAAATTTATTATAAGCTATGTACTTGGACATAGATCATGTTTTGTTGTGTTTTAAGTGTCTGATAACTGCATGAATACGTCTCAATTGGTTAACTGCTATATTCTTTGATGTTCATATTATTTTAATCTTTGTGGAGTGATATATATATATATATATATATATCCTTGTTAACTGAAATAGATATTCATTCTTGTGTTAATAATCTGTTTGTAATATGTATTATATCATGCCCAAAACTGATAATTATCTGTCATTCAAATATTGTTGTAGGCTTCCACAATATTGTCACCTCCCATCCCAAAATGTACTTAGCCAAATAGGCTGCTACCTTTTACCTGACATGGCAAGACGAGAAGGAGGGCAACGAAGCAAACGTGCTGATGCCCATTGGAAATAGGACGAGTAAAACCACTTATAATGTCATGGCCATGATCAATCAGGCCTATCGGCTAAAGGATGAAGGCATCACTCTAGATGAAATCACTTACAATCAATTACAGGAAGCGGTTGAGATGGTGATGGTGATACCCATATCTTACACGGGAAGGATGTTTCAGAGATCCCTACTTCAACTGGGATACAAGTTGATTTTTGAGTTTATCCTAAAGATTTTTCTTATACACAGTGGCTCCTATGATTAAGTCACTCCAAAGAAATTCAGGATCCTCACTGCTATCGTTCTGAATCTCAAGGTCAACTGGAGCAGAATCCTATTTAACCTACTGGCAAAGGAGGCCGAATTGGTGAAGTACCTCAAAGATACCCGAGGGCATGGTGTTTCTGTGGAAGTCAAAAGATTTCTGAGGCATTCTACCAAGATTAGCTTTATGGTAGAAAAATTCTTCAAACAGGTTTGGGAGGACGCTACAGAATTTAACTCATGTCTTACCATTCTCAAAGATCAACATCAGATAGAGATGTCATTGGGACTCTCTCCAGCCTTGTTCAACAAGGTTACCGATGAAGTGCACCATGCTGCACTCCTGGAGATGGGTGGTCCCAATCCCATCTGGATTCCACCAACGAGAGCTGTGGACAAACAAAAGGAGAAGGCACCCAAGGAGAAGGTGTAGAAGGAGAAAGCAGCACGTAAACCACCTACCAAACGAGGAAGCTCGATTGATATTGATACCTCAACCTTTCACTAGCCTAAGCAGAAAAGGCGCAGACTAAGGAAGGTCCATGATTCTCCGCCACTTACTGATGAATTCCAAGAAGACACAGATGACATACCTAAACCAGAACCAAAAATGACTCAACCAGAACGAGTCAGTCCAGAACAAGCTAAGGAAGCACAACAACCAGAACACCCCATTCTTCCACAGGCTGAAGAGCCAATATTTTTGGAACCAGAATCCAGTTATCATCCAAATCTGGAAAAGGACTTCTCTCTGGCCAGAACACCAACACCCTCACCTGACAGAATGCAGAGAATCAGTGAGGAAGAGGAGGAAGAAGTTGAGTCCGCAGATGAAGAAGAAGAAAAGAAAAGAAAAGTAGAAGGAGTAAACAACCTACTGGAAAGCGAAGCAGATCACTCTATGCTTCAAGACTTTCCTGGAATTTATCTACTTCCAGAGAGTTTGGGAACAACAAAGAGAGTCAAGTTTTACTTGCTAGTCAAGGACAACGAGTATTACATCTTTGACGCTCTGTTCCAGACTAGATCCATGGAAGAACTGAAGAAAGAGGAGGCCACACTACTGAGCTTACTACAAGCAGACACTATCAGTGAAGTGTGAGCAGAATACCACAAACTCATCCTCGCGCTAATGAAGCATGAGGCCAGATTGTTGAAGATTAACCTGAAATCATTTTATACTGATAAAATGGATTTCTACTCCAGTGTAACAGGATCAGATGACGAAGCTGATTAGGATGAAAACATGCAGGGTCCAGAAGGGGACCAGATGCAGCAGCCCACAAAATAACCAGATCAATCCCCACCTGTACAACTACCAACTCTAGAGGCAGACAAGCCCAAGCAAAGAAAGAAGAAAACACCAGTGATTCATCTCGACCCAGAAGAAGAGGAGTCAGTCGGTCAATACATTGATGGCGAACCCACCAACGAGCTATACACACCTGGAGTAGCTCAAAAATTGAAGAAGAATGTTACATTCTCAACCCTCGAAGGGATTCTAGAAAGGGAGATAAAGTCATTCAACAACTACCAGATCGAAAACCTGATCACACTCAGAGTTGAAGATCACATGACTGATACCTGTGATGCTTTGCAAGAAAAAGCCACACAGATCTTTGCTGACTTCAATCAGCAACAGAAAGACTATGTCAATGACATGGATCTGGATCTACGTCGCAAATTGCGCAACCAGGACAAAGAGCTCAACAAGAAGTTGGATGACGATAGAGCAACTGCAGAAACAGCTAGGGAGAAGACAGATCTGCGACTAGAGGCAATTGAAAAGAAGACTCAGAATGTTCAAACTCTAGTTACCGATTTGATGGCAAAACATAACGAAGCAATTGATACTGCAGTGACAAGTCAAGCTGCCAAAATTACTGCTAAGGTCCAAGAAGCTACCAATATTAACATCCACGCACAACTTGCTGTCTTTGAGAAGGAGAAGTTCGTGGATATCATGAAAGAACATCAGCATGATGTACTGGATGATCTGCTCTATCCCAACCCAACAAAGTTTGAGCACTAGAACACACGTTTGACAGCAGTTGAAGAGCTATAGAACACCTATGACCGCACACTGGCCACAATGAATAGCCGTCTGGAACGCAAACTGAATGCCATAGACCAGACCGTGACACTTTTGCTAGGTTTCAAAGCGGATGCAGAGGAGAATATAGAAGCAATGAAGGCATAGATAGATTCCCTCCGCACACTCATCAAGTCTATATTTGATGATGTCGAAAAGGGGAAAATATCTAAGACTAACAAGGAAAAGAAAGGGTTCAGCAAGGGCTCTGTAATAGAACCAGTAGTAGAAGGAGCAGATGTTGGAATTCCATCTGTTCTAGTACAACAAGCGAGGGAGAAGCCCACAACTCCACCTTGGGCAGATCCTACTGTCGAACTAGAACAGATTCAATAACATGCTCAACAACCTGCTGCTGCTGGTAGTGATAAAGGTAAGAAGCCTGTGGATGAAGGAGACTAGATAGCAGAACTGCTGCTATTTGGAGTAAACAGAGAACAGGCGTGTGACCCCATCTTCCGGGCACAGTTCTACAAGGATCAAGCTGAAAGGGAGAAGAGGATAGCTGCTCAAGAAGCAAAGGAGAAATCCTATCAGACAACCTTCTCCTCACAGCCATCATCAGAATGCTCTCAACAACAATCTTCATAATCCACAACGCAATCTAAGAAGAAAAAGAAGAAGCCCTTCACAGCATGGAACCTGTCCCTGCAGAAAGAAACACCGAAAGATGTGTGGATTCCAAAAAGTGCCAGAAGGACTGGGAGTTGGCCAAACAAGGGTTCATATTGAATAGGTACTTTCTTAAAGAACCTACCTACTCAGAATCTACACCAGACGAAGACTTTAACAGGTAAATGGAGAATTTTAGCGACAGGGACTTGATAAAAAGAATCAAAAAGACTGCCACGAGTGCTAAAATTCAAATGAAAGCACCTGAAAAGGAGTATATAGTATGCCCCATGATTCCAGGAAGCAGCATCTCTGACAAGACATACATACTAAACTACATCAACCAGTTGGCCAAGATGAAGGGATAAAAGATTGACAATCACGACCCTAACTATGCCAAAGTGAGAGATGAAATTTATGAGAGAATACAACTTGTCTCTGATTCACAACGTGAAAAGATGAAGAAGGGAGGAGCAGCCAGATGGTTTTCATAGTTGTCTTATTTTTAATCCATCTGCTACTTCACTTTGACTATAGCTCTATTCTTGCTTTCTCCATGTTATCCACTTGTACTCAATTTGACATATTAATACATGTGGATTTTCTGAAGATAAAGTCCCTTTGTCCAGAAACCTTTTATTTGCATTTGATTGTTATATGAACTAAATAACAATCTGTTAACCCTTCTGGTTGTTTAAAACCAGATCATTCTTATATGATTTTATCTAGGATTATATTCTGAAGTGTGGTTTCGACATCATCAAAAAGGGAGAAATTGTTGGGAACCCTACAAATATTTTAAAGTTTTGATGATGTTCTCTCGAAACACACTTAGATTACATTCTGTCTTGTTAGATCTCAATTTGTTCTACATGTACCAGATCACTACAATATAAAGTGAATCTGATAGAGAACATCATCTTAGTCCAGATTAGAAAATGACTTGGTATGTAAAGGATCTAATCCTATAGAAGTCATTCTATTTTTCTACTTTCCGTGGACCAGATCACCAGCAGATTGAAGCAAGCAGATGATGAACCAGATGGTCACTAAATCAGTTCTGACAGAACATTCACAGAAAAATTCTACCATGCTTTGGAGCATATTATCTGAAGACCAGAACAACTGTGACCAGATCGATGTCTAAAGTTGAACTAGATGATATCAAATCATTCATTAGTCAACGGACAATCACGTGTTATGTCATATTAACTGATGAAGAATTTCAAACTCATTGCCACATCACGCGAGCTGTCAAAAATGGAAGGAGAATCAATCCATATGTGAAGAAGGAAAGTAGTATCTGTCAACGATTTGCTTTCCATATTTATTGAAGATTCAGTCAAACTTTCCAAAGGCAAGAGAAGATAATTTAGGGATTCAATATCCTTTATTGGCAAATCACATTTACTTCAAACCAATCAAGCCCAACAGTTAGAATTTTAAATTCTACACCTATAAAAGCTTGGAAGAAAGACCGGAAGAGTACACATGATTATTATCTACGATCAACAAGCTGTTACTCTGCCCAGAAATCATCTCATCCATCGAAACTTTCATTTGAGAAGATTTCTATTCACCAGATCGTGTTCTAAGCTGTTCGTGATCAAAATCACACCTCGATTCAAGTCTGTCTTTCGGGACCAATAACAGAAGATACCAGATCAAGTTGTCAATATGGAAAATGGGTAAGATCAACCCCAGAAGATGATGGTTAAAGATGCAGGGAACAACCGATATTATCAGGTCAAAGACAAACCTGCTCATCATGTCAAAACAGATAGGAACCAAAACCAGAAGGTTTCTACCAGAACACTATCAGCCAAGAAGTATAAGATCAACATGAATAACATAGAGAGGAATCATCCATCTGTCTACTAAACCATCTCAAGAACTGATGACTCAGGAAGACAGATCACTTGCTATATCTGTGTTCCTAATACTAAACTGATTTGGGTTCCAAAATGAACATTTGCTACTAACCAAGCACCTAATCATTGAAAGGGTTGCTAACTCCTTGTAATTGCAGGATGGAAGAACTTCGAAAAGGAGTCAAGTAGCAAGAGGTTCAGTCTAGATAATTCATAGTGGATGCTCAAAGCATATAACTTGTGACAAGAATCAGCTATCTGATTATGTTGAAAAACCAGGTCCACAAGTAACCTTTGGTTGTAACTCAAAAGGTTATACCAGAGGATATGGTAATATTAACATTGGCAAGACAACAATTACTAATGTTTCTTATGTTGAGGGTCTTAGTCATAATTTATTCTCAGTGAGTAAATTTTGTTCCAATGGTAATCAGATTATCTTAGATGCTAACAACTGTTTTGTGAAGAATAAGAAAGGAGATGAAACTCTTCTTACCGGTAAATTGCAAGACAGGTTATATATTTATAATGGAAAAACTAGATCGAGACTTGTTTAGTCACTCAAACAATCTTATAGACGAGCTGGTTATGGCACAAGTGACTTAGCCATTTGAATTTCAAGTCTATCAACAAGATTGCTAGAAAAAAGTTAGTCAAAGGATTATCATACCAAGTGTATGATAAAGATCATATCTGCGAAGCTTACCAAGTTGGAAAGTAGACCAAGTCATCTTTCTCTAGCAAAGCAGCACACTCATCAACCAGGATACTCGAACTACTACATCTAGACTTATTTGGCACAGTAACACCATTAGGTATTAACGGTAGAAAGTATACCTTAGTTATTATTGATGATTATTCTAGATTCACTTCGGTTATCTTTTTGTTTAAGAAAAATGAAACATTGAAGAAGCTACCAAATTTCTTCAACAAGATCACTCGATAAAAGGAGACCACCATCATAACTATCAGAACAGATCATGGCACATAGTTTCTAAATGAAAAGATCGAAGAATACTGCAACCAGATGGGTATTACACACCAAACATTAGCCGCAAGAACACCACAACAGAACAGAATTGGAGAAAGGCGGACCAGATCACTAAAAGAAGCAGGACACACAATGCTAAATGAGACCAACCTGTAAAAGAAGTTTTGGGCAGAAGCCATCTACACAGCGTGTTACACCTAGAACAGATCGATTATCACTCTCAGACATGGAAACACTCCATACGAGACTTGGAACAACCGAAAACCAATGATTAAGTATTTTTGTACTTTTGGTTGTACGTGTTACATTCATAATAATGAGAAATCTCAATTGAAATTTTTTGATAGCAAAGCTGACCTTGTAATATTCTTGGGATATTCTGATGTTAGCAAAGCCTATATGGTTTACAATAGAAAGACTCATGTTCTAGAGGTAACACCTCATATTATTTTTGATTAATCTATTCTTGAATATAGGGCAACAGGTGAAGAACATGCTCACAACTAGATGACTACCAGAAGCTCGGAAAATATATTACTCGAAGATGTTCTAATATGAAGTCCACTTAGAGATGAAGAAACTGATGTTCAACCTTCAGCTGAGAACAACACACAACAAGGGGGAACAAGTCACATTGAACCTGATCAGAATAGATCAGTCCAATCAGGAGATAATGAACCTGCTCATAGTCCACCTAATGAATCAAATGAGAGAAACAATAGTTTGGATACGAACCAGGAAAATGAAATGGACAATCCATTCCAAGAAACATCATTAGCACACCCAGAGTTTGAGGACCCAGCAGAAGAACCTGAACCTGAGTTATCAGAAGAAGAGATGTCTAGGCGCAGAACGTGGATTCAAGATCATCCACCAGAGCAGATTGTTGGAAACCTCACAGATCATGTGAAGACCAGAAGGATGCATGGAGAGAGTGCACTACTAAGTTGTTATCTATCTCACATTGAACCAGCTAATGCATATGAAGCACTACAAGATGCAGATTGGATAGTTTCTATGCAAGAGGAGCTAACGAGTTCAAGAGAAATAAAGTGTGGTATCTCGTAGATTGACCTAAACACCAAGGAGTAATATGTGTTAAATGAGTGTTCAAGAATAAACGAGATGAGAATGGAGAAGTAGTAAGTAACAAAGCCAGATTAGTTGCCAAAGAATGCAATCAACAAGAGGGTATAGATTTTGATAAAACATTCGCCCCAGTTGCCGGATTGGAAATCATCAGACTATTTTTGACATATGTAGTTTATAAACACTTCAAAGTATACTAGATGGGTGTCAAGAGGGCATTTCTAAATGGCATTCTGGAAGAAGAAGTATACGTAGAGCAGCCACTTGCATTTGACGAAGGAGATCCATAAAAGAAAGTCTACAAATTGGCAAAAGTAGTCTATGTTTTGAAGCAAGCTTCAAGAGCTTGGTACGACAAGTTGTTAACCTTTCTGCTAGAGTCAGGCTTTCGACGAGGCTTAGTTGACAATACATTATTGATCATCAAAGTCAAGGAGCATATCCTTTTAGTGCAAATTTACGTTGTGGATATTATTTTTGGATCTCAATCTGGATATTTATGTGATAAATTCGCTGACCTGATGAAGAGTAAGTATCAAATGTCCATGATGGGCGAGATGAATTTATTTCTAGGTTTGCAAGTCAAGCAGCTACCTAATGGAATATTCATAAATCAAGCGAAATACATACAAGACTTGATCACCAAGTTTGGAATCAAAGATAGTAAACCTATTAAGATCCCAATGCAGACCAATGAGAAAATTGATCCATATCCAGAGGGCAAATCAGCAAATATAACTCAATACAGGAGTATCATAGGTTCACTTCTATATCTAACTGCTAGTCAAACTGACATTACTTTTGCAGTTGGAGTTTGTGCAAGATATCAGACCAACCCCAAGGAATATCACATGGAAGCAACTAAGAAGATAGGAAAATATGAAAAAACGCAGCTTTTTTATGGACATTGGATTCAGTTGGTTAAAGGGAATATCATATTTACTGAACACATCACAGAAAAAGGCGGGGATAGGGAAGCGCAAGCCTCCCTCAAATTGTTTTCTCCAAATGATGACAGAGGGGAAAGTTACATTTTTGGGGCGTTCATCCAATTCGAGAACACGAATAGAGTATCCCCCAGTATTACCTAATAATTTCTTCAAAGTTCGAAGGGTTTTCTTGGTGGCAGAGGAAGGAGGAAAATGTCTTAAATCAAGTCCGGCCATGATTAAGTAAGAAGAGAGATGAAGGATTGAGTGAAATACCTGTGGGCAGAGAAGATGAACAGCGTGGGCTGAGAAAATCAAATGACAAATGGTGGTGGTGTGATGTTCGTACCTTGGCAGTTTCAAAACGCTAGGAAGGAGAAGAAGAATACCAGAAAAAGAAACCACAGGAAGAGTAGACATGCGTAAAAGTTTTACAAGACTTATTTACATAGTATTTATAAAAGTTGGGGGACTGTAAAAGGCAAACACGTGTCTAGGTGAGAGAAATACAATTATTATATAAGGACAGTGAGTTAGGGACGTTTTGGCTCCCCAAGGTGAGAAGCTTGAAAGGCAGAATCAACAAAATAATTGCGGTAAATTTCTAGGAAGTTGACTGTTGATTTGACAGGGCATTAATTAATGATGACTTTTTTACCTATTGAGATGAGCAAAGTTACATAATTGTCATTTTAAAGAGTGGGAAAAATAAGATAAAAGAGAGGGAGGAAAAGAGGAAATGTTTTCAAAATAACACGAATTTCAAGTTCTGATTCTCAGAAGTGATTGAGAATCTCATCTAAGACTCTTTGGGGGATGAAGCTGATAGGGATAGATATCAGTATAGCTTGTGGTACAAATTATTAATAAATCAAGAAGTAATAAGAAGTCTCTCTGACATATATGCACTTACTAAAAGAGGTAAGATGGATTGCTTGAGATCTCGTATGCAGATCTTGGAAGTATGGTCTGCTTGACAGACCTCGGGACACATAGTTTATTTGAGATGATTAAATAACTCTACTTCGATGCTAGATCTGTTCGGTGATAGGGACTGGTTCTCGAGCAGATCTGGAGCTCTGATTAATCCGAGAACATTGTTTAGTTACGTACGCTGGCACTCGTCAGGTTCTGTTATACAATGCAAGCTAAAGGTTGTTATTGGGGTAAAGGTGACCGTAACCATTTAGTGGTCCCTTCATGACATGGAGCTAAACTATTGGAGAGAATGTTTAACTAACTTCTACTATATATGCAGCGTTTTTTATTGGTTTCTTCAGGTAACTACATTCACTTTTTCTCATACATTCTCACTTCAAACAAACATTTTTCTCTAATTTCATAAGACACTGACTTGAGTGTCGGAGTGTCCTCCCGGAGGACCACGACCACTTCTCCGGCTTTGTTTTGCAGATTTCAACTTGCAGAACCGAGACGGATATCACAAAAGGCTACATCCTACATTTCGAGAAGAGGTATAATCTCTAACTTTTCGAAGTTTTTATATATACTCTTTTCCCTTTATTTGTTATTAGATTAATCCCTAATCTAATAAGGCCAACATGAAAACAATATCAATCAATCAGTCATGGCGGATTGGTTGGCGTGGGGGTGGGTGGGGTGATAACAAATCTAATCTCGAGAGTTGTCTTGGAGTTGTAGGTCATATTAATACATCGACCACATGATAAGTAGAGGGTGGTCCCTCTTCTCGTAGAAAATCGATCAGAATTTGAACGCACCGCGTTTTATTGGGAAGGATTGAGTACATATATGAGAACGCTAGCGAGAAGGCTTCTTCCATACTTGCCCTCTCGTGCTTTGCTTGCTTTCCAACTCCAGCAACATGGACGAAGCTGGGACCTCTGTCCTGACCTTCTGAAATTTCTAAAATCCGGTCAACGCTTTTACTTTGGCATAGTTAGTTGAGAGAATCTTAAGAAATTGAATTCAATGCGTCGTGTTTTACGAGGAACAATACTTTTCAATATTATTGTGTTCGTTTCTTTCACGTGAACCAATAATTTTCAGTAAATTCTAATTGTATTATTATTATAAACATTTATTTTTGTTAGCCGCGTGATAAATTAAACGTGATTAGTTTACATAAACTACGGATTTAATTAATCATTGTCCTAAAAGAGTACGTACAAATTCTAGGCTACATATATAATAGTGTACATTTGCATTTAAACCGTATTATTACCAGACACTATAATATTTAACGGATATATAATTAATTTGGTGTATTAATTAAGTTTCTCGAACTCATGCCTCAATTAACTAATTCAATTGAAAATAATTATTAATCCAAGCAGTCGCCTTCAATAAAATGTTCAAGAATATTGATTGGAAGGAATAGTGTTACCAATTACTCCAATAACAATATTCTCAAATAAAATTATTGGTAAAAAATATTTGAATACTTATTTTTTTCTTTCTAGAAGATCTTTTTATCTAGAATAAATTTTCAGAAAAAATAAAAATTAATCTAGAATATATTTCTTTCTTTTTTCCTCTTTTTACGTCAAACGTATAGGATTACTAAGTGCTAGAAAATAAAAGCATTTCCAACTCCAGGAAAAGCATAAAGGAAAATAAAAATTAATAACGAATTGCATGAAGTAAATAGACACGATACGTGGCTTATCCTTTATTAGACCACCCTCAATTATTTTCTCCTTCAATTATGAAATGCTACTTTTAAAACAATTTTACTATTTTATCTTTGATTAGTATATTTATTTCAATTGGAAATTGAAACTTAGGATAAACTTCAAGCACAAGACAATTGTTGCTAATATAACTTATAAGTGTGGTCAATTAACATTTTTTACTATTCTTTTACTTGGTCAAAAAAGATGTCTGCGATCCATTATATCTGTATATATATTTCCTTCTATTTCTTTTTTTTTATAGTAAGGTAACATTTTTCCACTCCTATTTATGATTATTATTTATGGGATGATTATAAACTTTATGACGCTTATAAAAATATAATCCTTTGTCCTGCTCTAAGTTTTACATTTTGCTTTTTGGATTGTCCCAATACAAGTGTTATATTTCTTTTTTAAAACATTTTATTACGCACACAATTTTAAAGAATATACTCCCTCTGTCTCACTAAGCATGACACACTTTTCTTTTCGGGATCCCTCGCTAAGAATGACACATTCCATAAATATAAAAGGTTATCTCTTCAAAAATGTGTGGATTCTATCACATTTATCACTCTTACACTACTTTATACACTCTCTTTAATAACCGTGCCGGAAAAAAAATGTGTCATGCTTAGTGGGACGGAGGGAGTATATTTCTATCATCAGTTATACTACTTTTCAACTCTCCTTAAATCTCGTTTCTAAAAATAAACGTATCACTTAAAGCAGAACAGAGAGAATATGTTTTACTACCTAAATACAATTCAAAAGTTTATCCATTGATTGGGCGGGAGATGTGTATCTACTTGTTGACGCGTGTAGAAATTAAATAAAATTGTTAATAATATCTACTTAATAAACTTCAGAACTTATCTCCTTCGATTTAGTGGACACAAATCAAACTCAAGTTGCATTGATCTCAACTATGTTTAACTAACCAAATAACGTTATATTTATTTAAGATATATTGTAATTATAAGTGTTTTCTTAATAACTTGTAATAGTAAGTTATCTAGTCTACCACGGGCTAAATGTGTTTGCAAAATATATTAGAATTGTTTTGTTTGTTTGATTAAATAAATTAGAGCATATCAAGTGGTGAAATGCTTAAGGAGAGCTTAAAAATGATGGATTTTTAATGAGAAATATGAATTTGAAATGTAATAATCATATCAATCTAATCCATTTAATCAAGCAATTCAAATGAATCGCCACAAAAAAGGGGATGTATAAAATTAATTTTCTTGTGTCGAAGACTAGGAAGACAAAACAAATAATGCCTCCTAGAATTTTTTGTTCCCCACACTTCTAGTCCCTTCGATTACCTGCTTATTTATGTTAATCTATATCCCAATTTTATGGTATTGAAATCTGGCAATAGTAATACAATCCTGTCAATTTGAACAAAAAAAAAAGGATAGTAAAGCCATAAAGCCAAATAAAATAGTCTTCTTCAAACAAAAATTGTAGGCTATTGGCTTAGCCTAAACTAGACAAGATGCATGTCTTTGTCTTCATGCAAAACACGTCTACCATGCTGTGAGAAAGCATGAGGGGATCACATTGATGATCATCTTGTTATAAAACGATTGGGTATATGATAAGTACCCCCTAAGAAAAAGAAATCCTTAAAATACTGATAGATGCTCATCAATACACAGATGGCAGGCTAGCCCATTGAGTTTGTAGATGCATCATATAAATGAGATACAATTAGAAGTTCTCAAAATAATCGTGAACCATAAATTGAATTGGGAATTGAACTGAAAATAATCATGATGGTTATGTCAGCCTATTTTTTATTTTTTAATGAAATTTAATATATTATTTTTAAAATATAAATTATAGAAGAAATGTTAATAAATATTGCAAAAAAAAACTAAAAAAATATGTAAACAAAATTATAGAAGTTGTATTTTATGTTTTATAAATTGTTTGTAAATTATAAATTAAATTTATATATATATTACTTGTACAATCTTTTTTTCATTCAGTTTTTACACAATTCAAACAACATTATGTAAATATATATATATATATATATATATAAATTATACTTACTCTTTCCACGAAAGATGTTATCATTTTGACTCGGCATGAGTTCTAATAATAGTGGGATAAAACATTGTGTAAAGGTGTGCAGTGAGTAGAGTTTGAAATCCACATAATTTATTATTTCTAAGTGATTGTTTACATTGAGTGAAAATTTAATTCCACTTATTTAATAATAAAGTCCGGAAAACCGTGACTAAGGGAGGGATTAAAGAAATGAGAATAGAATGAGGAAGTAAAACAAAGGCAAATTTAACATAGGTCGCTGATTTAACGCACAAATTCAACATAAGAGTAACATGAGTCATAAGCTCAATACATGAACACTCATATTAGAAGATTTTGAATCAAGTCATCGTACGAATTCAACATAAGAGTAACATTACTGTGCTGCTGCAGTGGGACAGAAAGCAGAGGCCAGCGACCGCTGGCAATCAGTTATGGGCGACTTTTAAGTAGTTCTTGGGCGTATTTTCTTGATCCCCAACCTTTGTAACTTGAAGAATAGTTCTCAAACACTTGTTCTTACTGTTTTCTTAGTTTAGTGCCTTGGGGTATCCAAGGATTGAAGGGATTTAGCAACCGAATTGTGGATTCTTAGTAAGTTATCTTCAATGAATCTTTCTATGGATTTGCTTCTCAATATGGTTGGCTAAGTTCTTATATAGGGTTGATTATCCCAATCTTTCACTTAATGCTTTGATTCGATCTTTGAAATGGTTGTTTGATTTGTGCTTAACGAGTTTTGTACGTTTGATCATCATATAGAACTCTAAGATATGGAATGGATTGAAATGAATTATTCTATGTCACATTTGTAATCAAACAACCAAACCTTATAATCGGAAACATACAAAAGGAATCGAGTTTTGAATTTGATATTCTCAAAAAGTGTGATTTGAATACGTGAGTGATAATCACCGATTAGTTTTAAGGATACGAAAGTGATTAGCTAATCAACTTTGGAGAATTCCATTAAGAACTCAAGATGATTGATCAAGCATAAAGTGTGGATGGTAGATGATCTTCACCCTAGACTTCAATCACTTGTGTACCCCCGTTTATTGCTTTTCATCTTAGTTTAGAGTTCTTCTATCTCATCCTGATTAGAGTGTTTAGGATTTCATTCTTTGCATTTTACTACTAATGATTGATAGCCCTGCATAGTCTTCCTTTGAGATACGACATTCGGGTCGACTTTACATGTATTGCACTTCCTTTGGATTAATTTAAGATACGTTTTTAGTCGAACACTTAACCTGCACATTTAGAAATACATGCGGGGCTAAATACAAAAGTATTTGGTAGACACGTGCCAAAATCACACACATGCAAGTATAATTGTCAAGTCATTTCAAGTGAAACATAGGGATTTTGTCTCTAAAGCACCCATGTTCACTAAAAGCATTTCTTGAGAAAAGTTCTAAGTTTGACTGCACTCTAAGTTCTTTGTAATCAACCATATCTGAAGCTTCTTTGTGTCGGGGAGGTGACCACCTCCCACAGACACTTGACCGGTCAACTTCTAGATGACTCACGGTCATGTGCACACTAGTTCGAGTAGTATATCTAATCTACTGGGACCCGAATTTGATTATAAATAAACAGATAGACATCATACATAAATCAAAACATTTATGGCAAGACAGTACTTTGAAAATATCTCATTTCATTCTAAAGGCATGCACACATATTTTTATAGAGTGATAAAAGTCTACTTGAATAGTCTTGACTGGTGATGGCTTCACTCTCAAGTGAAATACAATTATCAGTATATCTAATACTTCTAAATGCAAAGAACTATTATCCTTTATTATTTCGAGAATTATTCTCGGGTCTTTTAACTCGACTATTATTCAAGTATCGTAATTATTGTCTAGAGGTGTCATTGTTGATTTCTCAAATCAAGCTATGATTTATAAATTTATTACACCCAAGTAAATAATTATTGGAATATAATAATTAAAGGAAAATCCAGTTTAATATTTTGATCCTTAAATCAAAATATTCAATTAAATCTTATAGGTTAGAGTAACTTTAATTAATATACTTTACGTATAAATTTAATCAACTATTATGATTAAATTATTACTAATAAAACTTTTTTTTAGTTTCATTAGATAATTTCTCATACTTGAACATAGTCCAATTAATTTAAGTGTTGATGCATTAGAATTATAAACAAGCCCATGAGATAATTAATTTAAGTTAGCCCATGTTGCACTTAGATTTAGCCCAGCTGGATAATATACTTCGGCCCGTTAGATTAAGTATTTGGCCCATATAGATTAATAATCTTTGGCCCAGTCGGTTAATAATATATAGGCCCGTTCGATTAATAATATTTAGGCCTATTGAAATTTAGTTCTTGGCCCAGTAATTTGATAGACTCGGCCGATTTGTTTTCGAACCCGGCCCGAGTTCTAGACCTTTCCATTCAAGACTTAGGTTGTAGAAACCTTATCTTCCTAAATCCACTCACCACTTTCACCCTCTCATCTCGCTCTGTTTCTTCTCTCTTCGATACTTCTGCCGGCGTCTCCATCTCTCTGCCCTTCTTTCCGTTCGAACTCCAGACGGCGCCACCCCTCATCGCCGCCCGTTCTCCGCTCGACTTCTTACTCCACGGTAGAGGGTAGCAGCGGCCTTCACCATCGTGCTTCCTCCTGTCCGACGTCGTTGCTCCTCTCAAGGTAAGCTCCACTTCTCTCACCCCTCTCACTCGATTTCTTTCTCAATTCTTAAAATATGATCCTTCTCTTAACACTCTCTAATTTAATAAGAGGGAAATGGAACTTTTGATAATTTGTTATGTTTTGATTAAAGTTCCATTTAGTGTTCTTCTTTACTCATACTGACTGCCTGCATCTCTTCGAATCTGATCGAGGGAGTGGTTTAGTTCAGAGGAGGATGGCTACAGATCTTGTCTAGGGAGAGACTCCATATTCGAATTTGACCATAGTGGTTTAAGGTAATAGTTCTTGTGTAAATTTTGATTTATGTCTATGCATGCTTTAGTTTCTGTTGGATTTTGATTGTTGATTTATTTCTTTCTGAGGGAGTGGAGTGAGTTGGGGCTGGGGTGATTCGGGTTCCAGCCTGGTGGAGCTCGGCTCACTCGGACAGCAGCTAAGGCCGCCCTATGGTTGCTTCTCCACGTTGAGGAGCTAGTTTTGGCTCAGGTTTGGAGGGCTTGAAGGACGGCTCTTTGGCCTCAGATAAGTCCTTCTTTATGAAGTTATTTGTGACTAAGTGGTAATATGGATTTAGTTGTTTTATACTTAGATCTCAGGAATTAAAGTTTAGAACTTGTCAAGATCCAGTTTATGTCTAGGGAGTATATGTACTATTGGGAACCCCTCTCAAAAATAGTTTTGATGATGTTCTCTCGAAACACACTTAGATTTACATTATGCTTGCTAGATTCAACTTGTTCTGTATGTACCATATCACTATGTTATAAAGTGAATTTGATATAGAACAAGTGTTAGACCAGGTTAACTGATGACTTGAGTTGTAAATGACTAAAATACTTTCCAATGTTTTGTCCTATAGAAAAGTCATCTGATTAGTCTTCTGTTCGAGGAAGCAGACCAACACACTTATAGCAAGCAGATGATATGTTCGAAGGTCACTCAATCTGGTTATGAGAAGTTTGACCCAATTCTTGTCAACACTCTTTGGAGGCATGTTTAGTACCAGATCATCAAAACCAGATTGACCTTAATCTGGTTGACCAGATCATCATCTGGAGAGAGGACCTAACCTGGAGCAGATCAACTAAGTCATCTGGTATACGTTCTGATTACCCGATGTACTTAGAATAAATTCCACAACACTTGCCACGTGATCAGATCTCTAGCAGAAGGGAAGTCAAATCAATCAAAGATCAGGAATGGAAGGAGAATCAATTGAAGTGCGAAGAAAGGAAAGAGATTAATTAGCCATCTGCTTTCCATATCAAGAGGATTCAGTCAACCTTTCATACAAGGTAAGAGGAGATGTTTTGGGATTCATATCCCTTGATTGGCGATCAACATTTATCTCGTGCTAATCAAGATTCAACGGTTAGAAATTCAAATTCTACACCTATAAAAGCTTTGAATCAAGTCTGGAAGAGTACAATGCACAACTGACGATCAAGCGCATGTTTTTACAAGCTATTACTCTGCCCAGAAATCAACTCAATCTTTAAAGCATTCAACGAGGAGATTTCTACATTCCAGACCAAGCTCTAAGCCGTTCGTGATCGAAATCACACCAATCGATTTAAGTCTGTCTTATCGAGAGAAGAAGGAAGGTATCTTCACTAGCTAGTAGTTTTCTAGTGGATTAACATGAAGGTACCTAGTAGCAGTTTTAACTGCAAGTTGTAAAGGGACACGACCCTTATTCGTGCACAAGTTTCACTCTAGTTGTGATTGAAACTTGTGGCTCGTTCTTAGCAAGTATAAAGAAGAGAGTATTCTAGTAGTGGATAACCAATCTAGTTTTGATTGGACCGTGGACGTAGGGGGTTTCTCTAACCATGTAAAAACAACTGTGTTATTTACTTTACACATCTTTACTTTCAGTTGTTTTATTCACTAACTAGCACGAGCATTCAAATTGCATTGCCTTTAATCAATCTTTTAATCAATCTGGTTAATATCTTCTAAGGTTTTCTAACAAAGAGCAGTAGACTAAGTCCACCATACACTAAGTTTTGATAGATAATAAGATCACTCTTGCTATCTGCTCAACGTTACTCACCAGAGAGACTCTAACTGGACAGATCACCTATCGATCTGGTCTGTCAACCTTAATCATTCTCCTTCGAGAAAGCTTAATTTCTCTAAGTTAATTAGTCAAGTAAACTGAAGAGTTTCTCTTTGGGGACCAACATGTACATGTATTTTTTTGTTTGAGGTTAGTCAATATGAAAGTTTTCTAAGTTTGAACAGGTGTCATAAAAGCATATTATGTTCTAAATTCTTCCAAAGTAATGGAGCTATAGATCTAGTAAGTTAAGACTTGAAGATAGAGTCAGACAATGAACTATTTTTGAGTTAAATTTACCTATTAGCATAACATAACTATGTTTGAAGAGACATATGCATTTTTCAAGTTAAGACTTGAATTTTTTCTACACTATTAGACTGAAATCTACGAATTTAAGTCTGGAGTTATTGTTACCTCAAAGATGATGGTTGTATTTGAATTGGGTTTGGGCAAGATTTCCTCTCCTTCCCCTATTTGTTGTGCTTATTGCTGAACTTGGTGTGTAGAGTATGTTTGCAATAGTTTAGAGTTAGGAAGTTTGTCATTCATAGAGGTTTTAACAACATAGTGTTATGGGTTTAGTCTAGATTACCTTAAGGATAGTTCTATGTTGGCTTGCAGCTGGGAAAGGTTCTCTTCTCAGCTCTCCTCAAAGGTGTTAAGTGTTTTTTGATTTCTGAGTTCTCGAAATGTTGTTAGAAGTTAGGCATTGGGTATTTATGTAAGTGTATGATGCTTGAGGTATAGAGCTGGAGTTGACCTTGATTGTTACTCCCTTCCTCAATCTTTTCTAATCTTTTTATTGTCTTATATTGTAGGTTATGTTCTATGAGGAGAGGTTGATTTCTTTGTAGCACACAAAAGGAGGTGAGCTGCATCGAGCAACTCAGTACTTCCATTCTTTTCTCTTCCTTCAATCTTTCTACTTACACAAATAGGTCTTATTCCTTTTCCTGAATTCATTCTTCTCTTTTGTTTTATTCCCCTTTAAGAGATTTTCATACTACTATAGTTTCTCCCCTAATAACTATTTTTTATCTTATGTTGCAACTTTCCTCCACTTCTTTTGGTTAGTCTTGGGAAGAGAGAGCAAGGCTGTCCTTCTAGCTTTTCCTTCCTTAAAATGTTAAGCACTTTTATGTACTTTGATTTTCTTCACTTGTTTTAGTTAGGAATTTAGAAGATTCTACCCGATTTGGCTTTTCATTCCATCTATTGCAGTCTATAAAATTTCTTAGAGGATAACCTGTAATCTGTCCATGCAGCTTTTAACATGCTCTGTAGTTTGATAGCTCAAATTTCTAACTCTATTATTATGATTTGAGGTCTTACGTACCATTCTCTATTTTTTTTTCCTAGAATATTTTTGTCTCTTTCTTCTTATTATTTTTAAACAAGGTTGACTCAATGAGTTGGCACACCTATTTATATATATATACACACACACACATTCACACAAGAGAATTATGGAAGTGGGACTTGGAGTCCTATCATAATAGATAATTCATCATTAATCATCATTAATGATTTTATTAATATTTAAATATCTCCAATCATATCAAGAATCATTAATCACAATCAATGATGACATTAAATATCATTAAATCACTATAAATGTTTGCTATTAAACAATATTCACTATTCTTAATAATTGATATTCATATAAATATAAACTTGATTAAAATCTTACAAAGGATTAATTCTATCATGGTCTTATATCTATATAAGATCATTAATCCACATAAATAATGATTCGCTATTAATTTATAACTAGTGACACCGACTTATGTTTAAAGACTCGAATGCATATACGTTGCCCGAGTTGCGATAACGTTAGATATTATCATTAAATCTTGAAACTTTGGTCTCGTAAATTGAATACAAGTACATAAAATTTGAGAGGTTCGATAATTAATTCAAAATTAAAAAGGCGAGACATTACATTAATATAATATAATGTGAATGTAAATTAAATTTCACTACAAGAAAAATACCTTGTAGTGACGATAATCTCAGTAACGATAATTTTTTTGTCACTATAAATACTTTTATTGTGATAATAATACTCACTGTCACAAAATTGTTTAATAGTGTTAAAGTTTAGTATTGTCAATATATATTGTTATTATAATTTTTACTTTTTCTTTCTTTGACTTATTTTCATATGATTCTTATATCTTATACTCACTCCGTCTCATTCAAGATGACCCTTTTTTCTATTTATGTATGTCCCACCAAGTTGGCCCATTTATTTTTATATTAATTTTTTTGTGCTTTAAGTGTATTAGATAAACAAAAAGAAATGGCTTATCTTGGTCTGTGTCCAAAAGAAGGGAGTCATCTTAAATAGGACAAAGTGAGTATGATTTTTTTGTTAATTAACTAAAATTTGTTGTATTTTTGGCATTATTATAGGTTGCAAATGTTGAGAATTTCTTAACAATATTTGAGGTGGTGTTTAATTCGGGTTTTATTGAGGTTTGGTTTTTGAAATTATTAAATTGATATTTGAAAACATATCTTGATATTGATAATATTTAATATGAAAATATGTAATGAAACTCATGGTTTGTTATGCCATAGACGGTAAATAATCATTTTCTATTTAGTTTTGGAGCAAATATGAAAAATGGTGTGACCGCACATGTTGGATTAGCAACTGAAAGCAATTTTGAGAGTAAGCATGATCACATTTTGGGTCATGGACGTGTATATAAGGTTCTTTAGCAAATATGGAAAAAGGCGTGACCACACATGTTAGATTAGCAACTGAAAGCTAATTTGGGAGTAAGCGCAATCACATTTTGGTTCATGGATATGTATAGATGGTTCTAGATAACGAGGAGATATAATAGCTTTATGTATTTTCATTTATAGATTATATATTGTTTTCATTTGTTTTTAGATGTATACAATTGTTTGATAAAATTTTGAATTACACTATCTAATACAGTTTTACGAATTTTGAATTATTTTGTTACTAAATTAATAAGAAAATCGTGATAATAACTATATTGACAATAATTTATTACGTTAAATGTGTCATTAAAAATTACATATATTGCCACAATAATATAAATATACTTGTGACAACATTTCTTGGTCACTGGAAAATATAATTTTACTGGCGAAAACCAATTGCAACTACATTTTATATAATTTAGAGATGGATAAAACACATCACTAAATGGAGACGATTTAGTGAAGATAAAAGTATGTGCCTATATAATGATTATTGTAGTGACGACTTTGAAACTTCGACTAATAGATGACAATTTGAGTGATAAAAATTATTACCACTATTGAATGTTTTTCTTGTAGTGTTTATACAAATATTACTCCGTACAATCCACTTTCACTAACTTAACTAGTATATCTTTGTTGTTGCTTATTTGGTTTCTTAAAAGACAAAATTTTATATATATAGTTTTAAATTATTATTACATGCATGCTACACAAATCCATAAAATATTCACAATAATTTACATAAGAAAAGATTATGCAATATTGATTATTTCAGTGCTAATTATATTGTATTGGAGTAATTTAGAAGCAATTTGTTCCAACGAAAACAATATTCCATCAGAAGAAGAAAGTATTGGTTTCCTTTTTCAATTAAAAAACTGTTCTAGAAGAACAACAAGTAAAGGCCATGTAATAATGCATTATTGGATTAAAAAAAATGTTACTACCGAATATACGTTCAAAACTAAAAGTTTGGAAATTGTTGGTTTTAGTAACTAAATAAATTAAGGCGCGTCAATATTACCTATAATAAGAGAATTGGAAATTTCTTAACACGAAATAAACATTCAGTCATTGTTTATTCCTTATAACAAGAAATTTTTTGTATATTATTCATTTTTTTAGCAAAAAATAAAGCATTTGCAACAACTAACACAGTGCATGTGGTCCATGCTAAAGGCAAAATTTAAATAGATAAAAAAGAAAAAGTAAGCACAACGTTAAGAATTTTTAAGTCCACGGAACGGAACCTTCTATTTGTATTAATTATATTTTCTTACCTAACACGGAATATATATAAAACTAGCCAGTCATTGTTTATTGTTTTTTACGAGTGGTTTATTCTTTGTTTCTGTCCGACCTGTTTATAGAACTCTCTCAGTTCCAACTAAGAAGTCTAAGATGATGGATTTTTTTTTTGTATCGTCTCAATTAAATTGAGTCATTTTTTTTAATATATTTTTCTACATACATAATTTTAAATAATATATATATTCATATCACTACTTTACATTACTTTTCAACTCTTCTAAAAATTTATGACCAAAAGAAATGTCTCATCTTAATTGGGACCGAGGAAATACTACTTTTATGTACCATTATTTTATATTAAAAATTAAATTTATTATTTTAATTAAATATTTATTAAAAACAAAAAACTGTATAATATTTAATTGTAATTTATATTTATTTGATAAAAATAAAATTTTAAATATATACTTTACTTTTGAATTTATCAACTCTAAAAATTTATTAAAAATAACATTAAATGTTACAAAATAATTATATACTTTATTTAGATAGACTGAACTTATTTTACTAAGTACAAAATTAAATTAAAATTATTATATAAATTAAACTTTAATAAATAAATAAATAATATATTAAAAGTTGACAGTAAAACATATAATAAACGAGACATATAAGTTAATTAAACTGCATTTGCTCTCGATCTATATAATATATTAAAAGAATACATATTAGAGCCACCACCTTAATTCAAGGTTTACAGTATCACCAAAATCTTCCAACAAAAATTAATATATTATATCTGATAATTTAATTAATACAGTTTTAATTATGTTTTACATAGTAATCAACATTGCAATAAATATAATTCAGTGAACATTGCAATACATATAATTTAATAATTTAGAAAGAATCTATAATATTTATAATAAAATATACAATTAGTTCCGAAATATATAATTTAAATTTTAAGAGAGATTATATATAATTTAGGCAATAATATACATATAAGTTATAGAAAAAAATATGATTGATATTGGGTGGGTGAGCGAGTACTTAGACATGTTGGTAAATATTTTACGGGTATATCTCGCATAATTTTTGCGCGTAAGAATAATAATTATCCATATCAATATATACAAACTAAAATGCTAGTGTGTATGAATATGAATAGTCATTATCCATGCATGTCTTATCTGATTGTCATGTGTAATTTTGACTCATCAACCAGATAAGTTTTCACACATATAATATTAATTATTTGATTATTAAATACATATTTTTCTGAATAAAAAATATTTATTTGATTTGGTTAACTAATTGATTTTTATCAAACAAATAAATAGTCAATTTTTTAAATTGTTTTTTTAATTATGACATAAAGTGATGTATTAAATACCAATAAATTTTACACGGGATAAGTCTTCATGTAACAATTATATTTTGCAACTTATATAATTTTTCAAGTAACATGGATTTACAATTATGTTAATAAAATATAATGTAATGTAATTTTTTACCAATACATTATATATTCGATAAATTACTTATCAATTTATATTACTTTTAAATAGATTATTGTATTTTTAATAATAATTTTTTTATTTATCAATATTTATTATTTTATAATTTATATTTATAAATTATAATGTAAAATAATTTTCGACAGTTTATAGACTACTAGTAACTATATATTGATTAGTTATGTCCCAAGTCGCTTTCACTTTTCCCAAGGATATAGATTGTGCGATGAGAGGACGCGTTGCGTTTGTCCTCCCATATTGTTCCATTATTTAACGTGAAAATTAGGACAAGTGCTTATTAAAAATTAAGTTTAGTAATAAGTTTTGTACTTTAGTTTTTTCTACAAGTTTAAGTATTTTCCGACAATCTAAAGGTTTATGCTTTAGAATTTGCTTTTTTGTTTTTTTTTTCAAAAAGTAGTTTATATTACATCTTCCTATTATTCTTATCCTAAAATTTAATAAAATATTCATTATTTTAATTAAATGAAGTCAAAATTAATGGGACAGACCGTTTGTTTGAAGCTTTTAAGTTCAATTTTAGACATTGAAGATTAAATTTGGTTTGTGTAGCTTGAAAGAGAAATTAAATACCCAATCCAATCTTTTCTTTTCTTGTGATGGTTAGAAATATCATGCGCATCTCATTCTCAACAATAGAAAGATAATATTATATATAGATAGATACATCGAGTTTAAATGATATAGTTTAATTCAAACCAAAATTCCAATTTAAATAATAATTAAATATAAAATAAAGAAATTAGATTTAATGTAATATTTTTATATAAACTATATATTTTAATTTTCTATGCTTTAGTTTAATATTATGTTTTCATCAGGAAATATATTTATATTTTAACATTTAATATTATATGAAATTGATATTTAAAGTTAATAAATAAATAAAAGGATATAGTGTCTCCGTCTCATTATTGTTGACTTATTTCCTTCGACACATAAATTAAAAAAAAATGTGTAAAAGACAAAAGGTAGTAGAGTCGTCTATTATTGTTGACTTATTTCCTTTGACACATAAATTAAAGAAATCATGTAAAAGATAAAAGGTAGTAGAGTCTGTAACTCTTAAGAGATTTTTTTAGTAGGACAGTCCAAAAAGATAAAACAAGCCAACGGGACGTGGTGAACATAATGATTATTTTTTTTCTAATTAAAATCTCTCTATTATCAATATAGTTAATTAATTAACACTTCAAATGGAATAAATCATGCATTTCTATCAAGCCCATCACACTTCCGTAACATGTAAACCAACTTTTATACCTTTTTGACCGATAGACTACCGGGTTATATCCACCGGAAGTTTTAGGGATCACGTCCAACCACCCGGAGCACCGTATGGTTTCCAGCCGTAGATTCCTTCAGCAGTCTTCAGCACAGCCCTCGTTCGTTTCCTACCCAGGGCGTAACAGTATATTGTTGGTAAAGAAGAAACGAAATAGAATGAGCAAAAGCCCGATCTTTTATTAAGGAATTATATAATATCTATTACAACATAAGTAAATCCCCTTTTGGGAGGAGACAAACTTGTTTAACTACCTATGGTAGCTGGAATTGGAACAACTCGCATAAACTAGTAAGAGAAAATATAATGTTTATTATGAAGAAAGCTTAGGAGATTTTTGATGCCTTCAACTCTCTCCAAATGCTCGTTTATATAGAAGGCTGGAGGCCTTCTCTTCTGCATTCTTGCCTCGGATCCTTATCCTGTGAATGATGCGTCTTCACGTGAAGCTGGGTCCAGATAAGGCTGCCGACACAAACATTTCTTAGTGGTTGGACCCCTTCTTTGAATTAGTGGTCCATCCTTTAACTTTATTCCACCGACGATTATTTTCTGGGTGGAACGTCTCTTTTTGCCACCCACCTTTGTCGTTTTCTTTTTGGTGGGTGGCTCTCTTTCACATGCTTTCTTTGTTTGAAAGCATCTTCTCTATTCCCCTCAGAAGGCTCCTTTAATTTTGTCGGCCATGTTCCTTTTTTGGAGGGGCCCTTGTAGCTCGTCCTTTCTGGGAAGGATTCTTCTCCCCATACTTATTGGCTCGAAATTTCTTCTTGTCTTGTTTAGGCAAGAAGCCTTTCTCGAACTCTGGTTCACGCTGTACTGAGCAATCCAAACAAATCCGAGATTCCCAATGGCCAACATGAGCCATGTTGCAGAACTTACGATGGGTTTCTTTACTCATCGCCATCCTGTTTTCCCACAGAAGAGTCATTTTTCTTTCGAACGCCTCTTCTGCAAACTTGGTTGATTTTCCTGTCATAGTGTTTAACAGGAATGTTCCATTTGCTGAGTTCTGGAAGAACTTGAATGGAAATTTGACTTTGTCCATCTCTGTGAGACAGACCCACAATCCCCATGCTCTCCTGGTTGTGATTTGATCCTCAGAAATAGCGGCGATCATAGGTACCTCGTTGGGTGGTGTCTTAACTTGGTTGAAGACATCCATCCTTGGTCGTCTGAGCCTTATATAATGAAAGGCCTCATGACTCCCTTTCCCTGCTGGTTCTGGAGCTGCACTAATGAAATATAGCTCCAAAGTATCACCCCGGCAAAGTGATTCATTATTTTCCCAGGTTTCGTGCACTGCTTCCTGGATCCATCGAGGCAGACTCGAGATTTCTGGAAACGATGGAGACGTAGTATAAACCGAGGCGAGTGCCCCAAATTCATACCATTGCTTGACATCCTGAGGTTTGGATCCTGGCATCATCCACACCCTTGGATATTTTCCTGAGACATCAACCCTACTAGTATTAGGATTGATATCCATTCTCGTGAGTAGTTTCTCCCATTTCACCTGGTAGGCCTGTTCAAAAGAGGAGAAAATAATTTTATTATTATTAATCTCAGATTTTCCTGTCAATGGCCTGAGACTAATCTCTCCCTCTTTTTCCCCAGAGGTGGAGGGTTGATATGATGGTTCAGACTCCACTGACTTAGAACTCGCTCGAGGGGTATTTGAATTCTCTTCTACCGGTTTAGATGCCGAAACACGAAACTCTGCTATCTCCAGAGGTTTTCTGGAAGCCCGCAGGATTGACTTTTCCAAGGCCGACCCTAACTGAGTATAGGTCAGCAGACTGGCTCGTATCCTACCGGAGACTTTCGTCTTATCGGTAGATTGCAATTTCCCCATCTGTTCAGCATGGAGAGTGCATTCTTCCCACTCCTCCAAAAGCATTTCCAAATTTTCTCGGAGATGCCTCTGGGCTAGGATGATGGAACTGATCTCAGCTGGCTCCATCTCTCGTCAAAAAATCTGCAAGAATATTTTCATGAGATTTTACTACAACAATATCATAAACATAATATTGACATAAAGCTTGCCATCTAAGTAATCTAGCCTTTTCAGGCTTTGATTCTATGTTATTTCTTAGGAAAGCTTTAACCTGGGTATTATCAACTTTTAAAGTAAATTTCTTTGCTAATAAGAATAAAGGCCATTTCTTAAAAGCCTTCACAACTGCAAAGAATTCCTTCTTGTTGATATGCCATCTGATGGCCTCATTTTCTGCGAACAAACCACTACAATATCTGCATGGTTCTTCTCCATATGAAGTGATTTTCATTAGGACTGCTGCCCACCAATGATCACTCACATCTGTATAGAGGACCAGATCATCCTCATCCTATGGAATTGAAAGCTTTGGAAGATTTCTACATTCCTCCTTTAGCTTTCTCATTCCTTGTCGATGTTCTTCTGTCCAAATGAACGGAACATCCTTTTTTAGCAAACTGCTAAAAACCTTCATGTGTTTTGCAAGATCTTTAATAAACATTCCTGCAAAATTAACAACTCCTATAAAACTCTGAAGTTGTTTTTTCTCTTTCAAATCTTCTGGAAAACCTTGGACCTTTTGTACAATATGGTCCTGTAGCGTAATTCCAGATTCATCAATCTCGATTCCCAAAAATTCCATTTTTTGGGTTGCAATTACTGCCTTCTTCTCTGACAGTACTAACCTTCCTGATAACAAGCATCTGCAAATAATTCCAGATGTTTGATATGCTCGGTCATGTCTTTTGAAGTTATTAGTATATCATCAATATAGACAAACATAAAAGAAAAATAATCTTTAAAAAGATTATCCATCTTTCTCTGGAAAATCTGCGGAGCATTAGCTAACCCCATTGGCATTACGTTCCAAACGAAATGCCCTTGTGGTGTTGAGAAAGCTGTAAGTCTCTTGCTTTCTTCATCCATGCGAATCTGGTAGAAACCTGACTTGCAATCAAACTTTGAGAAGACCTTAGCATTACGTATGCAGTTAATAAGGTGATCTCTACTTGGGATAAAATATCCATCAAACTCTAGAATATCATTAATCCCTTTGTAATTAATGACAAGTCTAGGTTTACCTCGCTTGATCTCACCATGATTCCTTACCAGAAACCCTGGGCTACTGTAAGGCGAAATAGATGGCTCGATTAACTTCATATCAAGGTGTTCCTTGATAATGATCCTCCTGATCTATCAAGTTCATCAGGATTGGTCTAAACCTTACAAACTCGTGCACCCTTTCTGGCTTCACCTTTAAGGTTGCTTTGAGCTGGTTCCTTTCCCACCATGCCAAAGGATTCTCATTGAAGCATCTCGAGATCTTCCTTTTTACATCTGCAAGGGACACCTACATTTCAACCTTAATTTCTTTGTTAGAAATCAAAGCTGCCTTAAGGATATGAATTTCCTTAATTGGAAGATCATTTTCACGTATACAGCTAAGCACTGCTTCGCTGAACCTCCTTTGATCTTTGATCTTTGGTTGACGAAGTTTGCCTTCATCATTCATATCACCACGCTTGCTGCGAAAAACTACTGGAATCTGGCGATTGAATGCTTTCCTCAGTCTCTGAACAATGATTTTATGCTCACAATTGGTTGTGAACACTAATCTTCTTTTCTGATTGTCCTGCGTGTATCTTTTGAACATCTGTATGAAGTTATTTCCTAACAGAATATCCGCTCCCGTATCATGGAAATAGAATGGCGGAGTTTTAACCTTATACCAAGGTGTTTGACCTACTCCCCCAATCAATATTTCCACTTCTTTTACTCCTTTGGATAAGAGTAAAATTCTTTTAGAGAAATCTCTTCCAGCAATTTGAGGTAAATTATCCTCAACTTCTACTGGGAAGATTTCCTTTCTTGCTGTGCACATTCCCGCACCTGAATCAATATAGGCCGAAAAGTATTCTGCCTTATATTTTTCGTATAACACTGCTACTGGAATGTAGATCGAGAATGGACTCGTCATACGATTAGGAGTTGTCTTTCCTCTATCGTAATTACCATCCCCTGGTCCATCTGTTTCCAAGGCTTGAATCTTTCCAAAAAATCCCGCCCTAGAATCAGGACATCTTCTCGTCTTGCTCTTCCTTTAACCTCTACAATAAAACCCCCAAGATCAAGGGTTCCATTGTAATGGTTTACTTCTGGTTGCTGGAGATAATACAAGACCCCACATGGAAAATTATTTTCCCATCTTGTAGTATCAAATTTTGTCGCCATCCCTCTCCATCCTTCTGGACATTTCAGATTGACTGAAACCTGAGCCTTCCATGGGAATTGGGGTTGACCTTCTTGGATAAATTTCCTCCCAAAAGGTTGAGATATGATTCTATCTCCTTGGAAGGATAATCTCCCTGAGCTTATCTTAAGACTTTGATCATGTTTTATGACAGGCCTCTCTTGTATTCGTGTAATGACCCGCTCTTTTCGTTAGAACTATTACGTATCAAATGTCTTGTGTTTAATAAAATTTATATGATTTAGAAAATTAGTCAGCAAATTGACCCTGTTAATCCCTACATTATTTAAATTGGACTCATTTCAATGATAATCTTATCATAGGTGAAAGGCTAGTGTGATAACAATCTCCATCATATTTTATTTAATTATTTATTAAATTATTACTTAGTATTAATAGTATTAGTTTCATTAAGGGTGTATTAATAGTATTAATTCATAGCACTAAGATGTGCATGTACAGTACGTGATATATATATATATATATCTAATAATAGTAAAAGACTGAAAAGAAGATATACAGAAATAGATTAGATTTTATTACACAAACCAAATCTAATGATGGAGGAAATTTTATACAATAGGAAAGAAGGCCATTAACGTGTAAATTATAGAAGGAAAATAAAGCTACTGCACAGCCTACTCCCTTCTAACTATAGCCGCATCAGTGGCGCATCAAGCTTCAATCAATCAACCGCCCTGCAAGTCTAAAAGAAATAAGTAGTGCAGAAGCAAGTAGAAAGATTTCCTCTATAGAGATTTCTGCCTCTCTATATATGGTAAATACTAAGACTATAAACACACCAATACTAACTCACACGAAGTGCTGCAAAAATTTAAACTTGGAAAGGAGCACGGAGGGTGTAACAGAAGAGAAGAAGAAGTGCTGAAATTGTAAAGGTAAATCACTCCTAACCATTAGAAATAAATGTTCTTGTTCAAGTCTTCGCAATAAGTATATATATCTAGCTTAATAGGACTTATATGAACTGCATAGCTCCATTTCGTCCTCTAAATACTAGAATATACAAAACTGAACACGATCAAGAACTTAAAAGCTTAAACTTTTTGAACGAACGGACTATAACTTTGAACTTAGAATGCTTAGACTTTGAACTTAAGTACTGCACTTTGAACTTAGAAGAGCATGTTCAAGCATACGTTTAAGCCTTATGAAAATATTGATATGCAACTTGTACAAATCTGTAATCTACATGACAAAAAGAAGAAGAAAAATAAGAGAATTTACCTAATGAATAAGGTAGTGGTGGTGCACGGCTGTTGCACAGCTGTGAGCTTCCTCCGAATCACTTCGAACAAGCTCCGAATGACCTCGAATCACCCCGAACCAGCTTCGGACAGTCCCGGACAGCTTCGGATGACCTCGATTAGGCCCCGACAGGCTCTGGACAGCCACGGCAGACCCTAGACAGCTTCGATCAAGCCTTGAACGGTTCCGGCAGACCCCGAATCACTCCGAATGGCTCCGGGTAGCCTTGAAACACCCCGAACCAAACTCGGACAGCCCCGAATCCAACCCGAACAGCCCCGCACAAGCTTCGAACTGACCCTGAACCATTTCGAATGGCTCCGAAACCATTCCGAACCATCCCAATCACCCCGAAACCAACCTAAGAAAATAGAATCAAAACTGATAAAGAACACTTCTTCTAAATTATTCAATAAAGGAATGAGACCAAATCAGCAAAATAGATTACTCCCAAAACTCCCTACGGATCAATAAAACATAATTTAAGCACGCAATTATAGTCACAATTTGATTCTCCAAAACTGTAATAATTCTCAACTAAGATTCAGAAATCAAATAAAAAAAAATATAGAATGAGAAACTAGGGAAGAGGAGAGTAAATTGCGGTGCTCGGCAAAATAGAACGGCCGTGGAGCAGCCGCTATCTGCTGTCCTAGCAGGCGGAGCAACGCCGAAACGCCCAGCTCGAACCCACCCTTTCCAGCCTCCCTTTCACCAAATTGGCTTCTTCATAACAAATAAGACCAAATTCAATCAATTAAGATCATAAGATTAAACATGCATAAATGATTAGAATTTGAAACAAATTAAGAATTCAAAACTAGCAGAAGCTCACCTCTGTTAAACTGAGACCGACGAGGTTTGCCAAGGAGGCGAAGCCGAGCACAGATTAGAGAAGAAGGCGGAGGCGCCGAGAAAGGAAGGAGATTTCCGAGTGGGGCAGAACACAGTCGCGCGGGCAGGAGGGAGACGGAGCAACGGCGAAGACGGGCTTAGCCCTTGCCTTCACACCCGAGGGATGGGCTGCGGTGGAGAGGAGATGCTGTGGACGGCCGTATAGTGGCATGGGTGCTGGACTCCGGTGACTGCTGCTCGTCGAACGCAGTAGCCAGCAACGCCAAGAAGGAACCGAGAAAGAGAGCACGGCGAGAGATAGAGAGGGGGACGATTGGGTCTGGGGAAGAAGAAGAGGGGGTTGGGTTAGTCTAGGTTAAGTCATTAGAAGCCTCTAGAAATTGGACCCGGGTTACGGGCCGGGTACCGGGCCGGATCAGACACAAATGCTGGGCCAAAATAAATAAGTTAATTATGAGTTGGGTTGGCAAACATAATAGTTGGACCTTTATGTAATAGAACTGAAACAAAACTCTAAATTCTGTTAAGTAATGTATCGAGCTTATGACTCCGACTTCCCGATTTACGGGATAAGTCCTTGCTTTATGTTATGAAGGGAATATTTATTATCTTACTCTCGTCATTTATTCCTTTCATTAGTCACGTTCCCGGCTTTACTAGACTTAGTAGAAAGCGGGCGTGACAATTAGAATGTTGACTTCCCTTTTTTGTGGGATCTCCATTCTGTCAGGACCAATTGCTGTGGTCACTTTCTTGAAGATATCAGGTATCTCGATGAACTGCTTTCCCAAAAATAACTCTGTATGATGAGAGTTGGAAAGCGCATATGATATCTGATATGTTATGGAATAAGGTGTATTTCCCTCATCCAATAACTCCTTCCCTTTAAAGTCCTGATAGAGGGTCAGAGCTTTACTGAAACCTGAGTCGTTGAGATTGTAAGCGATTTTGGGATAGACAATTCCCACGACTTGGCCAGCACAAAGATTTCCCGCGATGGTTCCCATCACCGAATCTTGTAGGTTTCTGATCCTCCTATCACATATAGCTATGTCGATTGGAGCATCAATTCCTGTGAACATCGTGGATTTGAGAACTAGTTGTATTGCCCCGATATGAATCCATCTCATCTTTTCGGCAATTTCTGGTTTGAGTTTTTCCAAATCTTCACTGATGTCGCTTGCTGGAATCAATTGCATCTCCACTTGATTCCCAGTAAACTCAATTGGAAGTGACATCTCTCGTTTAGTGATTCCGTAGATGATATGATCTTTCCTTCTTCCCAAACTGAAATTCCTCAGAACTTCGTCTAGGTTGCTGGCATTAAAACCTTGATACTTCTGAATGTTCAAGGTTTTCTTCATGATTTTGTCGATCAGGTTTGGCGAGATCATCGTTCGACTAGAGAATCCCGTCCGATCTTCTCTCTCCTGATGACAAGACTCAGCTTCAGTCTGAAGATTCTGTAGATCCATCAGAATATTCATTTTTGCTAAGAATCTCTTCTTGCTCGTATATACTCTCGTCTGAGAGTATATCTTCAAACTGGTACACTCGTACCAATTCCTGGTAATATATGGCATCTTCGATGTTTGGAGTAGACTCGAACTTTCTCATGCATCTCTGCTCGTTTTCTGGGCAATTTGTTGAAATATGCCCCTTTGCTCCGCAGGTCCAGCAATTACAATCTTTAAAACTTTCATTAGCTCTAGTCTGAGCTTTTCTAAAAGTTTTCTTTGCTGGAGTTCTTGAACTGGATCCTTGGAACGAACCCCTGCTTCTGGCTGGTCCGCTTCTTTGTCCAGTTTTGTATGATCTAGCCTTCTGTCTAGACCACATTGTCCTTGGCTTCCAAGATCTTCCTCTTGGATTTCTTTCTTTGGAATAGGGTTGGTACCTATTCTTTCGTCTTTTGGTTATTGATGGCTCGCCCCCAATAACAACTGGAAGATCATTATCTTCGCAGTTCAGGTGAGCTGCTTTGTTGATTCTTCGCAGCTTCTTCAGGTTTTTCTGAGCAGTGGCTTGTTGACACCATTCTGAAAGCTTTTGATGTACATAAGACATCCTTTTGGCAATGCTGTCACTGCCCTTGGGGATATAATCCCTTATCATCATCTCCTTCCATGGGCTCGGAAATTTCAAGAAGAAAATTTCCTTTGCGATCGTCTCATCAGCTTTTGACTGATGTTGGTATATCGTAAAGAGCTGAAGAAATTTATTGAGCGCCTTCTGATCTAAGACTGTAAGTCTTAGATTATATAACGCCAATAAATACTTTCTTCTTTTCTCTCTATCGAATCCCTCATAGTATATTTCCGAGTAGGATTCTTCAACGAAGCATTGATTTTTTACTTTGATGTGGAATCCTTCCCAGACAATTTTTACCACGCCTGCAAGACTGGTTTCGAGAATTTTGACCAATCCTTCTTTGTTAACGTCGAGAGTAGCTGCTGCAATCCGCATTGCTCCTCCCCACTCATCGATCACTGATTCTCGATCTTTGAAGCTAACTTCATCAAGATCAAGCATCACTCCATATGGATGGATAGGATCCAGGGTGACTTTTCCAACCGGTGAATCTTGGATTCTAGGTTGTCGCCTCCTTCTGGTTCTTTCCATTAGTATGGCCTCATCTGGTACCGTCAGGGTATACGAGGCTCCGGCATGAAAATCACGAGCTTCACTCATAACTTCTTCCGGTATTAACTAACCATGTATATAATAGAGTTTTTTGAATATATAAGCATGAGTAAAATAGTCTTTTTGGGCATATTTCCCATGAATTTTAGGAAGAAGACATTTTTCATGTAAGAGTTACAAAATAGGGCATTTATCATAATTATGCCTTTTTTTATATGCTTTAATGAATTTATTTTACAATATAACTTTAATAATGAAATATGTAAATAAAAAATATATATATATATATATATATTAAATTATCCTATTAAATGAGAATGTGGATAGACATATAATGTAAAATCAAAATCAGTGTGTTCGTAGTTCGTACGGATCCTTAGAAATAATGATTTAACTGCAATAATTGAATATATGAAATGAAACATATTATCTTGAAGTAATAATATCTTTCATAAATCACAGACACTAATTAAATACAGAAATAACTTTCAATCAATATGTATATGCATATGCTTTAGGAAAACTATCGTGATAACTAATATGACATGATATAATTAAGGGGATTTAAATTATTATTAATCTTAATCAAAATTTAGTTTAGTTTTATTATTTTATGAAAGCGATATTAAAGGCTAAGAATAATGAGTTAATTTGGTGTTAAATAAATAATTTTAACAAATTTTAGATTTTAATTTTCGTAATCTATTAAACATTATCGTGAATATATAAACTTTCATACATTTATAAATTTCGACAAAAATAAAGCACGGTCATAATATTTTTTTCTTACATTTTTAGATTTAAAAATTTTGGAAAGATATTTCACTTAAATATAAAAAATTAAACACAACTAAGAAATGAAAGTAAAGTTCAAATATTTTCCCAAAATTTGTTTTGTAAATCATATGCATATTTAAAATTTATTTAATATAAACTTAAAATTTTCGACATTTGTGGAACTAATACCATCATAAAAATCATGTTAACAGTGCGTCTATATAGAACAAATTTATAAAAGTGCGTCTATTTAGAACAAATTTATTTTTGTAAGATTTATAAAAGTGCGTCTATTTAATTAGAACAAATTCCAATAGATAATAAAAAACATAAAAAATAATTATTAAAACTATTTATATATTTACATCAAATTTACTTAATTAAAAGTAATTATAAATCCTAATCAAGTCTTAATAAATATTTGATAATAATTCAGTATCAAATTTGTTGGTTCTGAAAGAGCTAATAGTGGATGATTAAACTTAATGATTCAAAACTTAAGCACACTTAACTTATAAAATAGTTTGGATTGTAAGCTTAGTTCTTCTTTTACAAAGACTTATGCAGACACAAATAATGCTTTGAAGAGTAATTAACAGTGATTAAGAATAACTTAGATTTAGTTAAACTTAAACAGTCATGTGCGGAAGATGGTGGTTAATAAGTGGTTTAATAGAAATTATGGTGTGCAAGTAGTGAATAGCCGAAGCAAATAATGGAAAGATGAACACAAGAATTAACGTGGTTTGGGCTAACAACCCTACGTCCACGGCTTGATCAAAACTAGATCAAAATTCACTAACACTCCTTTGGTTATACTCGTTGAGTACAAACCACAAAGAACTATCCAAACTAGATATGTTCTTCGTGCACGAGTTTAGGGACGTGACCCGTTTAGAACTTACAAAACTTCGAAGACTGAAAGCTACAATCTAAGAAGAAAAACTAACTAATGATCACACTTGATCTAGAGATTGAGTTGAAAGACTTCAAGAAAATAATAGCTTCAAGCTGAAGTAAGCACTTAGAGAATCTAGTGAGGTAGAAGTGCTTTGAGCGATGAATGCTTAAAGGTATTTCAGAATTTCAGCTAATAAAAATGACAAATTTCTCGTAATCTTTCTGGAGATGAAATGTGGTACTTATAGACCCATTGTTGGAACTAGCCGTTTGAAAGATGAAATGTCCTACTTCATCGCATTAAATGCACGGTAAGGTGATGTTACACACGCCGCCTGTAATGCTTGTTGTTCCACCTTTCACGCGATATTTCAGTGCTTTGCCTAGAATGGAATGATCTGCCGTACTTTTACTTTGATATTCTTATACTTCATTTCTTAAAATATCGTCTTTAATGTGACAATACACTGGATGGTTGTCTTATGAAAAATTTAGGTATGTCGGCAGTCCACCATAGTTTTTGTATGGACCAGCTAGCGAGTTGTAAATTAGCAGCTTGATTGGAACGAGTTGGTCCTCCATATGCTCATTAAGAATCAATTTGTTTGAGACCAAATTGATACTTTGAGTCTTCTCCTCGATTTTTGAGCCAAACATAAGTTGAACAACAAGTTTGATATGGAGCAGGTCGTTTGACATCAACCTGCTTGTTTTGGACCATCGCACTGTTATCTTAGTATCGACCTGTTTGATACCAGGTCATTTTTCTAGGTTTTCTCCTTGTCTTATGAGTTAACATATTAAGGAAACAAGTAGTTCTCAACAGGACAAGTCGTTTGACATCGACTTGCTCTTTACTATCTATCGAGTTTGTTGGAAACCCTTAACTAGTTTGGTTTTGATGATGATCTCTCGAAACACACTTAGTCTTCTTCGAGTTAAACTGTTCTACGTGTTAACAGATCACTACATATAAAGTGAATTCTGATAGAGAACAGATTAGGAGATGACTTAGCATGTAAAGGTATTATTTCTATAGAAGTCATTTCTATAAATGGTATAGGATGAAGGCCAAGATTTCACGCCAAGAAGAAATCGATCTGCTGTAACAGACAGCAACCAGATCATCGACCAGATCGATGACCACAGTGAAGCACCAAATCGATAGAGTCATCAAACCACCAGATGACATCATCCTACACATCATATCCTCTTGTCACGTCAAAATTGAAGTCCATCCAACAGGGTTTGGAAAGAGAATCCACGATTGACACAAGGAAGGAAAGTAACCGTTAGCGATCTGCTTTCCATACTTAGAGGATTAAGTCAACGCTTTTACAAGGCAAGAACAGATATGATGGATATCATTGATTGACATCTACAATCAATCTCACGCCAATCATCAAACGGCTAGAATTTTAAATTCAAAGCCTATATATTTGAAGATCAAGGTCTGGAGATATATAAACGCGAGCTACATTGATAATATACTCTCAAGCAAATCTCTGAACCAGAATAAGAGCTTCAAACAACCTGTGATTCTACATCACACCAACCCAACCTAGATTCAAGTCTGCCTTATCGAGAGAAAGGAGATCACCCTGCTAGCTAGTAGTTTTCTAGTGGTAACGTAGAGGTAATCTGCTGTAAAGGGACACGACCCTTACTTCGTGCATAAGTATCCTTCTAGCTTTGATTGATACTTGTGACTCGTTCTCCACGAGTATAAAGAAGAAGAGTATCCTAGTAGTGGATAATCTGGTCTTGTTTATTATTCTAACTACCATATAGTCTGCATCTTTAATCAATTTGCTTTAATCAATCGGGTTAATCTTTAAGGTTTTCTATACAAGAGCACTCACTAAATCCACCATATTTCCGCACACACACAACACTTAGAAGATAATAAGATCACTCTTATTATTATCTAAGTGTCTACACTAGAGAGCAATCTGTTTGGACTGACCTGGTATCGATCTGCTGATCAATCTGGTTAGTCATCTGTCGAGCGATTTCTTATTTAAGAATAGCTTGAACTCTGTAATAAATAACCAAGTAAACTGAAAAGTTTGTATTTGGTGTATTCCTCCCCCCCCCCCCGATACACTAAACCTTGCTCTTTCGGGACCAACAAGTGGTATCAGAGCAGTGGTTCAAACGACCATTGTTTCTGTTTCACAGGGATAAACACCTGCGTGATCAACTTGAATAGATCTAAGAAAACCTATTTTCATTCAAAGCATACTATCTGCTATGGAATCTTCGGTTGTTAGGGCGTGCGAAGAATTCTCTATCCAAGGATATAGAGAATGGATTTTCAGAATCGAAACAGCACTCAAAGCCCATCACTATCTGATGTGGAAAGTTATAGAAGATGGCCCACTACAGATCACTGAAGAAGTGACAGTAACTACATCAATTGGTGTAACTACACAGATAGCTCCCAAAGATCCAAGAAAATATATTGCAGAGGAACGTCGCGAAGCCAATCTGGATGACTTTGCTAAAGGGATCATATCTAGCACGGTCAAAGGCGTACATCTGGCTAAAATCCAAGACTTGGATACTGCCAAAGAGATGTGGGATGCCTTAAGAGACTTATGTCTAGGATCAGAAGTCATGATTGAGAACAAACTGTCTCTTGCCTGCAATAAATACGATGAATTCAAAATGAAACCAGGCGAGACCAGAGCAAATGAAGATGAGATTCACTAGAATCCTCCTTGAGATATCAGCGTTCAATAAGAACAAGTATACTCAAAGAGAGAAAAACATGAAAGTACTCAGAGCACTTCCACCTAATTGGGAGATATATGCTGCAATGCAACCGCTTCGTGCAGATTTCAATGAACTCTCTACTGAAGCTTTATTTGATCACCTTGAAGGTCATGAATGTGACATTCAAAGAATTCGAGGACCAGATCATCTGTCGAAAAAGGCAGACAGTAGTTCAAAGAAAGAAAAAGAAGTTGCCTTCAAAGCGAAGAGCAAAACAGACGAACCTTCTAAATCCTCTACACCAGAGGAAGAGAAAGGTTATGACAAACTGTTAAAAGAGTTTGCTATGATAGCCAAATGCATGGACAAGATGGAGATCAGATCGAAGAAATATAGATGTTTCTACAAAGATAACAAGAACAAATTCTACAAGAAACGTGACAATGATCGATAGATTATACCTACTTTGGTTGTAAATTCTACAAAGAAACGTGACAATGATCGAAGAAATATAGACGTTTCTACAAAGATAACAAGAACAAATTCTACAAGAAATGTGACAATGATCGACGTGATAACAAGGATGAATCAAAATAGCAGACATGTAAATTCTCAAAAACGTCTAACTCAACAGATTATACCTACTTTGGTTGTGGCAGAACAGGTCACTTCAAAATAGATTGTCCTGATCTGTCCAAAAGCCAAAGAGAAGAGCTGAGAGCAAAAAGAGATCGAAAACTCAAATATGATCGCAAGGCCATGCTAGCTGAGCAAGATTCAAGCAGCTCGAGTCATTTTTCAGACAGCTCATCAGAGAATGATGAAGCATTCTTTGCCAATGACGAAGAAGGTTGGGATGAATATTATGTGGGATTAGACAACGGTCTGGATGAAGTCGAGGTAAATTCTTGCAATTCAAATTCCTCAAATGATAATGATCTTGAACAGGAAGAAGAAGATCAATCTGAATACTCATGGGAAGAAGTAAATGAGATGTTCAAGAGCTATTCGAGCATCAAAAGACTTTTTAGAGAAGTAGTAGAAGAAAATGATAGACTGAAGAAATCAGAACAGATACTTAGCACAGCTAACACCCAATTCGTTGCCCAAATAGCTGATCTGGAAGAACAGATCAAAGGAAAAGATAGAGAGATTCACTCTCTAAATTCTAAGGTTAAAGACCTCATCAACAGAAACAACGTAGCTGAAGAAAAGATAAAGAAAGGCAAAGAAATGATCTACAAAAGTGATGAGCGTGCCAAACTGCTAATCAATCTGCAGCAAAAAGGCACATCTGGATTAGGGTATCCAGGTCACTCAGAAAAATCTTCGGAGACCATTAGCTTTGTACCAGAGAGAGAAAGCAAATACCAGATCAAGTAATAGATCTGAGGAACAAGAAAGATCATCCCCAGAAGATGATGGTGAAACAGACTGGGTACAGATAATACCATCAAACAAAGGGACAACCAGCCCATTACACAGAAACAGATCATGTTCATAAAAAGAATTTCAACAGGACATTACCCAACAAGAATGTCAACAGGACATTACCCACTAAGAAAGGATTGAAGAATGATGGAATAGAGAGACATCATCCATCTATATTCCATTCTCTGTCTAAAGTTGATAATGATGGGAACATCATTACCTGTTATATTTCTGTTCTTAACCCAAAAATATTCTGGATTCGAAAGGGAATATTTTCTAATAACCAAGCACCCAAACGTTGAAGGGTAGCTAAGTGTAATTAATTGCAGGACCAGAAGACTGCAAGAAGAAACAAGATAGCTAGAGGAACAATTTGGATAATAGATAGTGGATGTTCAAAGCACATGACCTGTGACAAGAATCTACTATCAGATTACATTGAAAAGTCAGGACCACAGGTCACCTTTGGATGTAACTCAAAAGGATACACCAGAGGATATGCAAATATAAAAGTTGGCAAGACCACCATCTCAAATGTCTCTTATGTTGAGGGTCTTAGTCACAATCTGTTTTCTGTAAGTCAGTTCTGTGCTAACGGTAATCAGATCGTTTTTGATACTAACAACTGCTTTGTGAAGAACAAAGAAGGAGATGAGATACTCCTTGACGGAAAATTGCAGGACAGACTATATACTAACAACTGCTTTGGAAAACTGTATCAGAAACAAGCTGGTTATGGCACAAGAGGCTGAGTCACCTAAATTTTAAGTCAATCAACAAGATTGCCAAAGAAAAATTAGTGGAAGGTCTACCAGATCAAGTATATGATAAAGATCATATATGTGATGCTTGCCAAGCTGGAAAGCAAACCAGATCATCCTTTACAAGCAAAACTGCTCACTCAACATCAAGAATATTGGAGCTTTTGCATCTGGATCTGTTTGGACCAGTTAAACCACTAAGCATAAATGGAAGGAAATACACCTTAGTAATCATTGATGACTACTCAAGGTTCACCTGGGTCATCTTTCTGTTAAAGAAGAAAGAGACACTAGCCAAACTACCTGATTTTCTACACAAGATCACCAAACAAAAAGAGGTGAGTATAATTACTATCAGAACAGATCGAGGAACAGAATTTCTCAACCAGAAGATTGAAGCATACTGCAATAAGATGGGAATCGCTCATCAAACCTCAGCTGCTAGAACACCTCAACAAATTGGAGTTGTTGAGAGGCGAAACAGATCACTTAAAGAAGCAGCTCGTACTATGCTAAATGCTACCAATCTACCCAAGAAATTCTGGGCAGAAGCGATCTACACAGCCTGTTATACTCAGAACAGATCATCAATAACACTCAGACATGGAAGGACTCCATATGAGATCTGGAACAACAGAAATCCTAAGATCTCTAACTTTCGCACTTTTGGTTGTTTGTGTTACATACAAAATAATGGAAAATCTCAATTGAGGACTTTTGATAGCAAAACTGACCCTGGAATATTCTTAGGATATTCTGATGTCAATAAAGCATATCGAGTCTACAATAAGAACTCTCATATTGTGGAGGTAACACCTCATGTTGTCTTTGATGAGTCTATTGTTGAGTACAGGTCACTAGATAATAGACAGACAGAGAACCAGATAACTACAAGAAAGATGAATGAAGTTCTACTTGAAGATATTCTTATCTGGAATTCAAAAAGTGATGATGAAGATATCAACACTCCACCAATTGCTGAAGAAGTTATACAGCAAGGGGGAACAATCCAACATGAACTGGATGAAAACAGATCACCAACAGAAAGCATTGAAACAGTCATTGCAGATAATGATCAATCTGAAAATTTAAACCCAGAGGCTGAAACAAATCCATTTCAAGCTTCACCAACAACACACTCTGAATTTGAGGAACCAATAGATCAACCTGATCCTGAGATATCTGATGAAGAGATGACCAGGAGAAGGAGATGGATACAAGATCATCCACCAGAACAGATTGTTGGGAACACATTAGATCGTGTGAAAACAAGAAGAATGCATGGTGAAAGTGCCTTGTTGAGCTGCTACCTCTCTCGCATTGAACCATCTGATGCTCATGAAGCACTACAAGATGCAGATTGGATAACAGCAATGCAAGAAGAACTTAATGAGTTCAAAAGGAATGAGGTCTGGTATCTCGTAGACAGACCCAATCACCAAGGAGTAATTGGTGTAAAATGGGTGTTCAAAAATAAACGAGATTAGTAGCTAAAGGCTATAATCAACAAGAAGGCATTGATTTTGATGAAACATTTGCACCCGTAGCCAGACTAGAAGCAATAAGGCTGTTCTTGGCATATGCTGCACACAAAAGATTCAAGGTATACCAGATGGATGTTAAAAGTGCCTTTCTAAATGGTATCCTTGAAGAAGAAGTTTATGTGGAACAGCCACCTGGATTCGAAGAAGCAGATCCAAACCAGAAAGTATACAGACTGACAAAAGCAGTCTATGGTCTAAAACAAGCTCCTAGAGCTTGGTATGAGACATTGTCTATATTTCTACTAGAATCTGGATTCAGAAGAGGATCAGTTGACAAGACCTTGTTCATCATCAAAGTCAAAGAGAATATCCTCTTAGTACAAATATATGTAGATGATATCATATTTGGATCCCAATCTACTTATTTGTGTGATAAATTTGCTAAACTTATGAAAAATAAGTACCAAATGTCCATGATGGGCGAAATGAGTTTCTTTCTAGGTTTGCAGGTCAAGCAGTTACCAGATGGTATCTTCATAAATCAAGCAAAATATATTCATGATCTGCTGACTAAATTTGGGATCAAAGACAGTAAACCTGTTAAAATCCCAATGCAGACCAACGGGAAAATTGATCCTGATCCAGAGGGAAAATCAACAAACATCACTCAATACAGAGGGATCATAGGATCATTACTCTACCTAACTGCTAGTCGACCTGACATCATATTTGCAGTAGGAATATGTGCGAGATATCAAGCAAACCCCAAAGAGTCTCACATGGAAGCAACTAAGAAGATATTAAGATATCTTAAGGGAACAACTCACGTTGGATTATGGTATCCATGTGAAGACAACTTTGAGCTAACTGGATACACAGATTCAGACTATGCTGGATGCAAGTTAGATAGAAAGTCAACATCTGGTACATGTCAGTTTTTAGGAAATAAACTGATCTCTTGGTTCTCAAAGAAACAGACATCTGTTGCTACGTCAACCACAAAAGCTGAATATATGGCAGCTGGAAGTTGTTGTGCTCAAATACTCTGGTTAAGACAACAGCTCAAAGACTATGAGATTGATGTCAAGGAGATACCTATTTTCTGTGATAGTTCTAGTGCTATAGCAATCACACAGAATCCTGTTTTGCATACCAGATGCAAACATGTAGATGTGAGACATCACTTTATAAGAGACCATGTTGAAAGAAAACATGTACAGATTGAGAAGATACACACTGAGATACAGAGAGTAGATATTCTCACCAAAGCATTACCAGAAGAAAGATTTAAGATGCTTTGTGGGAAATTAGGATTGTTAAATCTGGAAGAAAGGACCAGATAGTCTTAGAACAGATCATATAAAATTCCAACTGGGAATTGACACAAGATCATCATATTCCAACAGGGAATTAGAACCAGATTGACATAATCCAGATTGATATAGACCAGATCATGTAAACTTCCAACTGGGAATTGACACCAGATCACTAAGTACATGTTAATGGTCAAACAGATCAATCAAATTCCAACTGGAAATTATTAAAAGGTCATCACACCAAATTGATATTCAAATTGGAAAGTGGAATAAACAGATCGATAATGTTGACAACAGTTCGTTATAATGGAGATCGATCTGGACCAGATGACTAGCAGCCACGTGGATATTAATTAGTATTTTTTTTCCCATTACTTGGTCAAGGGGGAAAGTCAACAAGATACGGCGATTATTTTTAATTATAGCCCATGTATCTAAATTCTGACATAATATACCAAATCTTTTATTTTTGATGATTAAGTACAGTGTTTGGGAAACGTGATCAAGGAGATATTTACCAAACCAAGAAAAAGGAAGAAAATCGATGGGTGAAACAAACACGTGCCTCACTGCAGTTGTTGGATCAAGCGCGTGTATCAAACGCAGAAAAGAAGGGAAAATAGACCATAAGTCTACAACTCACAAAGGCGGGAAAAAGCTAAAAAAGGGAAGAATATCAATTAATATATTACTCCTTTTTATCACTTATCTATCTATATATATTTTTGATAAGGCGGTTCGACTATCACCTACACTATCTCTCTTTTTCAAACACTTAGAAAATTTCTTCCCTGCAATCCCTCTCTCATATTCTCAAAAACCTATCTGCCAATATGGCACCCAAATCTTCTCTATTTCTTGAGCAAGTGAACTTCTTGAAACCATACATTCACCAAGATCTTTATGCTGTTCTTGACACTTTTGGTTTTCACAAACTGGACACGGCCTTCGACCTTGTTAAACGCTGCAAAGGTTTCAATCTATAAGTTCTCTTTTTAACTATTCTATATCTTGAATGCTCTGAAATTTATTAAACTCGTATTGAAAATCGGTTTTATCTATTTGCATGCTTATGTGCACTTGTATTGCATTTTAGAACTCAATATTCTGTAAACTGCTATTGAGCACTCATACCTCATTGATGGAAGGATAGTGCTCATATATATATTGTTTTGACTTTGCTGTAGGTTTTCACAACATCATTACAACACACCCTGTCCACTTTTTGCCTAAGGAAGTAGCCGCCTTTTATCTCTCATGGCAAGGAGAGAAAGGTGGGAATGAAGCCACTATCAGAGTGAACAAGGGCAACACCACATATAATGTACTGAACATTATCGATGAAGTTTACAAGTTGAAGGATCAAGGTCTCACTCTTGGAGACATCACTGAAGAACAACTACAAGATGTGATAGAGACTGTGATGGTAGTGCCCATTCACTATACGAACAAGATATTCAATAGGGCACTACTAGCACCCGAATTCAAGATTGTATTCGAATTCGTCCAGAGGGTCTTCATGAACCACAATGGGTCCTACGACCAGGTCACTCCAGAAAAGTTCAAGATACTAGCTGCGGTTGTTCTGAATCTGCCAATGAACTGGAGTAGAATACTCTTTGATCTCTTGGCGACGGAAGCCAAGATGATCACATTCGTGAAAGAATCAAGCCCTGGGATCGAAGTGAGGAGGAGCAGCTTGAGGCACTCCACCAAGATCAGCTTCATGCTGGAATCTTTCTTTAATCAACACAAATGAGATATAGTAGTGGAGTTCAATGACAGATTGCGTTTTTCAAAGGATCAACACCAAATAGAGATGTCCATGGGAATCTCTGCTAATTTGATTGCCAGAGTGACTGACCCCGTTTATGTCAATGCCTTGATGGAGATGGGAAGCTCCAACCCCATCTGGGTTCCACCATCTGTGCCTGCTGAGAAGTCCACTAAATCCAAGGTCACAAAAGAAAAACCTGTCGAACGAACTCCTTCCAAGAGGGTAACAAGGAGGGCCAGCTCAGTGGATACAGACGCCTCCACAGCTGCCCAACAGCCTAAGCCCAAGAGAAGGAGACTACAAAAACTGTCTGAACCAGTGAAGGAAGTTCAGGTTGAAGAAGCTACCATTTCTCAACAGGAGGTCGAAGTTGAGGATGATGAGATATTGGTCGGGGGACCACCAGAGGATGTTGTCCCCATCTCTTCCCTGGACCCAAGCCAAGATAAAGATCTCTCACCCGCTCACACTGCCAATCCATCATCTGCTGAACCTTTGGAGCAGATCGATGAAGAGGATGAAGGAGAAGATGAATCATCCGATGAGGATATGGAGAAGAAAACAGCGGAGACTGTGGTGAAACTGATAGAGGCTGAAGCAGACCGAGCAGTACTTAAGTCATTTCCAGGCATCCAGCTCACACCAGAGAGCTATGATGCAGCCAAGAGAGTCAAACTAATGCTCCTCATCAAGGACAAGGAATTCTATGTCCTTGATGCCATACTAAAAATCAGAACCATTGACACTCTCAAGGCAGAAGAAGCAACATTTCTGAACATATTTGAAGTCTCCTCTATTGCAGAGTTGAGAGAAACTTACACGCAAAGTATCTTGGCAATAGTTCAGCACGAAGCTCAAAAGTTAAAGATCGATTTGAGATCTATATATGAGAATGCTACAATTTTTCGAAAGTGTGGTTGATGAGGAAGAAGTTGAAGAAGGTGATGTTGAAGCAGAACCTACTGACGCTCACCAACCGGGTGCAGCAACACAAGAGTCAGAACCAGATCAGCATATGGTTGATGCTGCAGCACAGACCGTGGAACCCACTGCACAGGCTGAGGGGGAACCAGCCAAATCTAGCAAAATCCAGATTGCAGTGGTGGATTATCTACGAGAAGAGACTGAGCCAGCTGGACAGAGGGTGGGTGGTAAACTCATAGATGATATATACACCCCTGCTGTCGCAGCATCAATGGAAGAATTCGTGGAGATGACGAACTTGGAGGATATATTGATGACCCAGGATCAATCCCTATCCAACGAACAAGTGATGGACCTTATTTCCAACAAGGTGGACAAATTTATGTATGGGACGCTCTCCACAGTCCAAGACCAGGCCACTCGCATTCTCACTGAATTTAATAATCATCTGAAGTCCCACGTTGACCAAGTGGACTCAGATTTGAGAAGAGTGTGCAGATTGAAGCTTGAAAAATTGAGTAAGAAGATGGATGATGATCGATCTGCTGCTGAGCAGAGGAAAGAACAGATCGATCAAACACTAGCCACAATGGAAATCAAAATCCAAGAAACATACAGAATTGTTACTGAATTTGCGAAGAAAGAGAAGGATATGGTTCATGCCATTGTCAAGGAGCAGACAGATGGTATTGCTGGTGAAGTCATCAAAGCTGCAAATATCGAAACCAGAGCACTATTCAGAAAATTTGAAAATGAAGGAAAGAATTTTGTAGAAAGGAAGCTGAGCGAACTGTGCTATCCCACAAAGACCTTAATTGATTCATATTTTGATGAAATTGGTATAATTAAGGAAGACCAAGAAAACTAGAAAGCTGATCTGATCAAAACCAGAGCCTCATTGGAGAAGAAGATTGATGATTCTAACCTGAACATATCACTGCTCACACAAAAGCTAGATTCAGAGAAGGAGATCAAGGATATGAAGGAAGAGATCATCTCCCTTAAGGCACTCATCAACATTTGCATTGATGATGTCGAAAAGGGGGAAGGATCTAAGAAAGGAAAGGAAAAAGGGAAGGAGAAAGTGGCCGAAAAAGGCAAGGGTCAATCTAGTACCATGATAGAAAAGAAAGAAGCTCAACCTGAGCAACTGAATGCACCAGATCGACCAAACCCACCATCTGCCCCAGCTCAGAAGGCATCAAAGTCTACATCGAGTAGATCGAGTCACTCTCAACCATTAAAGAGGAAGAGAAAGTCTGGATCTGGTTGGTTCTCTTCCGTTCCTATCAAGACAAAGAAGACACATGAAGGAGAGACCAGCTGGGTCCCAGAGAAGTTGAAGAATGGTTGGGAGGGACTCAAATACGGCTTTATCATGTGCCGCTATTTCATCAAGGAGCCAGCCTACTGCCAAGGCACACCAAATGAGGCATTCAATCTATACATGGACATGAATCATGCCAAGGACCTGGTGCAGGGTATCAGAGAAGCAGCTGCAGCAGCCCAAGTCACTATCACTGCCCCAGAGAGGGAATTCAGAGAATGCCCAGAAATTCCTGGCACTAAGCTTCCAGATAAGACCTATCTGCTCAACTTCATAAACCAGCTCGCTGAGAACAGAGGTTACAAAATAGATGCTGAGGATCCAGATTACATAAGAGTCAGAGAAGGAGTATATGAGAGCGTGCAACTAATATCTGATGAGACAAGGGCCAAGATGAAGAAGCAACATGAAGAGAGGAGGAAAAGCAGATAGCTATTTACGTTCACATCTTTACCATCTGTAATTCCTGTTTTTGATGTACTATATTTTTGCTTCTTATCTATAAAGTTTACTTGAGTTTCTGATGACAACTTCTTATTGTCCAGAACACATACAAACTGCTATTAATCGTTATAATCTAATAACGAAAACTAATCAATCTGGATATCAAACCATATCACTCTTAAGGAGTTATTAGGATTGTCATAGCCCAATTTCTTAACCCTCTCTTAGTTAAGCAATTAGACCATGACTCAATGAACTTACTGTATTCTTTGAAACAAAATTTAAACTCAAAGATAAGATATATCAAATTTTCGCAGAACTCGCCGGCAGGTTTGACACCTAAATTTCAAAAGCTTATAACTTTCTCATCCGGACTCCAAATTTAGATCCAAAAGAACCGTTAGAAAGGTAACGAAAAGATCTTTAAAATGGTATAAGATTTTCAGAAATTCGGACAACCGGACATGCAGAAAGAAGGGAATTCAGAGGCTGCCCTGTTTTTAGCAAAAGCAAACATACGGAAAATTTATGGATTCGGAACTCAATTCGTCAAGAGAAAAACTCAAACAATCGGGAAATAGGTCGAACACAATAATTCACCAAGAGAAACGTACCAACATGAGTTCCATAAACTATCCAGACTTAACAGTACACAACATCCATATTGGTAACAAAAATGAACCGAGTTTTCCCTCAATCAAAAAGAGTAGATGATAGTAAAGGATAACAACATCTTTGGAACAACTAGATACATATATGAACAAAGCATGGGAAAAACAAGCTTAAAACCAGCATTCAATCCCATCTCCATCTCCGCTGCTCAACCTGCACATTAAGAAGAATATGCAGGGCATGAGTACGATATGTACTCAGTGGGCACATTGCCAAAACTTTTAAAACATACTCTTGTGACTTGCAAATGCTTTCTTTAAAAATGAAACATTCTCATGCTCAAACTGTAACATAATCAAATCATCAAATCATACTTGTGTCTGCAGACAGAATCAATCAAATACACCATATCTACGCACTTCTCGTGTTGAAAGGTAGGCCTCCCCTTCAACACTATGACCGGCCAGTCCGCTCACTGGTTCACGGTCACATATGTGTACACAAACCCTTACTGGCAGCTCGTCCAGCATAGGGCCGATATCGTAATTCTCTCGTAGATAGGCATCATACATTGCACTTCATACTTAAAACATGCAAGTCACATCTTTCAAATAAAATGCATAATCACATGTTTCATAAATAGCATGCATACTTGAATAAGAAATGCCCACCTGAATGACTTATTCTATATAAGTCAAAGGCTCGTCTTCTTCTTTCTTTGGTTCCGTCTCTCTTCTTTCTACTCCACTTGCACCTTAATATGGTCTTTTTCTTGAAATTTTGGACAAATTTAGCTTGAAATATTGATAAATTGGGAGAAGAAAATTTGGTTATGGGGAGGAGAGGTGATGGACGAAATTTGGAGGTGTAGGAGGTGGATGATGATGAAAAATGATAAGGATAAGTATTCTTATACATTAAGTAAGATATTTTCTTAATTAAATAATTAAATAATCATCTACAAGTCTCTAGAGTCTTCTAGAACGTCCCGATTCCTCGTTTTTCGGGTTTCAAGATTTTAATACTGGCTGATTCATCTCAATATCTAGAATTCACTGGTTCAGACCGTTCATAATTTGGAGTTCATTTGAATAACTTATTCAAGTTTTAAAATATCGAATAAATTTAATTGAATAAATTCTTTCTAAAACGATATTTCCTAGTAAAATCTTCATAATAATTTCTTCTATATATATCATAAAATCGGGCATAAATTGTAGGTATTACTACAGCTGTCGAATTCTCAAACTGAATTTTAACCGAAAACTTATTTAATTATTGCCGAAATCGCAATAATAAATTTTTATTCTCTATTTTATCTGTTTTCTAGCTTAATGAAATTTCTAATTCCATTTTTCTATATTATCTAATAGATAAAAATTTTCTCTTCTGAGGGGTATGCTTCGTCTGAATTTATTCTATCTCGGCCCCTCTCTTTTATCGCTAATATGGAATTAATAAGTTCTATTTTCTTTCCTAACAAAATAATCGAAATTCTTTCTTCTAATTTATACAATAAAGCTTTCAAGATCTTCTTAATCTCATAAATATGATCACTTAAGGATGCAATGCCCTAATTAAGATTTAATTATACATTAATTACAGCTACAGTATTTCGGGGTACTACACATTTGCTAATAACCAAACACCCAAACGTTGAAGGGTAGCTAAGTTTAACTAATTACAGGACCAGAAGACTGCAAGAAGAAGCAAGATAGCAAGAGGAACAATCTGGATAATTGATAGTGGATGTTCGAAGCACATGACATGTAACAAGAACTTACTATCAGATTACGTTGAACAGCCATGACCACAGGTCACCTTTGGATGTAACTCAAAAGGATACACCAGAGGATATGGAAATATAACAGTTGGCAAGACCACCATCTCAAATGTTTCGTATGTTGAGGGTCTTAGTCACAATCTGTTTTCTGTAAGTCAGTTCTGTGCTAACGGTAATCAGATTATTTTTGGTACTAACAATTGCTTTGTGAAGAAAAAGGAAGGAGATGAGATACTCCTTACCGGAAAATTATAGGATAGGCTATATATTGTCCAATGGACAAACCAGATCGAGACCTGCTTAATCACTAAAACTGTATCAGAAACAGGCTGGTTATGGCACAAGAGATTAAGTCACCTAAATTTCAAGTCAATCAACAGGATTGCAAAAGAAAAATTAGTGGAAGGACTACCAGATCAAGTATATGATAAAGATTATATATGTTATGCCTGCCAAGCTGGAAAGCAAACCAGATCATCCTTTACAAGCAAAACTGCTCACTCAACATCAAGAATATTGGAGCTTTTGCATCTGGATCTGTTTGGACCAGTTAAACCACTAAGCATAAATGGAAGGAAATACACCTTAGTAATCATTGATGACTACTCAAGGTTCACCTGGGTCATCTTTCTGTTAAAGAAGAAAGAGACACTAGCCAAACTACCTGATTTTCTACACAAGATCACCAAACAAAAAGAGGTGAGTATAGTTACTATCAGAACAGATCGAGGAACATAATTTCTCAACCAAAAGATTGAAGCATACTGCAATAAGATGGGAATCACTCATCAAACCTCAGCTGCTAGAACACCTCAACAAAATGGAGTTGTTGAGAGGTGAAATAGATCACTTAAAGAAGCAGCTCGTACTATGCTAAATGCTACCAATCTACCCAAGAAATTCTGGGCAGAAGCGATCTACACAACCTGTTATACTTAGAACAGATCATCAATAACACTCAGACATGGAAAGACTCCATATGAGATCTGGAACAACAGAAAGCCTAAGATCTCTTACTTTCGCACTTTTGGTTGTTTGTGTTACATACACAATAATGGGAAATCTCAATTGAGGACTTTTGATAGCAAAACTGACCTTGGAATATTCTTAGGATATTCTGATATCAGTAAAGCATATCGAGTCTACAATAAGAACTCTCATATTGTGGAG
>JAPKLX010000215.1:297336-373012 GCA_026898415.1 Leonotis leonurus | reverse complement strand
ACTCTTAAGGAATGAAGTACAAGAAAATCAAAGACTACTGTACGAAGAATCATTCCCAGTATGGCAATACATTGGGAAATCTCATGAAAGGTGGTAACAACTCTCATTTGGCCGCGCGTGCATCAACAACTCTAACATGCATTTAATGCCGCCATTAATGCGTTGAAAATAGAGGCCATCGTCTCCAATGGATAGTTTCTTCATTGAGGCTATAAATACCACCTTCATCTCCATAAAGATGTACGAGAATTCAAGCGATTATTCTGCTATTACTCTACTCAAAATCTTCAAGCTCTCAACGCTCTAAACACATCCAACCTTCAAGAATTCTCAGTTGTGTTTATCATTTTGAAGATTTACTTTCTGGATATTTGTTTGTATCAAAAACCCAAAGTTAGGATCTAGTTTTGATCCATTTATATTCCTAGATTGTAGTTCTCAATCTTAGGAAGAAGAAGTGTAATCACAAGTATTTATCTAGTTTTGATAAAGCTTGTGGCTCGTACTCAACGAGTAAAAAGAAAGGAGACCTTAGTTGATTTCGATCTAGTTTTGATCGAGTCGTGGACATAGGGAAGTTTATCCCGAACCACGTTAACTCTTGTGTTCTTTACTTTCTGTTTTTCTTTTCTATCATCTTCTTCATACTCATACATATAAATATGGGTTGTTAACTACTTCAAAGAAAGAAAACGTTTTTCATCTTAAAAAGAGCATTAACCACCAAATTCCGCACACAACTTTAATCAAGTTTAAATCTGTGTTTGTGTCTCTTGATTACTGTTATTCACACATAAGGCATTATTTAAGTGAGACTTAATTTTCCTAATAAGAAGATTTATCTTACTACTTCAAGCTATCTTAAATTATTAAGAGTGCTAAAGCCTTATACTTAAATATTGAACAAGAAAACCTAAAAAGTTTTGAATTGGTGTATTCCCCCCCCCCCCATACACCAATCTAGCTCTTTCGGGACCAACAGTTATCGAGATGATACTACAAGTTTACCACCTAGAAGATGAATGAGAGATGGTTCTTGAAGACATCACAGATGAGCAAATGCAAGAAGCATTGAACATCATAGTGGCCCAGTTGTTCACATGGACAAATAAATCTTTCAATAGGGGACTAATGCTACCAATTTACCGTCTACTGCTCGAGTATGTCCAAAATATTTTCCTTCAACATGGAGGGACTTGAAGATGAAAGTGATCACAGTCGTGCTACTCAACTTGAAGACCAATTGGGCCAAATCGTTACTGAAAATAATTGTTGATGAAGTGCATCAGATAGATATGCGATAAGATTATGATGAAAATTGCACATGGATACATACCAAGCGTCCACTTCGTGTGTCCACCAAAGTCAGCACACTTATAGGAGGATTTTTCAACAAGAACAAACGAAACAAGAGAATATAGTTTAATGACAAATGGATTCTACCTAGGACTCGACATCAAGTTAAGATGGCTATTGGCACAACATCTCAGATATTTTTGAAAGTTACAGATGAGAAAACCAAGAAAGCTCTGCTTTAGATAGGAAAATCCAACCCGGAGTGGGTGATTCCAACGAAGAAACCAATTGTTGGTGAAACAGCTGTTGCGGTAAAGAAAAGTAAGAAGACAACCAATGATCCATCTCTTATGGTTGAAAAGGAACATAAGAAGAAAACCAAAAAGGCTCTAAAAAAAGACACCAAGAAGAAACCCACTGCTAGAAACTTGCAAGACGAGTTGGATGATACTATCATCAGCGATGCAGAACCGATAACTATCATTTCACCACAACAACTGCCTGCTCAAGAGATGGATGCTCGAGACCCTGGTGATATTGAAATTTTGGAAGAAGATGTGGAAATCAACCCCCACGAACAGGCTGCAAATGATTTAGATTCGCGAATGTGAGGGGCTCAACTCATTTTTCAATAGATTAAAGATAAGGCAGCTAAGATCATTCTCGAACTCATGCTTAGGATCAAGCTGACTCCAAAGGTTTTGAAAATGGATATTAGATTTTAAATAAGAATATATGGAGATCATATATTGCAAGTTTTACATACTCGAAGCTATACTTCTACTTTTCTCTATCAATGACCTCAAGGTGGAGGAAACCAGCTGCAAACATACTTTGGATTTTTAGACGTCCCAGATGCTCGACAGTATTTTAGAACTTATGTGCTGACAAAGATGAAAGAAGAAGCTAGCGAGCTGTAGGTCGATCTTTCTCCTCTCTACACCAACGAGCAAGAATTATATGATCTCGCTTTCGACCTGCACTCTGGTGATTTTGATGATGCATTCTTCAACTTTGAAGAACCAACAGTGAAGAGGCAAGAATCATCTGCTGCTGCTAAGATATCCACATACAAGCCCACTGATGATACTTCCATTCCAAATCCACCTGTTCTTGAAGAAACAGTGGATCCAACTGCTGAAGCAATACATAGAGAACCAATTGTCTCTGAAGATAAGATTGACCTATCTGCTGGTAAAACACATGAAGAACAACATGATGCTGACATGTTGCACTCCCCATCCTCACCACCTGTTCAGAAGGTGGAACCAGCAACCACAGAGGAAATAGTTCTTGATGCTACAACTACAAAGAAGAAACAAGATTCCTCATCTCACATCATCACTGGCCCTTTGGTTGATGCGGAACCATCTGGGGAGATTTACACCAAGGAAATAGTTTCTAATTATTACAAACATTACTCTCTCGATGAGCTGTTTGCCTCTCTCCCTAGGCCCATGACAAATGAGCAGATCGCTCAATTGATCTCCATCAATCAATGAAAGGAGTGCTGCTTTAGCCAATTTTGTTTTTACATGTCACGACCGCACTCTACTAAAGATAGCAAAGTCAGAAAATCGTGACTAGGGAAATGGATTGAAGAAATGGAAATAGAACGGGGAACAAAAATGGCGAACAACTAGATGATACTGTAGTGGAAAAAGTTTCGAAATATAGAAATTTCCAAAGGATTATCAAGATAAAACACGTTAGTTAAGCTAGAATATCTTGAACACAATAGTACTCATTGTGATTACATAACAATATGAATGTCTGCAGCGGAATTATGATCAAATCTAAGTTTTCATGTATGAAGACATACAAACCCCCAAGAGTTTAAAACGTGAAAGAGAGCGACAAAAACTTTGTTGAGCACTCCATTTCCATCACAGCTCAACCTGCACATTTAGAAATATATGCAGGGCTGAGTACAAAAGTACTCAATAGACACATGCCGAAAACGCATACATACATATATAATTATCATGCCATTTCAAGTGAAACATAGGGATTTTGTCTCTAAAGAACCTATGTTCACTAAATCATTTTTTTTTTGTGAATTCCTAAAATTCGACTGATCAGTCTAAGTTCTTTAGTAATCTACCATATCTGTTACTTATGTGTACCGGAAAGGTGGCCACCTTCCGCGAACACTTGACTGGTCAACACCTTCGTCAACTCACAGTCATATTGTGTACACTAGTTCGAGTGGGGTTGCTTACCCAATGGAACCCGAATTGGATTAATAATATCAGATAGGTATCATACAAAACATAAAACATTTTATGGCAGACAATACTTGAAATATCAATTTCGATTCAAAGCTTTTGAAAAGAAATAACATAAATACGAATAAGCACACACATTTTGATTTTGTATAAGAAAGCCTACCTCGGTGAGTTTTTCTTCTTCTTCTAAGATTAGCTTCTTCCGGTCTTCGGTTTCCCCCGCCCCTCCTTTCGGCCCGACCTCGTTTGGAAGGGTAAACTCTAGGTCTAATCATTTATACTTCTTGTGTAACTATATTACATGTCATTATTTTGGGGTTGGTTTGGACTTAAAACGATTATAAAGGGTTGTGCTTGGTTCTGTATTTATCAGATTTTAATTTCTGTGTTGGAAGCCATATACATGTTCTTGCTTATGCTTGATTTTAGGTTAAAATGTGTTATTTGGTAAATCGTTAATTTTATCCTTTTGAAAATCTGAAGTGTATTTCCTACTTTTTTTTTGTTTTGTTAAGAGGAGATTGTTCTTAAAATTTATACTAAATGCTACCACGTTTATATCTTGTCAAGTTCGTGTCTTTAAATCCTGATTTACCATTTTGTACCCTTTTGTTAAATCCTGGGTTGTTGGTATAACTTTCTATTAGGTTTTGAATTCTTGATTAAGAGGATGGTAGTACGAGAATTTGCTTCAATTTTTTTTCTTCAAGGTTTAAAATCTTAAGTTCAAAGTTACATATAACTTAATTCCATGTCTGTTAGAGCTTCTAACTTTTAAAATTCTAATACAAATATGTCTTGTTCTTCTTCTCTAAGTTTGCTCAATAAGAGGTATAAAGAAAATTGTCATTTATCAATTGTGTGTTAATAATAATGTTTTAAGCATCTACCTAAAACTTTAAAATAAGTAACATGTAATATTAAGAATGAAAGTTTAAGCTTTTGTTACCTTAAGAAGAAGCTATTGTATTTGGATTGAACTTGCTTAGGATTTGGGCAGTGCTTCCTCTTTGATGCTTTCTATCAAATCTCTAAGTATTTGTATGAAATTTTTATTTATGTGATTTGTGTTATTTTGAGAGGGGATAAGGCATTCATATATATAGATGAAGATGTACTAAGGGTGAGCTGGAGTTAGATATGGGAATGAGTTGATCTAATAGCTTTACTCCTATATTCCTAGACCTTTCAGTATCTATCCATATCCCCTTGATAATGATTGATTTGTGAAGTGTAAATCTTGGATGAGTCTTATCACGTGTATATAATGTTATAATATGCTTGGGTGTAGTGTTTTGAGTGACTTGACTTAGAGTATGACATGACTTCCTATCTATTTTCCTGATTTTTAGCTTCTAGGATAACTCTATTGTTGATTTTCGAAGAGCATTGCTTGCTGCATTTTACTACCTTCTTTTCATTTCTATCAGGCTCTCTCTTATAATACTATTATATTTTCTTAATTTGCAGGTATTGTTAAACCAACATGCATGGATAGCATGACACACCTCTCATTTCTTCCATCGAGCCCAACGCCCACCTTCAATCTCTTTTTCTTTTCTTCTGATTTGGTAGATTGTAACAGTGTACCATTCCTTCATTTTATTTTATTTTTATGTTATCTTGTCTTATAGCACTATTATAAAGGTGTAAGAGGAGGTGGTTGTTAAGTTTATCTTATTTACGATTTCTGAATCATGGACTCTACACATGTCAGATTGTCGGCCCCACGCCCCTTTTGCTTTATTCTATCATAAGGTGTTCTTAAAATAATATATATTAAATTATATAAATGCATACAACTTCTTAAGTTTTGTAAAAGTATGAATTCAGGACAACTCGTAATATACAGTTTCAAATACTTATTATTATCGGTTAACTAATCGATTATTAAAATTAAAGACATTAATTTAATTCAATTAGTATTATGATATGATTAATTTCTAACGAAATAACGGGGTATTACATTACAGCTGCAGAAAAAGCTCTTCAAACTGTTGATGAAAATTTTCAGAGAGCTCACAACAATATGTCTGAAGAATTGCACAAAGACTTGGGTGGTGATCGAGATGTTTTTGCCAAGTACAAGGAATCCAACGATGCACGCCTTGAACTGTCCAAAACTAAGGTCGACAAGTCTGATGAAAAGTTCAAGGAGGCAGGCGCCAAAATGGTTAATGAAGTCAAGAAAGCTATGGAGCAGCAATATCTTGACATGGAAAAGATAATCATACCTGCTGTTGTCAAACAAGAGGTCCCACTTGTTCTCAAAATTCTATTGCCCAAGGCGTTGAAAGATGCAGATGTAGCTACAGACGATGACATCTACATGATCAACAAAAATATCAAATAGATGAAAGCCACCGACAGCAATTTGCTGGTCAAACTGGCCAACTACAGCAAGGGTAATGAAAAATAATTTCATGACATCACATGCAACATTTCTACATTTTTGCAGTACAGGGAAGATGCTGAAATCAAATTCAATGAATTGCAAGAAGAGCTCGCTTCCCTCCGACTCATTGTCTCTAAAGACTTCATTGATGATGTTTAAAAGTTGGAAGGTAAAGATGAAAACATGGCACAACCCACTGCTCAGCTTGCTGCTCAAAAAAAGCAACTGTGAAGAAGAAGCCAACAAACAAGAAGAAATTAACCGCCAAACAATTAGCTGAATCAAGGAGGTTAGAAGAAGAGAATGCTGCTAAGCTAGCTGTAGAGATGAAAGGAAAGAGAGTCTACACAGACAAAGATGAGGAGGAAGAGATGTTTTTGGCAGGATACAAACTCGAACAGATTGATAATCCTAATTTCTGAAAATTATGGAGAGCAGAGAAGGAAAGACAGAAGAAGTTGGATGCTTAAACAAATGAGGACAGTTCAATTCCAGATGAAGAAGCAGATGAACCAACAAATCCTATGTTCAAATTCTTTGACCAATTTCAACTCTCTGAGCCACAAAATCTAACGTGGCTACACAGAAAGAAAGCAACTCAATGGAATCGACTTGTCAAAGGGTTTGTCATGGAATATTACTATCTGATGGAACCACAATATCAAGGTGGTAGTAGACGAAATGCTCAGGAAATATCTAAGTCGACACAAGAATAAAACTCTCGTGGACTACCTATACACAATCTGATATGATAAATGTTAGTCTCACTACGCCAAAGAAAAAAACAATGGTGCCACCGAGAATTCCTGGAACAACAGAGATCGATCACACTTACATTCTCAACATCATAAATCAAGCTGCTTAGCACATGGGTTATCCCATTGATTTACAGAACCAAGATTATAAAAAGGTATTTAATGGGATATATGCTGGCTACAACGTGCCCTCAGAGCTAAGGAAGAGAGAACATGTCGAGAGGAGAATGACACATCTAGTTAAACGTCAACGTCAATATTCCTAAGAGAAGGATCAACAACAGCCACCTCCTCAATGAAGAAAATTTTAAAATTTCAACTTTCTTTCTAAATGTTATTTTAGCAGCTAGTTGTGTGCATCAATTATGTCTATCTGTAACAGCCACTCATATCAATGATGTTAGAAGATTATTTTTCCTAAAAACAACCTAATAACAATACCTCTTTGTCTAGACAATGTTTTTATACTTGTTATTTAATGCTATAAATATCTCTGCATATTAACTGTCTGTCTTAATCATTTGTTGTTTCAACACTTAGAAAATTTTGTAAAATGTAGTTTCGACATCATCAAAAAGAGAGAGATTGTTGGGAACCCCACGAATTCATGTTATGTTTTGATGATGATTATCGAAACAACCCTTGCGACGTGGATCTCTCCCTCGGATAGCTCACAACTTTACCTTCTAGTAAAGTCGAATCGATTAGTTCTCTCAATCCACGTCTTCCAAGTGCTACTCCGCAGACTGGAGCGAGAGAAATTGATCATGAGCTATAAGGGAAGTAGTCCTCCCTAGCTGCAGCAGATGAGGAGCTATCTGGTTCAACAAAGTACAAAACAGCTTGGGTACAGAGAACATAAAGAGCAGCTAGATCCTACGTACAGAAAGGTGATCAAGTGAAGCCGAAAAGGACTACACCAGATCACTTTTAAGTTGGGCATAGTAATGGCGTGCAAGGCGTTTAAGGACCTACTGAAATCCATCCAGAACCGGAGCAACATTTGCTTCTGTAGGTTGGACCAAAGTATCAGAATACAAATCAATCCTCAAGAAGGATTCCTAGAACAATCTATATTACCAGCCGAAGGATGCACAAATACATCTCCAACACAGATCAGTACCCAAATCTGTAAAAAGGGTACAATAGGAAGAAACAACTTGCCCCTCCTACAGGATAAAGGCTTATACAGCCAAAGGAGGGAATGCAAATTTAAGTGGAGCAGTTCAACAAACATCTCAACAACTGCTACTGGTTCAAAATGCTAATGCGTCAAGCAAGCTGCTCTCTTCAACAACAATTCAACATTTCAAATACTTATCAATAGATAGTAGATTAAGGGGGACTAGTTTTAGCTTGTATCACATAGCTGTTTTAAAATTGTAAAATTCCTTAAATTCCTATCATGTTTAGATCTCTATTGAAATAAAGTATTTTTTTTTCAAAGAAAATTGAATTGCTGTTGTTACTTTCACAGATATGTTTTTATCTCCTCTATGTCATATCTATACTTAACTGACACATCACTAAATTAAACAAAGTTGAAGAAGGTTAACTAAGATTACTAGTGTATGTAACTTTAAGTAGAAAGAGACAAAAGAAGAAGAAGGTACCTTAAAACAAATCATGTCTACCCCACATATCACTATCTTCACATTTTACACATCAGAAGATGGGATCGCATAGAAAGAGGAACAAACCAGGTGAAATAGAAGCTAGCAGACCAGCATTCCACCTCAGAAAACAAGTTCAAGAACGATATATTAGCAAGCGTAATGGTTCATCAAAATCTGAAGCAGTTCTGTAATACCCCGTCTTTTTAAGTTCCGAAATAAACAATAATCGAACGCGATTATTAATATATATATGGAATATTTATGTTTATTAATGAGAGTTTCTACAATTGAAGAAGAGTTTTAGTTTAAGATAACAAATAATTAAAGAAATTTTGATTTATATCTTAAGAATATTAATATTAAAGTATAAGTTTTATACTTTGGATATATATATAAGTATAGGTATAAGTTATACTATGAATAAATATATGCAAGTATGGGCATATGTTTTATATGTTGAGAACTAGGTAATTAGTATGCATGGGGTATATAAAGTATAACTATATGATTAAGATTTTATCTATGAACATATAGTTAAAGCATACTATACGGTTGATATATATATAGTGCTAAATAAAGTTGTACATGCAAATTGAAAACACACGCATGGTACATATGAATATATATGAAACCTTCAACTTAGATATGGTTGAGAAGAAAGAGATATTAAAAACACTCAAGTACACATGTGCTTATTTAGTAAAGAAAGGAAGGTTAATAAAGTAGAACACTTGAGTTGGAACAAAACTATAGATATATTGATGAATAAAGTGCATTACATTGTGAACAAACAAACTAAATAAAATCTAAGCTAAAAACATAAGACTACACGGCAGTTTTATAAAATAGAGGAAAGAAAGGAAAGTGAAACACTTGAGTTTATATATATATAGGTGTTGGTACAAAGCTTGCCAACACCCAACTCTACATTACATGTCATTAAACAAAGCAATTTAAAAGCTAAGCTAGGAACATCAAACAGCTACACAGCAGTAAGCATGTAGAAAAAAAAAAGGAAAATGAGGAAACATAAGTGGCAGTGACAGCAGGAAGGGGACTGCAGTAGCTCGGTTGAGTGAGGAAGGAAGTCCTCCATCCATGCCTCTCCCATACCCTACAAAACAATAGCATTAAGGCTATTAATCTAGCTATCTAAGTCTTAAGCATTAGGATAAGAAAACACCATAATGCATATATATATAAGAGGTAATGGCATTTCCTTAGAACCGTATATCACAAACCAAATATCACACAACCATCATACACTTGGTAAGGAGAAGTTTGAACACAATAAGAAGTAGTTAAAGTCCTAAGGTGAGGAAATGTAGCTCTAACTATACATTTAGTTTATGCCTCTAGATTTTCAACTTACAACTATGCTTTAACTATAATCTGTCTTCTTAATTAACTCAGGAAAACATAAAGCATACATGTATAACTGTCCAGATTCATTAATAAGTTGAAAAGATGCTAAGTCCAAAATATAACCATTCTCAAACCTTTAAAACAAAAGAAACAACTATACAGTTTTCAACTTTTAGAACATAGATATAGTTCAGATTGCAGAATATGAACTTAGAAAATATGGTCATAGTGTGGAAATACAACCCATGCACAGTTATAAAACAGAACATTTGCAGTATACTGTTAAGGTCCCTAACATGGAACTCACAAGTCTGAAATCTTATCAACATAGAATCAAAGAGCAATCAAAACTAAAAATAGGAAAAAGGAACACTTAGCATGCTTATAAATCCATGGCTGGAACTTAGAACTAAACACTTGCATGTCAAGAACAATTATTTCCAACTAAAGATTTAGACTTAGAAATTTCAGGACTTGAGGAGATAAAATTCAGAAATTTAAAACACAATTAGGACCCAAATCGTAGTAGGCAAGAAGAAACAGAATATAAATATCCAACAGGAGGAAGAAATAAAGCTTAGCTTAGGCAAGTAATTCCACACGGTGGTTATGAAAACACAAACCTCCACCCAAGCTGCCCAAAATAGGAAGTCAGTTAGAAATCCAAACATTTAACAAGAAAGATTAAAAGAGCTTATCATACAGAAATCAAGACCTAAGCAGAATCGAAATTAAAATAAAATAAGGGCAGTAAGTAAAGGAAGATGAAATCTCATACTTTAGGTTTCCAATTAGCTTCCATTAAGGGAAGTCTTGACCTAGGAAGGCTTAGCTTCCGCCGGAAAATCAGAGGCTACGCCCTACCACCGAATCAGCCAAACTCGTACCTTGTTACAGAATGGAAACAAAGAAATGAAATCAATTCAGAACATTTCAGAATTTATCCAAACCCTTCCCAAATTGAATCTTAGTTTAATCCCCTAACATGCAGAAGCAAAGAGGGGTTTAAAAATTTAAAACAGAAAATAAAAGCTAGATTACCTTCTTGGAAAGAAATCAGAAGCCAAAGCACCACAGTTAGAAGAGGGACCGAGAGCTAGAGTGAGATTTAGGAGAGATGTTAGAGAGATGAGTTACATGTGAGAAAAACAAAATCCATAAAGAATTGGGAATAGTTACCTTAGGAGAAATAAGCCAGTCGACAGCCATAAAGTGTAGAGCTTTTCTCCGTTCAGTCGAGAAAACTGAAAGGCAGAAAGTGAGAAATAGTAGATTAGAGGCTGAGAGAGAGAGAGAACTTGCAGTCGAGAGAAGCAATAGGAAAGCTTAGAGACAGAGAGCGAAAGAGAGGAGGAAGAGGGTAGAAGAGGGCTGGAAAGAAAACAGAGAGTGAGAGGAGGAGAGTTTAGTGTAATCGATAGAGAGCTCCTGGAAAGAGAATTAGCGAGAGAGAGTGTAGAATTCGGGCTCTTCTCCATTGCAGTCGGGAGAGCACACAGAGAGAGAGAGGGAAGAAGACAGAGAGATTTGAGAAGGAAGCAGAGAGGGAACGAGAGAGAAGGGGAAAAAGGAGGCGTGTGTGTTGTTTCTGGGAAGGAATGAAAGTAATAGTGAATTTGGGTTAGGGTTAGTTTAGAGTGTTATAGAAATAATAAAACTGAGTTGGGCCGAGAACAAAAATCAAATGGGCTGAAAGGATTAATTTTACTGGGCTTAGTTTGTGAAATGAATTGGGCTGAGATTATTAATCTTACTGGGCTAAGAAAAATTTAGAGCTATAGGCTTTAGTTAATTGAATTGGGTCGAGTCTTGGGCCGAAACTTAGAAATCTTATGGGCCGAAAATAATTAGAATGAGCCCAGTTTATTAATCTTAAGATAATTGGTTCTTAGGCTAATTAAATTAATTAGTAATACCAATAATGGAAAAAGGGTTAGTGATGTATATATACACCTTAAGTATTAATATTTAAAGCTTATAAGTGAGATAATTAAAGCTTAAGTATTAAATCAAGAAAATCCAATTTATTTAGTAATTGGATTCTAAATTAAGAGAAATTGATATCTCTTATTTTATTGAGGATGATTTAAGAGATTAATATTTTAAGGTTATTTAAAGAGTTAAATAACTAGAAATTACAATATTATTTGAATGATTAATTATTGAGAGTTAATTATTTCATATAGTGTTAATAGACACGTATTGCCTTAAAGGCAATTACCGGATAATTGAATCGAGGATTCAACACATTAAAGAATATTGATCCGAGGTATCAATATCTCCATTAACGAGTCGAAACGAGAATAATATATATTCTTACGATTAAAGGTTTCAAATGCACGAAGGGCATTTTAATTTATACGAGTTTTTCTAAAGGTTCTTACGAGAGACCTGTTTCATGTTGCGAGATCAAAGTCAGTGCAAACCGAAGTTATCCAGGTAGGCTTTTCTAACTCTATAAAAATTATGTGTGCCAGTATACTATTTATGTTGTTTCGAAAGGATCTCAAATTGAGGAAATATGTTTCAAAGTATTGTCTTGCCGAAAATGATTTATGTTTTGTATCAATGCCTATCTGGAAGATTCCTGGTTCAAAGAATCTAAATAAGAGGAAATCGAATTCGGGTTCCAGTGGGTAAGCATCCCCACTCGAACTAGTGTACACAAAGTAATTAACCGTGAGTCATCGTTAAGGGTTGGCCGGTTAAGGGACCGTGAGTCATTGAAGATGTCGACCGGTTCGGTGTCTGTAGAAGGTGGCCACCTTCTCGGTACCATAAATTAAAAGGGCAGATATGGCAGTATACTAAAGAACTTAGACTGCGCAGTCAAATTCAGGTTTCACCAAAAAGGATTTAGTGAACGTAGGTGCTTTTAAAGATAAAATCCCTACGTGTCACTCTTACGGCATTGACAATTATATATGTATGAATGTGATTTTTGCATGTGCCTACTGAGTACATTTGTACTCCGCCCTGCATGTATTTATAAATGTGCAAGTTGAGACGTGATGATGGGAGATGCTATGGCGGGCTTGTCGGTCTTTTATTAAGTCTTGGGTGTCTACGTGTCTTCATACACGTAGACTTAAGTCGATCCTTATTCCGCTGCGAAAAGTTTCATTTGTATGTTCTGGCGTAGGTGCCGATTATGTAAATTAAAGTTCTCAGAGTTTCTAGCGGTCAAAGTTTTCAGTGTTCCACTTTATCCGAATGATCTTTCGTTCAGTCAGAGCTTTCAGTATACTCAGTGTTCCACAGTTCCTTCATTTATTTAATCTATTAGTCGCGCGCCCGGACTCTGCCGGGGAGGGCGGAAGGACGGGGCGTGACAGAGTGGTATCAGAGCAATTTGCTTTAAACCCAAGAGTCTTCTTTCGAGTTTAGTCTAGCATCATTCGCTAGACTAGTTGAGTAAGTTGACAAGCCTAGCACTCCGACACATCACGCTCAACGAGAAAGAGGTAAACATTTTAAGAAGTTGAAGTTTTATGTTTTATGAGGAATAAGCATGTTCCTATTAGCTGAACTCTGAGATTTGAAAAGAAATGAAGGTATTTCTTTTCATTTAAAGTTCAAGATTTGTAAAGAAATGAAGGTATTTCTTTCTAAATGAAGTTTGAGATTTGTAAAGAAATGAAGGTATTTCTTTCTAAATGAAGTTTGAGATTTTTAAAGAAATATACGTATTTCTTCAGTATGAAGTTGAGTATTGAAAGAAGAAAAAAGTATGCTCTAAGAGAAAAGTTTTTAAGATGTTTTGAAGCGAAGTTTTTAAGTGGAAGCAGTAAGAATGATTCTTTTCAAAGTTGATGTTTAAATGTTTCTTTTACGACGAGTCATGATCATTGTCATGACGTTAGAGCTTTTTGCCTATGAACGTAGAATGCTTTAAGATGTATGTTCCCTTTAGAAAAGAGAACTTAGACGAGAACTTAGAAGAACTTTTTCAAACTACTCGAAATCGAGAACGAGAACAATCTGAATAAAGAAAAAACGAAAAGAATCAGAAGAAGGATAATATCCAAAACAAAGGCTAAGGCCAATTACGAGAAGAAAATCTAGAATGGAAAGGATGAGAGATGTAAGTAAAGAATCCAGGCTTAATCCCTTCGTCGTAATAAAAATAAGAAATTATGCGTAATAAGACAGTAAGATTTCATAAGTGAATAGGGAATAATAAGGTTACGACGAAAACTCGATTATCTAAGGAAATAAAATTTAAACTATTAGAATGCCGCTAAGAAGAGCTGGACGCCCGAGAGGCAGTGGTAGAGGACGAGGTGCTAGGAACGTAGAAGAAATATTTGAGGCGGAACGAGCCGCAACCCCACCTTTCCCACCACCAGTAAGAAGAATAGAAGAACTATTCTTACGACAGAACCCACCAATGTTCAATGGGATGGGAGAACCAGCTGAGGCTGAAGTATGGGTGCGTGCTCTAGAACGCATCTTTGACTTCTTGTGCTGCACCGATCAGGAACGCATGAATTGCGTTACCTTCCAGCTGACAGGATCAGCTGACTATTGGTGGGAAGCGAGGAGGAAGATAATGACCCCAGAGCAGTTAGGAGACCTAACCTGGGAAGAGTTCAAAGTTGGGATGTATGACAAATACATTCCCAAGAGCTATCGAAAGAGGAAGGAAACCGAGTTCTACCATCTGAAGCAAGGTAGGATGACGGTGACAGAATACGACCGAGTATTCTGTGATATATCGAGATATGCATCCGAGCAGGTAGACACGGACGAGAGGATGGCGGAAAAGTTTTGTGCTAGCCTGAGGCATGAGATTAGGATGGCCCTAGCCAGCCATGGAGGGTCATCTTATCCAGAGTCTCTTAGCCGGGCTCTCGATATCGAAACTGCCTTGCCAGTGGAAAGGCATGTACCAAATCACCCACCGACGTATCCACAGAACCAGCCCCAGCAGTTCAAGGGCAAAAGGAAATGGGAGGATCAACGTCTTAGTCCCATTCAGAAAAAGCCCTGGGCAGGACAGGCACCTTCTCAGAATTTCGGAAAGCAAGGACCGACACCACAGTACGGGAATTTTCCACCGAAGCCCACCTGTCCGAAATGCAAAAAAATGCACGATGAAATGTGCAGAGCGGGTAGCAATGAATGCTTCATTTGTGAACCGAAAGGGCATTATGCAAAAAATTGCCCTACCCGACAACAAGGGGAAATATGAGGCCAAATTAGCAGCCCCAGTTGTTCGATTAGAAAATACAAATTTCGGAACGAAATTTTGTTAAGAGGGGGAGAATGTAATACCCAGTCTTTTTAAGTTTCGAAATAAACAATAATCGAACGCGATTATTAATATATATATATATGGAATATTTATGTTTATTAATGAGAGTTTCTACAATTGAAGAAGAGTTTTAGTTTAAGATAACAAATAATTAAAGAAATTTTGATTTATATCTTAAGAATATTAATATTAAAGTATAAATTTTATACTTTGGATATATATATAAGTATAGGTATAAGTTATACTATGAATAAATATATGCAAGTATGGGCATATGTTTTATATGTTGAGAACTAGGTAATTAGTATGCATGGGGTATATAAAGTATAACTATATGATTAAGATTTTATCTATGAACATATAGTTAAAGCATACTATACGGTTGATATATATATAGTGCTAAATAAAGTTGTACATGCAAATTGAAAACACACGCATGGTACATATGAATATATATGAAACCTTCAACTTAGATATGGTTGAGAAGAAAGATATATTAAAAACACTCAAGTACACATGTGCTTATTTAGTAAAGAAAGGAAGGTTAATAAAGTAGAACACTTGAGTTGGAACAAAACTATAGATATATTGCTGAATACAGTGCATTACATTGTGAACAAACAAACTAAATAAAATCTAAGCTAAAAACATAAGACTACACGGCAGTTTTATAAAATAGAGGAAAGAAAGGAAAGTGAAACACTTGAGTTGATATATATATAGGTGTTGGTACATAGCTTGCCAACACCCAACTCTACATTACATCTCATTAAACAAAGCAATTTAAAAGCTAAGCTAAGAACACCAAACTGCTACACAGCAGTAAGTATGTAGAAAAAAAAAGGAAAAGGAGGAAACATAAGTGGCAGTGACAGCAGGAAGGGGACTGCAGTAGCTCGGTTGAGTGAGGAAGGAAGTCCTCCATCCATGCCTCTCCCATACCCTACAAAACAATAGCATTAAGGCTATTAATCTAGCTATCTAAGTCTTAAGCATTAGGATAAGAAAACACCATAATGCATATATATATAAGAGGTAATGGCATTTCCTTAGAACCGTATATCACAAACCAAATATCACACAACCATCATACCCTTGGCAAGGAGAAGTTTGAACACAATAAGAAGTAGTTAAAGTCCTAAGGTGAGGAAATGTAGCTCTAACTATACATTTAGTTTATGCCTCTAGATTTTCAACTTACAACTATGCTTTAACTATAATCTGTCTTCTTAATTAACTCAGGAAAACATAAAGCATACATGTATAACTGTCCAGATTCATTAATAAGTTGAAAAGATGCTAAGTCCAAAATATAACCATTCTCAAACCTTTAAAACAAAAGAAACAACTATACAGTTTTCAACTTTTAGAACATAGATATAGTTCAGATTGCAGAATATGAACTTAGAAAATATGGTCATAGTGTGGAAATACAACCCATGCACAGTTATAAAACAGAACATTTGCAGTATACTGTTAAGGTCCCTAACATGGAACTCACAAGTCTGAAATCTTATCAACATAGAATCAAGGAGCAATCAAAACTAAAAATAGGAAAAAGGAACACTTAGCATGCTTATAAATCCATGGCTGGAACTTAGAACTAAACACTTGCATGTCAAGAACAATTATTTCCAACTAAAGATTTAGACTTAGAAATTTCAGGACTTGAGGAGATAAAATTCAGAAATTTAAAACACAATTAGGACCCAAATTGTAGTAGGCAAGAAGAAACAAAATATAAATATCCAACAGGAGGAAGAAATAAAGCTTAGCTTAGGCAAGTAATTCCACACGGTGGTTATGAAAACACAAACCTCCACCCAAGCTGCCCAAAATAGGAAGTCAGTTAGAAATCCAAACATTTAACAAGAAAGATTAAAAGAGCTTATCATACAGAAATCAAGACCTAAGAAGAATCGAAATTAAAATAAAATAAGGGCAGTAAGTAAAGGAAGATGAAATCTCATACTTTAGGTTTCCAATTAGCTTCCATTAAGGGAAGTCTTTACCTAGGAAGGCTTAGCTTCCGTCGGAAAATCAGAGGCTACGCCTTTCCCAAATTGAATCATAGTTCAATCCCCTAACATGCAGAAGCAAAGAGGGGTTTAAAAATTTAAAACAGAAAATAAAAGCTAGATTACCTTCTTGGAAAGAAATCAGAAGCCAAAGCACCACAATTAGAAGAGGGACTGAGAGCTAGAGTGAGATTTAGGAGAGATGTTAGAGAAATGAGTTACATGTGAGAAAAACGAAATCCATAAAGAATTGGGAATAGTTACCTTAGGAGAAATAAGCCAGTCGACAGCCATGAAGTGTAGAGCTTTTCTCCGTTCAGTCGAGAAAACTGAGAGGCAGAAAGTGAGAAATAGTAGATTAGAGGCTGAGAGAGAAAGAGAACTTGCAGTCGAGAGAAGCAATAGGAAAGCTTAGAGACAGAGAGCGAAAGAGAGGAGGAAGAGGGTAGAAGAGGGCTGGAAAGAAAACAGAGAGTGAGAGGAGGAGAGTTTAGTGTAATCGATAGAGAGCTCCTGGAAAGAGAATTAGCGAGAGAGAGTGTAGAATTCGGGCTCTTCTCCATTGCAGTCGGGAGAGCACACAGAGAGAGAGAGGGAAGAAGACAGAGAGATTTGAGAAGGAAGCAGAGAGGGAACGAGAGAGAAGGGGAAAAAGGAGGCGTGTGTGTTGTTTCTGGGAAGGAATGAAAGTAAGAGTGAATTAGGGTTAGGATTAGTTTAGAGTGTTATAGAAATAATAAAACTGAGTTGGGCCGAGAACAAAAATCAAATGGGCTGAAAGGATTAATTTTACTGGGCTTAGTTTGTGAAATGAATTGGGCTGAGATTATTAATCTTACTGGGCTAAGAAAAATTTAGAGCTATGGGCTTTAGTTAATTGAATTGGTTCGAGTCTTGGGCCGAAACTTAGAAATCTTATGGGCCGAAAATAATTAGAATGAGCCCAGTTTATTAATCTTAAGATAAATGGTACTTAGGCTAATTAAATTAATTAGTAATACCAATAATGGAAAAAGGGATAGTGATGTATATATACACCTTAAGTATTAATATTTAAAGCTTATAATTAAGATAATTAAAGCGTAAGTATTAAATCAAGAAAATCCAATTTATTTAGTAATTGGATTCTAAATTAAGAGAAATTGATATCTCTTATTTTATTGAGGATGATTTAAGAGATTAATATTTTAAGGTTATTTAAAGAGTTAAATAACTAGAAATTACAATATTATTTGAATGATTAATTATTGAGAGTTAATTATTTCATATAGTGTTAATAGACACTTATTGCCTTAAAGGCAATTACCGGATAATTGAATCGAGGATTCAACACATTAAAGAATATTGATCCGAGGTATCAATATCTCCATTAACGAGTCGAAACGAGAATAATATATATTCTTACGATTAAAGGTTTCAAATGCACGAAGGGCATTTTAATTTATACGAGTTTTTCTAAAGGTTCTTATGAGAGACCTGTTTCGTTTTGCGAGATCAAAGTCAGTGCAAACCGAAGTTATCCAGGTAGGCTTTTCTAACTCTATAAAAATTATGTGTGCCAGTATACTATTTATGTTGTTTCGAAAGGATCTCAAATTGAGAAAATATGTTTCAAAGTATTGTCTTGCCGGAAATTATTTATGTTTTGTATCAATGCCTATCTGGAAGATTCCTGGTTCAAAGAATCTAAATAAGAGGAAATCGAATTCGGGTTCCAGTGGGTAAGCATCCCCACTCGAACTAGTGTACACAAAGTAATTAACCGTGAGTCATCGTTAAGGGTTGGCCGGTTAAGGGACCGTGAGTCGTTGAAGATGTCGACCGGTTCGGTGTCTGTAGAAGGTGGCCACCTTCTCGGTACCATAAATTAAAAGGGCAGATATGGCAGTATACTAAAGAACTTAGACTGCGCAGTCAAATTCAGGTTTCACCAAAAAGGATTTAGTGAACGTAGGTGCTTTTAAAGATAAAATCCCTATGTGTCACTCTTACGGCATTGACAATTATATATGTATGAATGTTATTTTTGCATGTGCCTACTGAGTACATTTGTATTCCGCCCTGCATGTATTTATAAATGTGCAAGTTGAGACGTGATGATGGGAGATGCTATGGCGGGCTTGTCGGTCTTTTATTAAGTCTTGGGTGTCTACGTGTCTTCATACACGTAGACTTAAGTCGATCCTTATTCCGCTGCGAAAAGTTTCATTTGTATGTTCTGGCGTAGGTGCCGATTATGTAAATTAAAGTTCTCAGAGTTTCTAGCGGTCAAAGTTTTCAGTGTTCCACTTTATCCGAATGATCTTTCGTTCAGTCAGAGCTTTCAGTATACTCAGTGTTCCACATTTCCTTCATTTATTTAATCTATTAGTCGTGCGCCCGGACTCTGCCGGGGAGGGCGGAGGGACGGGGCGTGACAAGTTCGAGGTCGACAGATCATAGATCTATGACAAAGAACTAAAGACTCAAGCTAGCAAAAAGGATGATCAAGCTTACAGAAGACTCATAAAGGTTGAGTCCCACTTTCCAGATCGTGGTTGACATCCTTAGATGGAGTCCCATAGAAGAAGAAATTAATTAGATCTATATCAATTTAAATATCCACAAAAATCATCCAGTATGATAACTACCGATTTACCCTTGTTACATTGTATTATCACAATGCAACTTGAACTTCGAAAATTAAGAAATCAATTATAGTCATTAGATCCATTCAAATAAATGTTCAAAATCAATTCTTATTTCCTACCATTTATTCTCTTTTTATTTGAAACTACTTTTATATATATATATATACATAAGTGGTTTTAATGAAAACCACTCTTAAATAGTAAGTTAGTAACTCATCTAAACCATAGATTAAATATATTTTAATGAATGAGATGAAATTTGAGTATTATAGAATAATTATAATTATGAAATAAAATATTCCTAAAATAAGTAATTGGGTAAATTAGTAAAATTACAGAAGATGCAAACTTCTCTTACCGTAGTTTAGGCAACAATTATGGTATAATTTTAAATTATACACTCAAATATAAAAATATTAATTAATATATATATACTTTACATTTTTTTCATTTTTGTGAATGAAATTGATTTCAATTTTTGTTAATGATTTATCCTAACATTTTATTTGTTTTTGAAATGTAGTTTAATTTCTTAAACTATATAATTTCTATTGCTAAAATTACTAATTATATTTTCTATTCTTAAATTACTAATTATATGTGCTTTTTATATTTTATTTATTTACTTAAATCATTAATTATATTTGCTTTTCTAATATTAGAGTTGATTAGATTTAAATCAATATATTATGCCTTTTTGATTAAACTTATTTGCTTAAACTAATAATTAAATTTACCTAGAATTACTAATCATATATATTTGCTTTTTAAATTACATTTATTTGATTAAATAACTTATTACATATGTACTTTTTTATATTATATTTGCTGAAATATAAATAACTAGATTTTCTTTTTATATTATACTCCCTCTGTCCTACCTCAATTGTCTCAAATGCTTTTGGATCGTATACTAATATTCATTTTATTACCTTCTTAATTACCTTCACCTACTTTATTACCATTAACTCCCTCTAATACAGTATAATCTATACCTCTTTAGGAAATAACCAAAGTAATGGGGAACCCTAATATGATAAGTAGGACAAGTGAGGTGGGATGGAGGGAGTATCTATTTTCTTTAGTCATTGGTTATATTTGCTTTTTTTTTAATATTAGAGTTAATTAGATTTAAATCAAATGACTACTATTATACTACCTCCGTCCCATTAATAACGATCCATTTTTTTTTACACGAATATTAATAAACACTCAAAAAACATTCCTATAGCACAAAACCCAAAAAAACAATCCATATGTTAATGTTAAAAGGAAATAGGTCATTACTAATGGAACGTCCCAAAATGAAAAATGAGTCGTTATTAATGGGACATGGAAGTTATATTATGTCTTTTTAATTAATAATTAGATATGCTTATATTACTAATCATATTTACTTTTTAAATTATACTTATTTGCTTAAATAACTTATTAGGAATTTAAATCAAAGCATTATGTCACGTCCCCATTTCACTTCTCTAAGTAAAATCGAGGAAAACGTGACTAACAGGAAAAACGGATAGCGAAGCGCAACGAAAACGTTGATAAATGGATATAACGTGATACGTACATCAAAGAGGAAGCTTTTGATAGAGTTGTGTGACCAAAGTCCAATGCATCAACGAAAAACTTAACATTTGAAGTCATCAGGAATTTAAAATAACATCAAGAAAACACCGTGAACGAGTACAAATCTGAGATACATAGTTCGAAGTCAAGATAGATAGCTAATAAGTTCTTGGATCTAAGACAAAAGTCTGGCAGCGGAAACTGGATCAATATCTAGATTTACATGTATGACGACATATAAACCACCGAGAGTAAAACAACAAGAGTTTGACAAAAACCCACCGCTGAGCCTTCCACTTCGTCATCACGACTTAACCTGCACATTTATAAATATATGCAGGGCTGAGTACGAGAGTACTCAGTAAACACATGCCGAAATCACATTCGTACTGATATATTTGCAATTGCCGTAATACAGTGCAACATAGGGATTTTGTCACTAAAGAACCTATGTTCACTAAAATTTCTTGTGATCTAAAAAGTTCGACTGGCCAGTTTAAGTTCTGGAGTAATCAAACATATCTGTAATTTTGTGTGTCGGGAAAGTGGCCACTTTCCGCGAACACTGAATCGGCCAACCCGCTAAGATGACTCGCGGTTCTGGTGTACACTAACCTTAAAAGATATAAATCTTTAAAGGTCCGAAATCGATTAATTGTTCAACAGATACGCATCATACCAAAATAAAAACATTTTCGACAATGCAATACTTCATAAAGCTTTAAATTCTAGAGCATTCTAAACGAAAATCATACTTTGGTACAACGCATACGATTTTATTTGGTAAAAGAAAGCCTACCTGAATTGCTTCTTCGTCTAACGATAATCTGGTGTAAAGCGACTGAAGTTCACCTTCGCTGAGCCTTAATCGAAATTAAGAGGAAAAATACTCTTTGTGAGTATTAATTGACGTATCTAATTAAAATGAAATAATGTGCTATTATTTCATGAATTATTCTAATTATTACTCGATTTAAAATCGAGTCCTTAGTAGGTAATGCAACTATCATTATTAAAGTGTTCTAACAATTATCTAATTATTGAATTTCCCTAATATATATATTCTAAGTCATCTTATCTAATTAAGGTTCTATAATAAGTCGAGATAACTTACTCGAAAATAATTAATTATTGATTAAGAAATTTCTCGGTAATCGGATAAATTCTCATTTCTTATTCAGCTTGATTTAACTAATTTATGTGGGTTTTAAACCGATTTATAGTAAACCCAACTAGTTTATCTCTAATTTCTAAGATTTAAGTCAATTCCTAAGAATTAAATCTTAGTTGTTCTAATTATTTAATCAATGCCCATGTTGTGAAACGGAAATATTAGGTTCGTCCAATTATATGTTTTACAGTCCGATTTGACTTTTATTCCGGAGCCCAGTCCGTTTATTATAATTCAGATCGATTCCACTTTGAATCTGGGCCCCGACTAAATTTAATTACTAGTCTAGCCCATTAGCAATTTCAGCCCAATACTAATTGTATTTGTTGGCCCATTCCTTTTTATTATTAAATAGCCCATTAGGTTATCTATTTTCAGCCCAAACGACTAAACCCAAACCCCAACCCATGAATTGTTTCTAACTATCCTAACTCTAGCTGTTCCTACATCGATCTGCTTCTCCCCAAACAGATAGTGGTCGCCTCTTCTCAATTGGTTTCTAGTTTTCTCTATCTGATTCCTTCTTTCTTCCCTCTCGCTGTTGCTCACCCTTACTCATTCACTATCTGCTTCCTTCCTTCTTTCTTCTCACTGCTGCTCGCCACCAACAACACTATATTTCCTATTCTTCGATCTCTCCATCGACTTCAAGGTAATCTTCCCCTCTTTCTCTTTCAATTTCATTCCAGTTTTAGGAAATCCAATTTTTTTTAGTTCTTATAAATCTCCCAATTTTTCCTTATTCCCATCAATTTCTGTACTCCTTTTAGGTTTCGACATGCTGTTCTTACATGTTTAGATTTTTAGGTTTCTATTCAGAAATTTGGTTAGAACTTCTTAAATCCTTACCCTCTGCTTTTCCTCTCGATCTGTAACAGAGTGTTCGGATGGTGGGGTGGTCATCGGGGCTCTACAGACTGAAATCCTTAGCTTCTTCTTCCAGGTAAACTTTTATTTCTTTTTTTTTAAAAATTTTCGGGTTCATACTGCGATGCATGTTCTTCTCCTTCTTTGGTTTTGGTTTCAGAATTTAGCAAGCTCTGCTGTTAAATTTTGGGTTACAAACTAGAAATTCTTGTATCTGAGATATTAAAGTCATAATTTTCTGTATGATTAACTTTCCTTTAAGTTCGATTTTAACCAATTCGCCAGATTATGGCTTGACTCTGCATCCATTCTGACTTCTTCTTTTATTTACGGTTTAGGGAAAAGAATGGAAGGTTTCGGTTTATTTAGGATTTCTAAGCTCTGATTTATTTATTTTTAATCAATTACTGACTGGGTTTTACTCTTGTTCTGACTGAGGAATGTAATGGTTGCTCGTTGGAAGGGTTCTGGAAATTGGTTTCCATATGAGGTAGTTTCTGTTTTAATTTTTGAGATTTATTAACTCTTGAGTTGGTTTATCACATTCTGGAGTTAATATACATATAAATATATTGAGTATGTTCAAGCTCTAAATCGGAATACATATGTTCATAAGTATATAAAGGTCTATGGGATCTGTTTTGATTCTGAATACCTAATAACAAGCATGTATGTCCTGAAATCAGTGTAAATATTCTAAGTTCTGAAACGTATTTAGAAATTCTATGTTTTGCATGCTTAATTCAATTTTAAACCTTCTATTTAAACACTAAAGAGAACACAACTGAATGCTTGGGTCTGTGTTTACCTTTATACTTCTGAAAATTCTGAATGGGAATGACTTGGGTGACTTCTCGGGTGGGTGTAAGAGCTATTCTGTAAAAGCCTTAGTGGGTAAGAACTTAGTTCTTGAAAAGAAAACAAGGTGAAGTGTTTCAGTTGGAGCCCAACACTTAAACTGATAGGTTAGTCTTAGGCTTACCTTGCTGTTCTTCAAATTGAATTTGGGGTGAGAAAGCTTTTCTCTTGAGTGGAAGTATGCTTCTACGTATGTGTGTTGAAGTGGTAGAGGAAGTATGCAGTAAGATGGGATATAAAAGAGTGTTTCTGGGTGGGTTTACAACATAGCAGCTCTTTATCTCAATTAAACCACAACTAGACACTTGAGTTCATATCTATATCACAGCCTACTCCTAAACCTATCTCTGCTCTCAATCTTGACTTTGGAGGTTGCTTTAATTTGATATTCTCCTTCTCTTGCAGGTGAAGTGCGAAGAGGAGAGGTGCTGGGAGGGTACAGCTACTATTTCTCCCCTGTAGCCAGTCCCTTCACTTCTACTTTGGACAAATTCTTAAGTTGCATTCAATTGAATAAGATCTTGGGCAGTGGCTGAAATCTTACATTAATGTACAAGATTGGTAGTGATTCTTGTCTATCCTCTAATACTTAGAAGTATAGGCATGAGTCTATAGTTTTAATTGTATATTGACTCATAATATTATTTCTTGCTTCTCGGTTGAGAACATGACTTATAAGCTTAAGACTTCACTTTTAATTCTTTTCATTACTGCAGCAGCATGTATATATATATATAGTTCTATACTATACAGGTTTTTCCCTATGCGTATATATATATTTCTATACTATGCTTTACCAATAAGCCATACGTGTGTGTGTTCCCTCATGTACACAAGTGATAAACAAGTAATAAGATGTAAGGAAAATTTCTAATTATTCATCTTCTTACTCCCGAAACCTCAATCTAATATTCCCTCTTAACTATACTTCGGAAATGATTAATGAATCTAATCGTATCTCCCAACTAAATTATAATATTACAATAAACACACTTAAGATAAATATTTAAACAAGATTCATAACTATAATATGTCTAATAATTAATATCTAATTGCTATGTTATAACACAATTCATAGTCTAGTTTACACAATTATTCAAAGATCTCCATATACATATTGCAAAAGTTACCAATATTGATTAACTAACCAATACCTTTAGTATTTTATTACGAAATTTTCTTGTTCCGATTTTCCAAACACAAACTATTAGTAGAGAAATAGCGGAACATTACACATTAAGATTATGTAAATGGTTTATTTGCTTAAATATTGTTGCTCAAATAATCACTTGGAATCGAAAATTAAAAATATAGGTGTAAGTTTTTTATGTCCATATGATGAATTTAATATATAAATTAATTTATAGAATGAATATGGGAATTAACGAAAACACTATCCATAATTTTAGCTATTGTCAGTTACGAAATTGATGCAAATTCACATTTATAACCTTTTATTTAACTAATTAGGAGAATTGTATTTTTATATTTAATCCATTGATTATTAATAATGAAGGGATGAGATGAGTTCCTAAGTTTCTACTTAAGAATAGAGTTTTCATTTGAACTTTTCTATATATATATATATATAAGACGTAGATTATATAGAAAGTGGTTTTAAAGTAAGAAATAAGAAATAATTACAGCCATTCAATTATTAGATTTAATGTTTGTGATTGAAGAAGTTGTCGGAGCTCAGTCGTTATCACTCCGGCAAGATAAATTTATAAGTCCAGCACTCTTCACTAGGTTCCGCTAGTGGCAAGTATTGAGTCGATCCCACAGGGAGTTGGTGGATTCCTCTCTCGATGTCACAATTTTGGGTTTTGATTCGACTCTTGCCTTGGGCAAGAGGTGTAACCAAGCAGAAGCTATAAAAGTAAATAACTGAAAAGAAACACAAAAAGAGTTAAATGAGAAAGCGACTTAAATGATCATTGGTGCAAAGTTATTCGTTGTCTCGGCGAGTCATCGGTTAAGGGCAGGCGTAAGAATGAGGTTTTACTTCTACCACTCAAACGCATCACTCAAGCAGTCCCTTTTTAATCATCACGTAGCCACTTAAGCCCCACCCAACACACCATTTCAGCCCAGAGGGTAAGGGTTACTCACTCCTTATCCCCCTTGCCCAAGATTTCTCCTGGACCAAACTTACTCAAATGTACCTGAATAGGCATTCCTGGGAACACAGTAACCATGGGCACACCATCTCAAACGCCCATCCCATGGCGTCCCCACCTACTTCACCACGCTGATCCCTCTGGTTGACAAGCAGTAAGTTGCTAACACTTGGAGTTTCCAGCTCGCAGTTGTAACTTGATATCGCTCAAGACTGCTACTGACCAGACAACACCGATGACTTGATCAAGTTGTATAAAATTCAGATCCAGCGCTTTAGGAACTTGCCAAGATAACTATATGCACAGTTAGACCTCTCAAGACTTTATAAGTCTTGAATTCTATTCATCTTACCCCAAGTCAAGTCTAATAAACTAGCTACTCATGCAGAAAATAAAGAACAAGGATGAAATAAAGAAAGACATACTTGCATTAAAATACTAAAGTAAAGTGTTACCAAAATATCCTCCTTCCGGGACCAATCCGTGGCAAGGCCAAAAGCATAACGGAAAATATTAAAAGTGTTTGCCCGTAGGACTTGTTTCTTCCTCCCAAGCACTCATACGAAAATAAAGAACTAAACTAACAGTTGGGCGTCATTCCTCCCTTCACATCTGCATCTCTCTCTGATTATAGCGTGGGGTTTAAATAGGAGTCTCCGTGGGCTTGGGCTTTTGTGTGGTGCCGGCTAGAGTTCTGGCAAACTTTTCTTCCTAGTCAGATATTCCGCGAAGAAGGAAAGAATCTCAATTTTTCCCCAAATCGTTGGTGAAAGGAAAGCGCGAATAGTTTCCTTTTCTGCGGAAGGAAAGAAATATGCCGTGAATCCCCGCCTCTTGCCCTTCGTCTTGTGCGATCCTAGCTACTTGGCCAGTCCTCCGTCTTGCTCAGCTCGCTCCCTTGGTCTCCCTCTGCTGTAGTGTGGTTCCGGGTGGTACATTGTCTTGAGCTCCAGATTGTCCAAGCGATATTCGCGTATAATCTCTCCTCTTCCCGGGATAACCTGCAGCTTGCCCTGCATCCTGCTTACCATAGACTTGTGTCCTTCCAGACACGAAATACGACACAAACAAAGGTAAAAGACTCAATCTAGACCTAAAATAAGACACAAAAAGAGCACGAAAAATGGGCTCGTCAAAATCAATTACAGATTTTTAATTACTATAAAACATGTATTAATCAAACAATAAGGATAAATGAGTAAATTTAATTAAGAAAGAGAATAACCGATTAAAGCAGTGGTTGCATTATATGAGATATTTAAGGAAATGAACTTAATCATACCATAACTCCCGCATATTAGTATTTATTGGAGATTCAGTTACAATAATTAGTGGATACGGTAATTTAATAGGAACTTAACACTCAGAACGTGCTAAGAGATTTGATTGAAGTGAAACAAAATTAAATCGTTCCTGGTGATTTAGGAATTGCATTTGTCGAGCATGATGGAAGATCAAATTCCAGGTTTTTTAGTTAACTGTAAATCATAATAAATGTTCTAATTGAATTGATCAATAAGAATTAATGCATTATCAGAGTTATTTTTTTGCATCATAAAAATCTAAATTGATGATTTTAAATTTTATAACACAACAATTGTTTTATATGAATCAAAGTTTTGTTGTTTATTTTTTGCATATTTAACTTGAAGGGTTTGTATTTTATGTCAACGTGAAGTTTTTTGTTCAATCTTATTACGTTTTCTCATACTGTCATTTATATGATAATGTTATAATATGTACTCATTTATAAATTAACTAATGCGTTATAGTATATGTTAAAATGCATCAATATACTGGACATTATGCATTGTTTAGACAATTAGATTGACTGCATATACACTTTACAATATTGAATCGCTTTTATATATTGAAATGCATTGTCGTAAACTTATAGTTGCATTATAAATATAATACGCCAACAGTTATACATTTGTTTTGTTGAATTGAAAGTTTTTTGTTATAATATGTGATGTATATATTTTTTGTTTATTATATATAAGTGTTAACACTAGTTGATTTTTATTTTATGGTAAGGTATTGACGATTGTTATACATCAGATGAAAGGCATATTCACATACCACAATGTAAGTCTAGCTTGAAGCCTGAAGTAGGTCAAATTTTCTATAATTTAGAGGATGGTATCCAGTTTTATAAGAAATATGCTGCAACATGTGGGTTTGACATCAGGAATGGTACCATCACAAGAGCTAAAGACGGTACTATTTTGTCCAGATATGTATTGTGCAATCGGAAAGGTTTAAGTAATGTTGACCGTTTGGATGAACAAGATAGAAAAAGATGTAGAATGTATCTGCAGGGCTAGAGTTATATTAATCATGAATGGTGCAGATGATTATCGTGCGAAAGTTTTTGTGGAGGCACATAATCACGATCTTACATATACCGACTACAAACGACTTATGAAGTTCAACAGAAATCTAGATATTGGTCTGTAATGACCCGTAAAATTTTCCTAATTTATCGTGTATCAGAAATCGCGATAATAAAATTTCGTTACATATATATTGAAATGTCGATTTCTACTGATTTTGGTAGCAACTGTTTTCGTGCACCTTGGAGTCTTTGCGTCATAATAGACTCTTTTGCAAGCTTGTTCGATGATGAGAGCATTACACGGACGATCGAATAAATTATTTCAGTGCCCGATCGATGGTCAAAGCTCAGTTAGATAATGTTAATACTTAGCAAAGTATTTAACTAATCAGTAGTATGATTATATACTATAGAGGATATATGTTTAGCGTCATAATGTTTCTTTATATTAGAAAGGAGAATAGTTAGGTTCTTATTATCAATTGGAATAATTTTGTCATTGCTAGTATTAGTATGGTTCATGTGAGATGATTAATTAACTAATCTTTGCCTTCTTAGTTGAGAATGATTATTAGATTAATGTTGTGATGAATAGATAATGGATAATTAGAGTTCTAACTTTACCTTAGCAAGAGTTTATCATTGTGTATAAACTTAGCATACAACTACTTGCAGAGAAGAAGCACTACACCCGTATAACATATATCTATAGTATAGAGTGCAAGCATAGAATATATAAGTGCATACGTCTGCAGCAATCAATAATAGGAAGAGTAAAACATGGACTTGAGTTAAATGCAAGAAGAACCACCACTACTGCTATACTCTATGTCTTACAACCGAGACCAAGAACCCTCTATAGACCCTAAGACTCCAATATTTAATCTATCCCTACCCAAAGATCTATCCCACATCAATGCAAGATCGTGGAAGGCTGCTGAAACAGCTGTGGAAGTGAAGACAAAGAAGAAGGAAATCACATCACAGCAGTCGAATAGTACATTTGCTCCAACTCTTCCAGAATCAAATCTGCACCAAGATATCACCATTAATATATATATATGCAAAAGTCAACACTTTCTGAAACCTAGCAAATCCACACTTAAGTTATAGCTATGGAGTAGGCAACTAGAGTGATGTAGATGATTTATGAACTAGAAACAACTTAGCTAGAAGCTCGCTTAATCATACACACTGAAGAGCTTAATAGAAACACTCCTCTATACCTCAAAGAACTCAGACTTCACAACCATATTTTCTCACTCACACAAGCTCCTAGACGCAGCCATACAATCATACAAGAGAAGAGCCTCTTCACCCACCCAAATCCAGTTGAAGAATAGCAAGGTAAGCTTAGAAACAACCTAACAGTCTAAGTGTTGGATACCATTGGAACACTTCATCTTATTCTCTTTTCAAGAATTCAGTTTCTCACCCCAAAAAGCTTTTACAGAAACAGCCTCTATCCACACTCTGAGAAGTCACCCATTCAGAATTTTCAGAACTAAAGGTAAACCTAGAACCAGTTTCAGTTGTGTTTTTGCAGTTCTAGTAATGAGTTAAAACTTATTCAAGCATGCAAAACCTAGGACTTCAAATAGGTTACAAACTGAGAATATAAGCTTATTGGTTTAAGAACTTAGAAATAAGCAGTATAGATATATGTGTACACGGTTAAAACCTTCTATTGTTCTTAAGATTAGAAGCACTTGATTCACCTTTTTCTGCTTTAAAGGTTTAAGTTAGGGTTGTAGATTAAGAACTTAGAGAAATAAAAAGCTTTTGCGAAGTTTCTGACGTAGAACTAAAACATAGCCAGCCAAAATTCTTATAGCATAACTGAAGAGAATTTAATCTTACAGTAAGAAATAATGTAATCGTTTTAATCAGAAGCTATACTAATGAAGCTTGAATCCAAATAAAAGAAATTGGGAAAGATATGGGAAATTACCTATAAGAGGAGCCAAGACTTGCAACCCAGAAGCAGCTCCGACCACCCCACCGTCCCTTTTTCCCTACTAGATCGAGAAAGAACAAGAAAAATAAAGATTTAGAAATTTAAGTTGAATTGTATAAATTAAGACTTAAAATCGTGAATAAAAAGCATACAAGAACGAAGATGAATTAAAAATATTTAGAAGAGAGAAGCAGATAGCGAAGCAGCGAAAGCGAAGCAGATAGCGAAGCAGCGAAAGCGAAGCAGATAGCGAAGCAGCGAGAGTCGAACAGAAGGCGGGCAGATCGTGAAACCAGAAAGCGAGAGACAGATAGTGAAGGAACGAAGCATATAGTGAAAATAGAAAGCGAGGAGCAGATCGAGAAAAACAGAAAGCGGAAGCAGATAGTGAAAATAGAAAGCGAGGAGCAGGTCGAGAAAAACAGAAGGCTGAAGCAGATAGTGAAAACAGAAGGCTGAAGCAGATAGTGGAAAAGAAGCGTGAAGCAGATAGTGAAAACAGAAGGAGTGAAGCAGATAGTGAAAACAGAAAGTGAAGGGCAGATAGCGAAAACAGAAAGCGAAGGGCAGATCGTTAAAACAGAAGGAGTGAAGCAGATAGTAAAGTAGCGCAACAGATAGTGAAGGAGCAAAGCAGATAGTATAAAGGCGAGAAGCAGATCGTTAAAGAGGAAGGGGCAGATCGAGTAATAAGGATTAGTATAAATGGGTTGAATAGAAATAAATTCCTAATGGGCCGAACTTAATTTTCTAATGGGCTGTGGCATAATAAAATCAGATTGGGCCGAATTCCCTAATACTAGACTGGGCTTGATTTAATTTCAATAGACTTATTTAATTATGTTGAGAGGCCCAGATGGGTATTAAAATGGATTTAATTATCCCTTAATTATGGATTAGTATGAAATCCCTAAATGGTTACTAAATAAATAAATACTAACCATTTGAGCTTTGAATAAGCATTCAGATTAGAATTTAATTTATTTAAGTTAGTATCTCGACTAAGTATAGTACCTTTATTGGGAAAGGACTTAGAATATATATTAAGGAGATCCAGTAATTAGATGATTATTAGAACTCTTTAATAATGGTAGTTGCAGTAAATACTAAGGACTCGATTTTAAATCGAGTAATAATTAGGAAATTTATGAAATAATAGCATATTATTTCATCTCGAATAGATAAGACAACTTAATACTCACGATGAGTATTTTTCTCCTAATTACGATTAAGGTTCGGTGAAGGAGAAGTTCAATCAATCTACACCAGATCATCACTAGAAGAAGAAGCACAACAGGTAGGCTTTCTTTTACAAATAAAATCGCATGCGTTGTACCAAAGTATGATTTTCGTTTAGAATGCTTAGAATTTCAAATGTTATGAAGTATTGCATTGTCGAAAATGTTTATATTTTGGTATGATGCGTATCTGTTGAACAATTAATCGATTTCGGGCCTTTAAAGATTTATATCTTGAAGGTTAGTGTACACCAGAACCGTGAGTCATCTTAGCGGGTTGGCCGGTTCAGTGTCCGCGGAAAGTGGCCACTTTCCCGACACACAGAATTACAGATATGTTTGATTACTCCAGAACTTAGACTGGCCAGTCGAACTTTTAAGATCACAAGAATTTTAGTGAACATAGGTTCTTTAGTGACAAAATCCCTATGTTACACTGTATTACGGCAATTGCAAATATATCAGTACGAATGTGATTTCGGCATGTGTTTACTGAGTACTTTCGTACTCAGCCCTGCATATATTTATAAATGTGCAGGTTAAGTCGTGATGACGAAGAGGAAGGCTCAGCGGTGGTTTTTGTCGAACTTTAAATGTTTTTACTCTCGGTGGTTTATATGTCTTCATACATGTAAATCTAGATATTGATCCAGTTTCCGCTGCCAGACTTTGTTTTTAGATCCAAGAATTTATTAGTATCTATCTTGTTCTCGAACTATGTGTTCAGACTTGTTCTTGCTTTCGTAATTCTAGATGTTGTAATAATCCCTGTTGATTTCGCACGTTAAGTTTCTCATTGATGTATTGGACTTCGGTCACACATCTCTATGAAAATCTTCCCCTTTGATGTACGTTTCACTTTTATCCATTTATCAACGTTCTCGTTGTGTTTCATTATCCGTATTTTCTTGTTAGTCACGTTTTCCTCGATTTTACTTAGAAAGTGAAATGGGGACGTGACATGGTCATCAGAACTTCATATTAAATGGTTCAATGGTGAATATTGGACCTGTGAGGTCGTTCCGTCTTTTTAGAGAGCTGGTTGGTAACTATGATGATGTTGGATGCAATCTGTCGGATTTTAAAATTTTCAATCGTGATCTTCGTGCATATGTGATTGGTGTTGATGCTCAGATGATGTTGGATAAATTGCACAAGCAACGAGAGGTTTGCCCCAGGTTCAAATTTGACTTCTATGTTGATTCAAGTGAAAAACTTACAAGATTGTTTTGGGCAGACAAACAAGCTAAAAGCAATTACAATTCATTTGGCGATTACACGAACAAGTAAGTATTTGTTACATTATACATATTTTTTTGTTATATTTTGCATTGTAAATATGATGATATTGAATCATTGTTGTTACTAGAATGCATCGTCTCAATATAAACAGGTACAATATGATATTTGCACCTTTCACCGGAAAAGACAATCATGGGAAGTGCGTAACATTCGCAGCTAAGGATATAGAATCTTATTCATGGGTAATTAATAAGTTCCACGAGTGTATGGAAACACATACCCGTATATTAATTATCGACCAAGATCCAGCAATCAAGATTGTAGTTGAACGTGTACTTCCACGGATCATACACCGCTTTTGCATGTGGCATATAATGTGTAAGGTTGCAGATAAAATTCCTAAGAGTCTGAAAGAGAATGTTGATTTCACGAAGAAGTTTAATGACATTGTATGGTCGAAACACATCGAACCCGTAGAGTTTGAACATCGTTGGCATTCTATTTTGGAAAAGTTTTATTTAAGTGAGGACCAGTGGTTTCAAAATATGTTTGAACTATGTAGTCATTGGATACCTGCTTATTTCAGAGATGTATCAATGAGTGGATTGTTCCGCACCACATCAATGTCTGAAAGTGAGAACAGTTTTTTGCGTAAGTATTTGAACAAAGGGTCAAATCTTGTTGTGTTCTTCATGCATTACGGTACTGCTATTGATGCACAGCGTAATGCGCATGATCAATTGAGAAGTTTGGATAAATCCTCGTTTCCAGTGTAAAACCAAATGGGAATTGGAGAAGCATGAAGCTTCTATATATACACACAAGATATTCTATGACTTGCATAAGCAAATTCATTACGCGATGAATTCTTGTTCAATTCGCAACATTATTACAACATCAGGAGGCAATATCCATGAGGTAGATGATCATAAGTATGGTATTTATCATTTTGTTCATGAGTTGGAATGCAAACGGTTTGTTCGTCTAGGTCTTTTGTGTCGTCATGTGTTGGTTGTTTTGAAGAACATGAAGATTAATAAGATACCATAAAAATATATTGTGCGACTATGGACAAAATTTGCATACATCCAAACTAAATCGAGACATATGGAGTAGGAATGGATAGACGCAACATTTCTGTTCTGAAAGATATTTTTTCTGATTTTTATTCCATGATTGGAAATCTGCAGGGTTCAAATGTGTTGCTTGATGAATTTGCTTGGGATTGCATTTGCTAAGAGATAAGTATGAAAGTAGGATACCAAGTACTACATTGTACGTTGAGAAACAGTCCATTTTCGAGAAGTATTATGGAGCTACAGTACCTGATATGGTTGAGGTTCACCCTGCAGACCCTGTCAAAACCAAAGGAACTGGTAGTAGGCTTAAATCTAGAAAGAAGAAGGCTATACTAAAAGCAAGCAAACCGAAGAGAAGATGTGGAAATTACAAGCAGATGGTGCACCATGATTCAAAGAATTGTGATAAAATACGCTCATCTGAAGCAAAAGATGATTGAAACGTTTTTTCTTATTTTCATGTACTAGTGGATCTTACATCAGTTTGACATTAACATATTTAAATAATTTGATTGTTTTTTTTTATGTTTTAATAAAAAGTTTTTAGTTAATTTTACATAGTGTTAAGTGCTTTTTTGTATTAATATGCATTATTTAATAAGGTAAAATGAATCAGTTATGCGTATGAGGGTTCAGATGTTGTAATTGATAAAAATTACAGTGTTGATAACATTACCATAACAATCAAATTTTATAATAACAAGCCAAGTTCACTGACTTTATCAATGCGGTCCACTATTTTTTACAATGCATTAACTATAACAAAATAATGCAAATGATATCAACAATGAATTAAAAGTATGACTCATTGAACAATACAATACAATGCAATTATATTATAATACCAATGCATTATTATAAACAGTATAGTGCATTATTGAAATCAAATACACATTATGACATTCATTTAACAATTATATATATTGACTAATCAACACTATATCAAGTAGAACAATGCATTTATATGCATAACAAAAAATAAAATACAATTATCAGGTTTGACAAAGGACAAAATACATAACATACTACTAGTTATTGTGTCAAAGATAGAGTTTGAGATAAATGTCGACATAATGACTACCAACAATTTTTTTTTAAAAAAAAAACACTACTTCACAAAATTAACTAATTTCAAACCAATTTGAGGACTTCATCTATGTTCACATGCGGGTTGGAGGACATGATTTGAAAGTATTCATTTGCCTCAAATAGGTTTACTTCACTCAGCTCGTTGTGAGCCCATCCATCAATTGTTGCACAATATCTGACCCTTATCATCTTCAATGGTTTCTTTGATCTTTTGGAAAATCCGTACGTCCATTTCTTTTTTGAATATCCCATGTATGACTCCATATGCCGCAATAGATAGATTCCACATTCTGAGTTGTTGGATATATCAACCCAATTTAGAACCTCAAAAACTACATCAAAGTCACCAGTATCTTCGTATCTCGTCTCATGACTCAATTCTTTAACATGGTCGAACAACAAAATTAATTGCAAATTTAATAATATTAAGGTATGTATTGATTATTTTTTATTATAGATGTAATAAAGATATAATTGCAGTGAATGTCATACCAATTTTCCAGGTATGTTGCTGTAATGTTCGAGCGAGCACTTTTCGTCGGAATCGTTTTTGCTATCAACTATGGTGACAAATAGTTTCAACACATCTATGCATACAAAGTAGTAATGCCCAAACCTAAGTATAGGAAAAAATATCTGCAAAGAAAGATTACCAGAATAATTACATTGTCATCGTTATTTCCTTCCAAATCCACATTATGAGGGTTTATATTATCTTCTTCACCTACCTATTAAATATTTTGGTTGAATATTGGTTAAAAACATTGAATCACAACATATTTGTTACAATTCAAATAAATAAATTCATTATTAACCCATACTTCATTTAATACTCTGAATGCTATGTTTCCATCTGCCCCGTCTTGTGTGCTTTTTTGAGCCATAACATCATCATCATGTACGTCAGGCTCAACCACATTGTAATGTACACCAACCTAAAATATATAATCATGTAGAAGTTATTCAAATTAACATATTACATAATCACATAGTATATAATATAGTAAGTAAATAGAAAATTTCTAAAATAATTACTTACATGCACATCATCCCTCATGTCATTTGGATCATTGAAGTTATCATCAAATATCTATGTGAAACCTGCCCTAAAACTTGGCAAATCATATGTCCTCTTTATATAATCAGAAATGGTGGTTGTTGCTTTCAATATTTCGTCAACATCCCGTAGTACATCAGGATTGTTCCAGAAAGCATCTAACTCTCCTTGTGATGATGTTTGTGTAGTTATGGGACATCCAGCTGAACTTGATGCAACCTCCTTGATTCCAATCAAACGGTGTGCCCTTTCTAATGACTTCTTAAAATTAGCATCATCGGCTAAGCCATGGAGCACTTTCTCGATGAGTTTTACTAGACCAATCAACTCTGATGCAACCCTCTTCGATGCTGCAACAATACGTTGCGCGTAATTCCCAGCTACACTCTCTAAATTCGTTGTCCCATCTCCACTTGTATTGACTACGTTAGAGATCCCTAAATTATTTAAAATCCCACTTACATCTATAGGATCACATACCCTCCTAGCTCCAAAACCTCCAATCTTTATTTCATCTACATGTCGGGACTTTAGTGTTTTGTGAGTCCAGTTGACAATGAGAGGAAAGATCCGTTGTACAACTTTATTCACAATTTGTATTCTATCCACATAGAAGACCTGAAAAATATACATTAAATAATTAGTATATGTTAATATATGATAACACAAATAATAGTACAATTGATGCATTGTATCAATCGCACCATAAGAAACAAAGCTGGTCCCACAAAGGGTTTTGACGTATCCTTTAACCATGACATCCTAGTATTCACTAGGCACCTGAGCATGTACTCACACCAATTGTATTCTCTTACTGTGTCAACATTTTCGATACAGCTCAGGATGTTGGGAGATATATAGTCGGCGCAACTATTCTCAAATAGACATGTGACAACGAGAATGATAAAATGTCTCTTGAACCAGACACCACCATCTGAATTATTATCTAACATGACATCCACTAACTGCTTAGGTAAAACCTTACCTCTCTTACCACTAACAAAAAAATTTTGTCACTCTTCCAGTAGTCCTTATTGTCATTGCGCCTATCCACCCCAACTAACCTACTCCCTTTTGGAATACCAAATACTCTGAACACATAATCATTTGAAACTTGAATTCTACTATTGTTTTTAACAACAAGCTCTGTTTCCATTATCTTCATCATCAGAACTGATTTATGTAGCATCCTTAGGTTGTGGGACTATGTCTTCAATTGAAGTCCTGGCTCTCTTATTTTTTCTAACTGGCTCCACCATTGCAACACGTTTATCACGTGCACTCTCTTTATTTTGTCTTGAAACAACGTCGTGTCGCGCCTTTGTTCTCTCTGTGGAAATAAATGTAAAATGAATTGTATATAACATTTACATGACATTCAGTTTTTATATTAAGAATTTGATACCATTGAATAAAGCAATGCATTCAAATATCTTATATAATTCAATTGAAATAACAAAATAATGCAACTGATGTTAACAGTGCATCAGAAGCAGTAATCATGAAACAGTGATATACAATGCACTTATATTAACACACAAATGCATTCATAGGTATTACACAATGCACTTAGAATAACCAACAAATTGAAAATGTTATCAACATTGAAATGAAATTATGACTCACTAAACAGTACTATATAATGCACTTATACTAACATACCAATTCAGTCAAATATGTTTCAATCCCATTTTAAAAACAACCAATTAAACATATCTCAAGAGTGCATAAAAAATACAATTCAACCAATAATAATACACAATGCAATTATACAACATCATTGTTGTTTATACATTATGACTCGGTAAACACCACTAAATAATCCAATTAGACGAACAAATAAATTAAACAAATATTAACAGTGCATTAAAAGCATGAAGCATGAAAAACTGATATACAATGCAGTTACATTAACAAACAAAAGCAGTCAAACATAATATACAATGCACTTATAATAGCCAAAAAAATGCAACTGTTATCAACAGTGAAATGAATTTATGACTCAGTAAACAATAATATATAATGCACTTATATTAATATACCAATTCAGTCAAATATGTTTCAAACTGTCATTTTATAAACAACTAATTAATTATATGTCAAGAGTGCATTAAAAAATATGATGCATTAAATAATAATATACAATGCACTTATACAACATCCTTGTTGTTTATGCATACCCATTTACGGCCAAATACTATAAAATTTGTAATATGATTTAAGAAAACACAAAAAAATGTTGGGTTGCCCATATTATCTATCAAATTGCAATGTTTTTAATAATTTCTAATTTACACATATGCAAATCAATTGTAGCTTATGTGCTACCCAAAAACAACCACAGAAACTTATGTACCTGATAAACAAAAATCAATTAAAGTGTTGCAGTTCAGATACTAACAAATAAATAATGGAACCCAGAAACAAACAAACATTATGATTCAACCCACATTCAACAATAAAACTCAAATACCACAAATTTCTTATATAATATTAGTTCACACAGACAATAAAATTTACAAATCAACAGGAACCCTAGATATGTTAAGTTCAGAAGTCCGGTTGCACTCAATACTTAATGAAAAATAAAAAATGAAGCATTATTATATTGCAATCATCAACTGTTAAATAATAATATACATTTTCTTTAATATTAAACATAAAAGTCCCAATTTTTATTCATCATAAACATTATTTGCCCAGGTTCAAAGTATTTTTTTTGCAATGCACTAACATTCATCAGTTATAATCAATCTTCTTCTAGAAATAGCAGTTTTTTTTGGTTGATCTTGCATTAAAACTTTCGTTGGTCTGGATGGAGTAATGAAGTCTTCGTCGTCGTCTTCTTGCACCGTTCGTCGAACGGACATCTTCTGTTTTCTGGGTTGCATCGTTGGGAAGTGTGGATTTGGAAGATTTCTTTTGCAGAAGGTAAGGATTCAGTGGTTGAGTGTGGGATGGTAACTTCCCTTTTTCAGTTCCGTAATCAATGGTGAGGGATGACTTTTTGAATTAAATGGTGTTAACCGCCCTTTGTGTTGTTACTAAAATACCCTGATGCACCGTTCCCAGCGATGCAGCATAGAAATTCATTTAAATCATTATATTTACCCAATTTAATCTCATGCGTCGATTTGTAATAAATCAATGATCAGGATCTATTCCTAATTTATATCTTATGAGCACTTTCTACCTGAAACCATCCCTATATATATATATATATATGCGTGTGTGTGTGTGTGTGTGTATAGTATCTTATAAGAAAGAATTCTTGTAAGAAATGAGAAAATATCCCAATCATACATTTTAATTAAAATAATTAATTTATTTGTGCATATAAAATGGAATATAAACATAGGACAATAAATCTCATTTAAATTGACATGGAAAATGATCCAATCTAACACTAAGATTATGATATACTGGAATTTGATAAATGACCATAAAGACAATAGTGGACTGTGTTGTACAATTAATTTGATTCTACCATTGACCGGAAAAAGTATTGAACACAGAATATAGAACAAGAGAACAAAACTGAAAGAGAAGCGGCGGATGAAAAGAAACTGTAAGAGCGTAAAAACCCTAGAATTATATTTTCATTTATATAGACCGTTCACTTTACAGGGGATACATATAATTAAATCAATAAAAACACTAATCTTCTAAATAGTAATGTCCACATAAATAATAATATTTATAACATTCCCCCTTGGACATTACTGTGTGATGACATACCTCATTAAAAATCTCGCTAAAAAACTCTGGATAAAAATAGTGTAATATCCCGTGCTTTAATTCAAAAGAATTATCGAATTTTATGAATTAAATAGAGTATCATATCCATGGGAATTTTAAAACTCCATTAATGAGTTTCAATTACGATAAATACTTATCGAACTTGACGTTAATTATGACGTGCACAAATTTAATTTTAAAAATTAAGCTTAATTGATTTGAATTAATTATTAGGAATTAGAGGCTTAAATGTTTACTTGATTTTTTTTTTTATTATTATATATGTAAATCCTATTAAACAATGTAGTTAGAAATTTAATAAATATCAATTAAATGAAGCGCAATGAAATATTGAATGTCTCAATATACAAAAGTATCCAAATAACAATTTATATTACATCCATTTATTTATATACATAATAAATTTCAATACATTATGTAATAAAAAGATGAATACAAGAGATAAATCAGAATGTGCTCCTTGCTCTTTCACGTCTACCAAACGTGTATGTTCTCCTACCACACAAAGTCTCACATTCTCCACCATTTATTTGAAACTATCGACATCATCATTCCTATACCACAGACCCCAATTCATCCAACTCACCATTCTTCACTATATCATAGTACAATGCATTTTCTTTCATCTGCTGCAAAGGAAGTGGTGAAAGGAGGGACAACCTGCTACCTTTGATGACAATAGAACAAGAGGAAAAATGGAGTGATGTAAAGACGAGTCGACTCCCCGCGGTGGCGCGGCTAATGAAGACAAGACTGCAGGTGCGACGTCGCAGCAGCGCAGCTGCTGGAGAAGGTGCTGTGACACAACTCACTTATAGTGTTGTTGTGATGGTGGCGCGATGCTGTGATGATGCGGCAGTGCCCGGTGGTAGAATTGTGCTCGTCGGCTCGACTACCCTACAGTAGTGCTCAAGACCAGTGAGCCGGTGGCAGTGCGACAGTGACAACGAGCCAAAGATATGGCAGCAAGGCAGTGAGCAGCAACAGTGCACGGCCACGACTGTGCAACCTCCGAAGTAGTTCGAATGAGCCATAACAAGAAGGCGTTGGTTCGGGTCTGTTTGGAACCGTCCGGGGCCGTTCGGGGCTGATTCGGGGTTATTCGAGGCTCTTCAAGGTCTGTCCAGGGTGGTTCGGGACTTATTCGAGGTTGTTCGGAGGTTGGTTCTGCTGGGACTAGAGCTGGAATGGTTCGTTCATTAAATTAAGTGGTATGCCTCTATGTTTAAATTTTTGAAACTAAAACTAGAAGAAGTTAGGGTGATTCTCCAACTTGAATCAATTGAATCGGAGTCTTCTATGATTTATGACGAATTTTCAAAGTTTGCTGCGCAGAGACAACTCTGTGACTGTTTCAACAACCCAAGTTTAACGATTCATATCTCCCTGATAAAGCAGTATTTTTGAGTTTTTTCTTTTCACGTAGATAGCCAACATTACAAGGTTTCTAGAATGATATAGTTCATCTCCATGGGATCTACGAATTGAAAGTTAGGAGCATTCAAAGTTCATGAAAAACCACCTAAAATCTGTCAATTTCCAGAAATTTATCCAACACTTTAGGTAATCAAGTTTGGGAGGTCATATCTCCCAACCATTTTATCCAATGAGTCTGATTTTCTGTGTATGTAGTGGAGATGCACATTAGTTTATAACATGTTTCGGTTTCACTTAAAACCCGTTATATCGATGGTTATGATCGAGCAAAAGTGGTTAATTAGTCATGTTATTCATATAAAGTATGGTTTTAAATTTTATTTATTATTTTTGGAATAAAATTTTAGTTATAAAACTTTTATTCAAAATCTGAAAATAAGAAAATGTTGGCCGGGTTTTGGGCTACCTATCAGGCCAAGTCGACTAAATTATTCTATGGGCCAGGCCGTATAAATTTTAGTTGGATTGAATAAAAGTTGTGGACTCTGTATAATATTTATTTTGGATTAGATCCAATAATTTGATAATGAACTACTATTTGATAATTAATTAAGGCTTCGTCCTAATTAATTGTACTTGATATATTTAATTAATTAGGATTAATTATTATTTAGATTATATACATCTTATTTATTAATGATTAATTATGATTAATTAATTGATAATTATAATACTTAATTAATTTAGTCAATCTAAATTAATTTGAAACGAGACATGAACTTTTTCTGAGGATATCAAATTATGAGAATACCCCAAAAATTTCTGATTCTTATATCGGATTTAATTGTCTCAATTACATTAATTGCAAGAAAGCAATTAATTATTTATTGAATTAGTAAATATTTACTTCCCTTGAACGAGGTTTCAAGAACTTAAAGTTTCGTTTTGGATTTAGTAGAACGAATATTAAACCTTAGACCCTACAAATTGGATTTGATCATTTCGTCTTGAGTCAATAAACGTTATCAACAAACGACTCTAAATGTGAAACGTTACTTGAAGGTTTATCAAGAGAGTGACAACCAATAAACCAGAAGGAGTATAAGGTTTGCTATCTAGCACGGGATTCCAGGTGGGTTTACTACAAACTATACTTTTGCTGTAATGAAGCATGTTCAAAGAAAATGTGAAATGATTGACATGCATAAAATTCTTTGTGTTTTATGTGTGATTCTTATCTGTATTGAGCCATGTCTGCGAACTAGTCAATTTATGAATAACGATCGGATCTTGAGCCATGTGTTGGTCAAGGTTAGTGTACACATGGGGAGTGTGATCGTGAGTCATTACGGACCGGTCCACATAGGACTGTGTGTCAGTATTGACCGATCCGGTGGCACCCATTGGTCAATGTCTGGGGGAGTGGAACCATTGCTCACCAGGGTTGTTACCAATATTAACGTCTGGGGAAGCGGTAACATTGCTCACCAGCGTTATTGCTATTGTTTATGTCTGGGGGAGCGGAAACATTGCTCACCAGCATCGGTTACAGATATGGATGAGACACATGGAAAAGAGAGTGATCACTCCAACTTTTGGGTAAAATCAAATGAATATTTTGTATACGCAGGTTATTTCAAGATACTTGTGTTATACTGTGATATGCATGATCAATAACTGTTTGTTTTCGGCATAACCCACAGAGTACATCAAGTACTCAGCCCTGCTTGTATTTCCAAACACTTGCAGGTTGAGCGTTAGGGTGGTGGCGGTGGTGCTGAGTGAAGATTTCTTATATGATAAGTATTCAGAGATAATACATATCTTCATATATGTGTTAAGTTTTCACTATTCCGCTGCATTTCTTTGTCCTTTGTTGATTTTGGCTATCTGGTTTGTCTTCCAAAAATCAGAACTCTCGAATCGTACCTCAGTATTTTATTCCAATTCTTTATCTTTTCGAGCATTTGATGAATGTCATTACTCCTTGGTAAGATTGAGCTTTTGAGTTATAAAGTTTCCTTCAAATATATGACAATACACATTTGTTCAGTATTACTCCTCAGTTACCATTGTTGTTCCTGTTATTTCTATTTCTTTTATGGTTCTTTCATCAAATCACAGTCACGCTCCGATTGATCCGTCCTTTGGAAAATGGGGCTGTGACAAATAGTTGAGAAAAAGAGTATATATGTAATACACATACATAATTCATTATTTGTTGCCTCATTAAAAACCTTCACCAAAAAACCCAATGGGAAAAACTTGGTAAGGGAAAAAGAGTACAAAATGATATAACCTTCAAGGCAGAGTAAGGTAGACATTCTAGTCTAACTTAATTAAGAAAACCTCCAATACTATGAATATATTTTGATGGAGAAAAATGATACATAACATACAATTTATATTGTATTGCACAAATTGTCTTGGTAAAAACCTTAACTAAGAAAACCTCAGGGGAAAAACATAGTAAAGGAAAAAAGAGAACAACCAATTAGTCTTTAAACGTAATCTTCAAATTATTTATTTGTTTTTCATGACATAATCACAAGATTATGTATAAGTTCTCCCCCTCAATAAAACAATTTATAAGTATGACAATTCAATATTATAAACATATTCTGATATAAAAAATAGAGTATTGTCATACAATATATATGTATTGCACAAGTTGCCTCATTAAAAACTTTAACTAAGAAAACCTTGGGAAAAAATTTAGTAAGGAAAAAAGAGTTGTCACGTCCCCATTTCACTTCTCTAAGTAAAATCGAGGAAAACGTGACTAAAAAGGAAATACAGATAAACAAACGAAACGAAAACATTGATAAAAGGATGATACGTGAAACATACCACAAAGAGGAAGATTTCGATAGAGTTTGGGTGTCACGGACACCCCAAATACATCAACAGAATTTCAAAGTCCGAAGTCCACAAAGATTATACCAACATCAAGAGACACTAAACGTGTATAAGTCTGAAATACTTGGTTCGACACGAATAAAATAACAGTTAAATTCTGAAAGCTTAAATAAGTCTGGCAGCGGAAACTGGATCAATATCTGGATTTACATGTATGACGACATGTAAATCACCGAGAGTAAAATAACAAGAGTTTGACAAAAACCACCGCTGAGCCTTCCACTTCGTCATCACGACTTAACCTGCACATTTATAAATATATGCAGGGCTGAGTACGAAAGTACTCAGTAAACACATGCCGAAATCACATTCGTACTGATATATTTGCAATTGCCGTAATACTGTGCAACATAGGGATTTTGTCACTAAAGGACCTATGTTCACTAAAATTTCTTGTGATCTTAAAAGTTCGACAGCGCTGTCTAAGTTCTGAAGTAATCATACATATCTGTAATTCTGTGTGTCGGGAAAGTGGCCACTTTCCGCGAACACTGAACCGACCAACCCGCTAAGATGACTCACAGTTCGGGTGTACTAGTGCCTTAAAAGATAAAATCTTTAAAGGCCCGAAATCGATTAATTGTTCAACAGATACGCATCATACCAAAATATAAATATTTTCGACAATGCAATACTTCATAGCATTTTAAAATTCTAAGCATTTCTAAAGCGAAAATAACAATTTGGTACAACGCATACGATTTGATTTGTAAAAGAAAGCCTACCTGAACTGCTTCTTTGTCTAACGAGGATCGGGTGCAGATCGATTGAATTTTTCCTTCGCCGAACCTTAATCGTAATTAAGAGGAAAATACTCTTCGTGAGTATTAATTTGCCTTATCTAATCAAAATGAAATAATATGCTATTATTTCATTAATTTCTCTAGCATAGAGGGATTAATCTCATTAGAGATCTCACGCTTCTAGTATTATGATTCTAGCATATATGAATTGATCTCATTCAGAGATATACATATCGATCTCACACTTCTAGTACTATGCTTATAGCATATAGAAGATGATCTTATTCAGAGATTTTTGATTCTTAATGGTGCATTTATAATTATCATAAAAGATTTAATCATTCATTTGCAGTTAAGAATATATTGAACTTCTGGTTCATATTCATTAGTGTGTGTATTTTAATCAATTGTTGGTCCGGAGGGGTTCCCAACATCAATTAAATCCAACAAGATTTTCACGACATTCTTTTATCATATTATATTATCCCCCTAATGCTGGAAATATAATTTTAGTTGGATTAGATAATAAATGTACCATTAGAAATTGATCCTCATTTATTGACTCTAGATAATTATTTTTCGACGTATGAATTTATTTTTCTAGAGTTTGTTCGGTACGTTTTGGTGATGATAAAATAAGCAGCAGATGGGAAATGATTTATTTATATCACACACTAATTAATAAGGGGGTGACCCAACATTCATGCCTTTATCATTTGAGAATAATTTGGGTCTTTAAAAATATAATTTTCGCAACACGATACTAGATATTTTTTATAGCTATACGTTAATCGACCAAGGGAAGTCTCTGATTCTTTTTCAGAGATACTCCACCATCACGGGAATATTCCCCTATGGCACACCCATAATATGGGGCCAAATATGCATAAGAGCAGGATTTGAAGCGGTGGATGTCCAATCGCTACATAGACACAATAGACACAATATAGCGCATAACTCTCCAATGTGGCATTTGAGTTCAATTGTTTTTCGTTTGTCGGTCCATGATTACAAGTTCTCGTTGATCGAGATATGCAAATATTTGGATAAAGATAATTTTTAATAGATTGAGATTAATAAGCTCTTTTGGAGCCAATAATCTGAATATTTTCAGAGTGAAAGTTGTAATGCTCCTCATTTTATTATTCTAGAATATTAGCAAACATTTAATGTTATATTTATCAAGAATATTAATTGTGCTACTTCAAGAGCAACAATTTAAAAGATTAAAAAAATGAGAATTTAAAGAGCCAACATAAAATATTTTACGAGATGAGAGTCACTAAAATCATCCTTAACCTCCTAGTATAGTGAAACATAATAACCAGAAGTGAAATGCATGCATATGCATACAAAAGCAGTAAATATAAAACCTCAATTTAATTGTTTATGGTAAAACTTTATTTATGTCGGGAGAACCGACTTCAGGTATGTTCCAAAACTTTTCAACATGCTAATTTTATGCTAGGTTGATACCTCAACGAAACATATCAGATAATCCATTAACATAGCAATATATCATGAGGCACAACAAATTGAACATAGCAATACCCACAACAACTCACCAAATAATCATACCACGTGTGAACAAATAATGAGTCACAAAGAAGACTTAGGGAAAGTTCTAACCAAAGTGAGGCGGGAGAGAACAATCAGGAGCATCTACTCTCGGTAGTTTTCCACACGTCTCCATTTCATTTCCGATTCCTCCTCGAATTTTCATTTTCATCTGCGTTGCTGACTTTGCCGTAAAGCTCCAGTATATCCAGATGTCAGAACACAATTGGCAAATTGAAGTTAAACAAGAGGAAGTGATGAACAAAAATGTAGCAACTAGTAGTAAAAAAAATACATTTTGTATTATAGCTGAATTTGTCTTGTCAGGAATAAAAATTAACCCTGAATCTTTCTCTTCAACTTGATATCCTCTATATTCATTTATTCACAAGACCATAACACAAACAGATTCAAATTTTTAGCTTGTTTAAATATGCAATATTACTAGATCAAGTAATATTAATGGATCAAGTAATTCATAAGTTTTAAGTGAGAATGACATCTTAACAACCCATGATAAATTAGCAAAAACAATTACTAATGGCCAGCAATGAGGAAAATTTATCAATTCGCCAAGAATGAGGGAATAAAATGAGTTTCACAACAGTCAATCAATATTCACTGACAATGACTTTAGAAAATCAAGAATTCAGAGATTATAAAAGAGCAGTCATGACACAACAATTGAAGCATCTAATTATCAAGAAAAATTCAGAGTTTTGATGGAAATTAAATGTTCACAAAATGAGCATCAAAACGTTGACTATGATCAGAGAAAATGCAAAGATCTCAAGACGAACAATAAGTCAATGAAAACAGTACCTAAAACTCATAAAAAAAACATGGAGAGATTAAGCCCGCTATATATAAGATACGAATTTACGAATTCAGATAAAGGAAAGATGTTACCAAAACTGAGAAGGTAGATCATCAAACCATAGGTAACTATGTAAAAACTTTCGCCATAATGAACCAGCAGATAGTGAAGAAGCCCCAGACCAAGAATCTCAAAACATGATGCTCAAGTGAGGTAGCAGCACTTGGCGCCGCCTCCAAGGGTCGGTGAACTGTTGTCTCACTCCTCTCTTCCTCTCCTCAACATTCATGTGGCGTTTCATGACTCTGGTTTATCACAATCTAGTGGTTAAGTACTGCGTACAATAGAGCCAATGTCATGGCAGTGCAACCAGATACCGCGTCGCAAATTTCGACCGACGTCGACGAGAAAATCCTTGTACCAATTCTGATCGTCGAGTTCTTCGTGGTGAAGCGCTCGCTGTTCAATGGACCAGTCGCTGGTGGTGGTGTACCGCCGTGGAGAGGTCGATTACGTAGCTACCACTAAAGCTTTTCCCCACCTCGCGCCATGTCGTAGGCCTTGATGGCCGCAATGATCACCAGGTAGAAAGTCGTCAGATTCCCCACCACCGTGTCGGAAATTGCCATGGCTGTCGGAGCTTTTGGAGCATAAGAACTCATCATTTTTGCCATCCACCACAATCAGAAATAGGACTCGATACTGCGGCAGCCTGCATAACGGTGGCAGCACCCATGGAGGATTTTTTTTAGAAAATCAACAAGCTGAATTTTAGAGACTCGTGCTGATAATGTGTTGTAAAATTAATTTAATTCTACCATTGATTGGAAAAAGTATCAAACAAAGAATATAGAACAATAGAACAAAACTGAAAGAGAAGCGACAGATGACTGAAAGAGAAGCGACAGATGAAAAGAAACTGTAAAGACATAAAAACCTTAAAATTATATTTTCATTTATATAGATCGTTCACTTTACAAGGGATACATAAAATTAATAAATATACTAATATTATAAATAATAATATTTATAACAGACTGTTTATTTTTACACACATAAAAAATGGAAAACATATGTATCATACTATTAGGATTAAATATTCTATAACTTGATAAGGTTACACGATCATTTACAATTTAATAAAAAAAATCCAAATTTTTTATTTCTCTCTCATCGTGGTGTCAAATTTGTATCTATAGATTTAAATACACTCCATCTATCTAATTTCTCATTCAAATATGGATTAGTATTTATTGTAAAAAAAAAAAGTCAGGTCTACTGAAATAATACTGGAACAGAAAGTGATCCATATAATGTGTATCAGTGTATATATTAAATCTCAAGCCCTTTCCAGCAGAATGGAAATAAGATTTGGGAAAAGTAGTATATCCACCCTTAGGGTAGAGGCTCATATGGCGAATCACCCCTTATGATCCACTTTTGTTCAAATAACCCCCTGAAGTAGATAAGTTGTTACAACTTCACCCCCTACTAACGGCCGTTTAACGACGTTAATTAAAATATTTTTTTAGTTTGGTTTCTCAACGGATATATAGCAGTCATATGCGTGTATTTACTGTCATTTTACAATATATGCATAAGAACCCTAAGTTTTTAGTTCCAAAAATTGAGAGACTAGAATACCATATTTGTATAGTATAATTGAGGGTTTTTGTTGTTGGTGGTGAAAGAGGCGGAATGAATTTGAATTCCTCATGTGGGTCAAGCTTTTCCAATAGAATACGTGGGATGGAAATTGTCACACACCGATCCCGAGGGACGGCGAACGCGCCAGAGCGTGACTGGGGGAAAGAAAAGAAGCGGGGAAGAAAGAGGGACATGGAACATAATCATGGTGGAAGAATTCTCCTTGAAAAATGGACAGTAACTCGTTTATAACTAGGATTAATCTGAATGGGGGAGGAGACAAATAAATCCACCAGTAGATATAGTCAACAATGATGTCATGATCAATGAACAATTGGATGCAAAGAGATGCAATGCAAGACGAGGTTGGAGATTATAGCTCGTTACATGGGAGCGGTAATCCAGAATCCCAAGCGGCCAAATCATTCCAATAGGAGCCTTCAATAAAGGGCGGAGGTTAGTGAGCCTAGCTCGCCAAAAGGAGTCACTTACCCAACTCGCCAAGTGTGATCGGTGCTACACGACAACATCACAAGGGGTCGAGGAGTAGAGCGTCCAAGAGAGGCCGACTACTTCTAAGCTCTCCTATGAACATGAATGCATGTAATAAACAATAGTAATTCTCGTGAAGGAACAATGAATCATTTTATTTTCATGAAGTTAATAACATGAAGAATCAGAGACTGGAATAAAACATGAGCTTGGCAACGGAATACATAACATGACAGTTTGCAACAACCCTTTCCTTAGCCTCGCACGACACCACCAGCCGCTCAATCTGCAAAATAATTTGAAAACATTTTGCAGGGCTGGGTACTAATGTACCCCGTGGGTTATGCCATTTAAAATCCTTTTGTGAAATCATTTTCTGAAAAGGAATATCCATGCTTCAACAGTATCACATAGAAAGTTTTAAAACGGAAATGTCATTCTATGCCTACCAAAACCATTGAGATCTAATTTTCTTTGGCTCAATATTGGCATTAGATACCCTTCTATGAACATATGAGGACAGCTCATAGAGGTCCATCATTTATGTCCTTCATCAATAGGGAACTTTTACCCAAACTGACTTCACTCGAGAATATATGGGGACAGCCCACATAAACCCACGTGTACACAAACCATGTGCTAATACGCTAATATAACACATTATCTGATCGTCATGCTTGAGGGATCACTTATCCAATAAGGAGCAAAACATTTTAACATGGACATCCATTTTGATTTTCATAAATATCAGAGCTTAATAACTCAAAAATACATTTGAAAACATATATACACCCACCTGTCAGCAAATACCAATACCGTGTGATAATCGTAAATCTGTAAAACGTCTCATTCCCAATCGTAAGCACCTGACAATTTTACGGAACAACTTTTGGCCTCAAATCCAAAAACGAAACGCGAATAAAGTAAAAACGAGGAATCGAGAGCTTTCTAGGTCTTCTAAGGTCATTTTGGCAATACCGGGTTTTCAAATCAACTTGGCCCAGAAGGCAAAAATACTCAGGACATTATTCTCTATAGGAATATGTAAAAACACTTTTAAAACGTGCAACTTTACTTCGAAGCTTTCTCGAGAAGATTCGTAGTCTTTTTTAGATCTATGAAAATTGGATCAATGAAAATTAATGAAATCTCTTTCATAAAATTCTATATTTTTTTCTGTACATGCGCTATAAATTTTATTGAAAAATGATAGACGTGAATATTTTTCCTTTAGAAAAACATGAAATAATGTAATAAATCATGACATGCCGATCTTAACCGGGATCCAAATCTAAAATTCAATCCGACAGAGTAACGAATCTTATGGTCAGAAACTTAAAACCTTAAGGGACTTTAGTCGTCTGATAGACCGATAGTCATGAACAGAAAAATGAATGAAGAAGATAATGAGGGGAGAAAGTATGAAGATGACGGTATCGGAACGATAGCGGTGGAGACTCGACAGCGGCTGAGCCACCTTTGTCAAGCTTCGTGCCTACCTTCAACCTTACCCTAAAGTACCTTGATTTGAACCGATTCTCAATTCTCAAACTCGCAGAACTTCGATACTCGAAAATTGCAAAAGAAAGAAAAAAAAAAGAGAAGAAGGTGCAGCAGAATGAGAAGTTCTGCTGAAATGAGCGATTGAGAATGTTCGCAACATCCCCTATTTATAATCAAAACTTTGATTATATTATTATTATGATTATTATATTATTATATTATATTATATTATTATTAGATTATTAATAATGCTTAAACCTTAAAACGTCGTAACTTCTGTACACGACCTCCTTTTCGAGAATATAGTTTCGGTCATACTTGGAAAAACTAATTTTTTAACGACGTGCTTAAACTTTTAAAATTCATAACGGTTACATATGAACTCCTTTTTGGGAAAACTTAGTTCCAATATTTTTCTTTTGAAAAACCCTACAAAATGAGTATAATATTGACATACTTTTAACTTATGTATGAAAAGTTCAATTTTAAAGAAACGTTTAAAAAGTTTTATCGGGTGCCAATTTCACATGGTAGGTTCTAATAGGGGGTCTAGTGTCTCCCTAAAATCCTTAATTAATCGTAGTAAGATATCTAAACTTTATTTGCAAATTTTGGGGTATTACAGAAATGGTGTACGAAGGTAATTCAAAATTTTGCAATTGTCAAAATAATGGCATGAGGTTGAAGGTACCTAGAATGAGTTCTTGGACTCACGAGAATCCAGGTAGGATGTTTTATGGTTGTAGAAATTGGAAGGTATGTTTTCTGTTTTCCTTTACATTTTTCAGAAATTAAAATGAACGGATATATTCTATGGATATATTTTTTGTAGACAAATAATTGTGGGTATTTCGAATGGCATGACGAACCGATAAGCGAGAGAGCTACAAATGTGATCAATTATTTGAAGAGAGAGAACAACAATTTAATGAAAATGAATGGAGGAAATTGCAGAATTGGCGAGGAGCTTGATGTGGAAATTCAACAATTATGGGAGGCCATGGAGACAATGAAGGAAGAAGCTAAGAAAGGGAAGAAGAATATTAGAATAGCATGCTCTATTTTACTTAGTTCTTGGTTTATGTTGTTGGCTCTTTTCTTTATGTTATAACCTCTTTGTTAATGTTTATGAATTGTAATGCAGTTAGTAACTTATTTGTTAATGTTTATGAAATGAAATGCAATTAGTAAATCAAAACAAAATGAAGTTTAACCTTCAATCCTGTAACACCCGAGTATTTTATACCGGGCTTATATGTGTTTAAAAATCCAAAGAATAAAATTTTTGGATTAGAAACTTTATTTTGAAGCTTGCTGCCAAGTTTCAGCGAAAACGGAGACCAAATCTCCGCTCTTTCGAGAACCGGCTTATACTTTTATAACGGGTAGCAAGAGCAAATACGGGATTCATTCGAATGCCCGGATTTGAAGTTCGAGACGAGATATGGACAAAGCGCGATAATTTACATACACTTTTATCGCGATACGGACCATACGCGGAACTTTTTATTTTTCGCCGTCCGGTGAATAGTAAAATCGAGAAAACTCCTATTTTTCGATTTTGATAGCACGAGTAATGAGAAAATTCCCGAGAAGTTTAAAAAAATTAATTTCAGAAGAAACGGAGTTTTAATCGATATTTATCAAGAAATCGAGAAACAAGCATTTTCTCGATTTACGTGCAACTCGATCGGGCCAAACCCGACTTTAGTTCACGAGAGACGAAGATGTTTTAATAAGTAAGAAAGTCGAGTGTGTTAACTCTCGTTTCAATCGAAATTGATAAATGAAGAAAAATCGGACCGAAATATCTAAGTGGCGAAAAGACGATTTGGACCCCGAATATTTAGATATTTTGAGGGGCAACTTGTGGCCTATAAAAGACCACAAAAGTCACCCCCCCAATTCAGAATTTACGTGAGATTTACAGAAGCAGATGGCGTGAGAAAAAAAAAAGGGGAAAAGGGAGGAGTTTTGCTCCGATTTTCGTCCCGTTCGTCTCGTTTTTCCGATTTATTCGAAATCTAATCCGATAGAAAGGTAGCCCTCGATCTTATCTACGTTTCTACGGTTTTATTTTCATGTTTTGAGCTTGATGAAAAAGTGAAAAAAAGGGGCTGCCCTTTTCGATTTTTATCGAGTCGAGCCCGAATCGAAAAATGTCGAGAATTAATGTTGCTCGTATGAGTTAGATAAACATGTGTTTTAAATTTCAAGGCAATCTAAGCATGTTAGGTTTTGAGAAGTTAACTTGAGCTTGTCGGTTTATATGTTTTTTATTTTCCTCGGATGAATCGAATAGACGAGCATGTATGTAGGTTATATACGAGTATTATGTGAATTTACGGGAATTAATCGAGCATGTTTAAAAAAAAAATGAGTGAGGGGCGACAGTTCTGCCAGGGAATTGTCTCGTCGTTTTAATTACAGAAGGTGTAGAATTTTTAACATAATAAAATACTAGATCGAGTTAGGAGTAATCTCCAACTTGAATCACCCCGTTTCGTTGTGTTTTCGATTTGTTATGAATTTTTCAAAATGGTTGCGCAAACTGCCAATTCCAGCGAAAATTTGGAAATTTATCTAACTTTGCAAATTCGTGAAAAATAGAGTAAAATGATTTTATGTGTTTTGTCTTCGGATTATAAAACTTTACGATGTTATGGTCACTTTAAAATTTGATTCGATACAATTGGAATTATTTCCAATTTATTATGATTTTTCAAAGTCAACTGCTCATTTAGCTTGAACATGTGTTGAGCATGAATAAAGGTTAATATGATTTTAACGGATTTTTCCGTCAAGTGTGCAAAAATTGAAATAAGTTAGTAGCCCATTTTTCCGTTATATTGGATAATCGAGCCGCATAATTTTTGTATGAGATTTATAATCTCATGTTATGATTTATGAGCATGAAAAGGAGTTTTTCTTCGATTTTAAGTTTTTAATCGAAGTTGGCCGTTCGAGGGCATGAAAAGTGTTATGTGATGTTTTATTTAACGAACGTGTTTTATTATAGGTTTATATCATTGTATTAAGTTTCATGATATTCATAGATTTTTTGATCTTAGACGAGCATGAGTGCTGAGAAATGATCAAACATCAAGTTATGTGTTTAATAAAAGTCAAAACATGGCTTGATTAGAAATCATCGAACGACCCTCCTAGAATTTAAATCCAAAACTCGAACGATAGCCGAGTTAAAAGAACTGAGAATAATTCTCAAATAACAAAGGATAATAATTCCTTACATTTAGAGAATATAATTAGATGCACTCGAAAATGTTATCTCACTCGAGATTTATTTAAAGATGCAACTTCAAGAACTTTTGGACCTAGGTTTTATCAGTCCTAGTGTATCACCTTAGGTGTCACATGTGATTTTCATGAAAAAAAAAAGATGGAATTCTAAGAACATGCATAGACTACAAAGGCTTGAACAAGCTGACACTCAAGAACCGATATCCTTTACCCAGGATTGACGACTTGTATGATCTACTTAAGGGAGCAAGTGTCTTCTCAAAGATAGATTTGAGATCAGGATACCACCAACTGAAAATCCGACCGAAAGATGTTCCTAAGACTGCCTTTCGAACCCGGTATGGTCACTATGAGTTTATAGTGATGCCTTTTGGATTAACCAATGCACCGCAGTGTTCATGGACCTGATGAACAGTGTGTTCCACCCTTACCTCGACAAGTTGTCTTGGTCTTTAAAGATGATGTTCTTATCTACTCGAAGAATGAAGAAGAACATGATAAACATCTAAGAATCACCTTAGAAACCCTCCGAAACGAGAAGTTCTATGTTAAATTCAGCAAGTGTGAGTTTTGGCTTAGTGAAGTAATGGTTCTTGGACACATTGTGTGTCACGACCCCATTTCCCTGAAGGACGGATCCATGGAGTGCGACTTGGTGGTGAATTACAGAAATGGTTAAGAAGGATGAAATCACAAACAACACTGGAATTCAAAATATAATCGATTATAATAGTCCAGAAACAGCTACGAGTAAGAGTCGATAGCTTAGAGGCTCAAATAGAACAACATACTGATAGAAGTTCCAAAAGGTTCAAAGTATGAAATACAGAATTCAAGAACTGAAATACATAAAAAGGGTTCTAGATTTACAATCCAGACCATTAGGGAAATAATAAAAGTTTGCAGCGGAATAACAAAAGCCATTAATACACATATAAAGATATGTATTAACCCCTTACTACTAACAAAAAGCAACGTCTACTCAGCACTTCAACCATTGCACTTGCTCAACCTGCAAGTTTTTGGAAATACAAGCAGGGCTGAGTACTTGATGTACTCTGTGGGTTATGCCGAAAACAAACAGTTATTGATCATGCATATCACAGTATAACACAAGTATCTTGAAATAACCTGCGTATATAAAATATTCATTTGATTTTAACCAAAAGTTGGAGTGATCACTCTCTTTTCCATGTGTCTCATCCATATCTGTAACCGATGCTGGTGAGCAATGTTTCCGCTCCCCCAGACATAAACAATAGCAATAACACTGGTGAGCAATGTTACCGCTTCCCCAGACGTTAATATCGGGTTCCACCGGATCGGTCAATACTGACACTCAGTCCTATGTGGACCGGTCCGTAATGAATCACGATCACACTCCCCATGTGTACACTAACCTTGATCAACACATGGCTCAAGATCCGATCGTTATTCACAAGTTGACCAGTTCGCAAACATGGCTCAACACAGATAGGAATCACACACAAAACACAAAGAATTTTATGCATGTCAATCATTTCACATTTTATTTGAACATGCTTTATTACAGCAAAAGTATAGGTTGTATAGTAAACCCACCTGATATATCAGTATTAGCTGACAAGTCTGGTTCTCCTTCTCGTTCCTCAGCTGTCACCCCCTCGATGGACCTTCAGGTAACGAGTTATATTTAGAATCATTTGAGTTCTTAGAATATCTCCATTGACTCGAGACATAATGATTTTATAGGCTTTAGGGTTTCATATCCGTTCTACTAAAACACAACGAAGCTTTAAGGTTTTCTTCGAAAACCTTAGTTTCGTTCAAATGAAATAAACGTTTACTAATTCGATAAATAATTAATTGCTTGCTTGCAATTAATATAATGGAGGCAATTAAATGTTCATGACTCAATTTGAATTAATTTAGATTCACGAAATTAATTAAGTAATATAATTATTTAATTATTAATTAATAATAAATAATATTTGAAATAAATCAAATAATAATTAATCCTAATAATTGTTATTAATTAAGATTTCACCTTTTAATAATTCATTACTCTTAATTAATTATAAATCTTAGTTATTAATCATCAATATTAAAAAAAATAATTAATCTTCTATTAATCAATTAAGTTCAATAATTTAATTAATCCAATTAATTAAGTTAATCAAATTCTTTATTTAATTAAACTAGATTAGTACAAGATATAAATTATGGACCAAACATTTTAATTAATGATTCATCAATATCATTATAAAGGCCCATCTCTTAACTTAATTAATAGTATTCCAAAAATATAACCCAATAGTTTAAAATATACATAAAGCCCGATAAGAAGAATGATCTACCCCAACGAATAAGTGAGCCCAAAATCCAATCCGGCCCAATCAGAAAGATTAACCCAATTTATTTTTTTCAACCCATGTCCACTTCTTAATAAGTTATGATTTTTAATTCCACTTAATTAGATTAATTCATTAAATTAAACAAAATAATTAATGAATAAAAATAATCAACACTACCCCAACCCTTAGTAGTCAATTTCACCCATTTCCCAAATCTCTTTCTCTCTCTTCGTAGAGACACAAACACACACACACAGTAGCCATTTTAATGGCCTCTTCAGCATTTGGGCATGCAGCGGCGAAAATTCGTGCTTCCCCTTTCTTAAAATTTTATTCTTCCCTTTCTTCATCAATCTGAAATCTTACTAGCTATTATTCCTCTCTAATTAAGTTTTTGAACAAAACTTCAAACTCTAGCAAAATTTATTGGGTATACATTTCCCTTTCTTCTCCAATCCTACAATGGAAAATATTTATGACAAAAGCCCTAAGTTTTCGGCTTTAATCTCCCTTTGTTTCTCTGCTCGGTTTGCTGCCTGCCTCCACTGTTAGGTGCTCCGTATCCAGTAGGTAAGTCTTCGATTCTTGATTAAATTCAAAATTTGTTTGATGTGGTGATATGTTATTGTTTACATTATAGGAATTAGTTTGTTTTTGTTTGGGTGAGAAATAATTTAATTTTTATTTTCCAATCGATGAAAGTTTAAGTTAAATAATCACTCGGAGATGAATTATTATGTGAGAACAAGTAGTTAAATTTCTACATGAAATGTAGGCTGTAATTGTGCAGTAGCGATGTAGTCTTCTAAATTGTGGGGATCTATATTTTTTTTTTTTTGAGAAACACCCTGTGGTTCAAGACTAAAGTATTCATAGCTAAATATGATGCTTGAAACTGAAAATTAAATATAGAAATCATGCTAGAAAGAGCAGAAATTGTAATATAGAGCCTACTTGGTGATGAAATAGAAATGTGGTTGATTACGTGTTGATGTGGTGTTATAGCTTCTACCTTCTCCTTTTCTCTCCAGCTCCCTTCACTCTATATCTCTCGTATTTTTTTCTCTTTTTACAGCACACAACAATATGAGGAGATGAAGTGTTTAAAAGGAAGGCAACAATGGCATGTCGGTGGAAAGCATGGAGTGTAACTACTGTGGCAGCATGGCTAAATATGGGTTGTGTCAGTAGGGTCAAAAATGAGATTTCTAAGTGTTGAATCGTGTGGAGAAAGATTGGTAGAGATATGAAGTGAGAAAAGAAGATATTTCTTCTTTTAATTTCATCTAGAACAAGCACTTAGATATTTATTTTACAACACACGTGTAGTATGAAATTTTATATGGTATTATTTAAAGATTGTAATTCTACTCAAATGAATGTATATTGGAGTTTTAATACAATTGAGCTTTTATTAAATTATGTTGCTTAATAATATTTATACTAGTATTATTCCAAAATTTTGTTATGTAAATAACAAGGTTCTAAATCGTATAAATAAAATAGATTTTGATTGAAATTAAATATCGAAAATAAATTTGAACTCGTCATAATTCATCAAGCTTAGTTAAATAACGAAATTAAACTCAACAACGGAGTTTAAAAATTTCCTACGGATATGATACCCTATTAAATAATAAATTCAAAAATTCTTGCGAATTAAAAATACGGGGTATTACATTGTGTCATCTGAAGGAATCAACGTAGACCCCATCAAGGTAGAAGCTGTACAAGAATGGAAGTCACCAACGACTCCAAATGAAATCAGAAGATTCTTAGGGTTAACTAGATACTATCGGAGATTCATCGAAGGATTCTCCAAGATAGTGGACCAATGACACAACAATTACGTAAAGGAATCAAGTTTAAGTGGTCTCTAGAATGTGAAGCCAGTTTTCAGCTTTTGAGAGAAAAGTTGACCACCGCCCCGATACTGGCAATCCCAGAACCTAACAAAGAGTATGTAGTCTATATGGATGCATCCAAGAACGGATTAGGATGTGTATTGATGCAAGAAGGAAAAGTCATAGCATATGCATCACGACAACTAAGACCACATGAACTGAATTACCCAACTTACGATCTGGAGTTAGCTGTTGTTGTGCATGCTCTGAAAATTTGGAGACACCACCTCTATGGAGTTCGGTGTGAAATTTTCACAGATCACAAGAGTCTCAAGTACTTTTTCGAGCAGAAAGACCTTAATATGAGATAGAGAAGGTGGCTCGAATTAGTAAAGGATTAAGACTGTGGTATAAATTATCACCCAGGAAAAGCTAACGTAGTAGCTGATGCCTTAAGTCGTAAGACTTCCTCAAAGCTTGCATTACTTCTAACCCAAGAGAATAAACTCATAAAAGAGTTTGAGTTAATGAACTTGAAAATTTTACCACCAACCGAGACAGTGGAAAAAATTATTGTCACTTTGATAGTAGAGCCTTACTTGAGAAATAGAATTTTAGATACTGAAAGGAGTGATGAAAATTTTAAGAAGATACATTTGAAAAGTGAGAAAGGATGATGCTACAGGATATCACGAAGAAGTTGATAATGTCATCACCTTGAGAGAAGACTATGTGTCCCACATAGTGTAGAACTTAAAGAAAAGATCATGAGCGAAGCACATGATACACCGTATACCGCCCACCCAGGATGTACGAAGATGTACCAGGATTTGAAAAAAATAATAATAATGGGACGGTATTAAGATGGATATAGCATTATTCTTAGAGAGATGTTTAACTTGCCAGCAAGTGAAGGCAACTGCATCAATGATTTTATGGCAAATTGCAACCATTAGAAATTGCATAATGGAAATAAGAGCATATTGTTATGGATTTTGCTACCGGATTACTCAAATCTAAACACGGAAACACTGCCATTTGGGTAATCATAGATCGTCTCACAAAATGTACTCACTTTGTACCTATAATGATAACTTATGGGTTTGACAAGTTAGCTCAGTTGTATGTTCGTGAGATCATACGATTACATGGCGTACCAGTGTCAATCACCTCGGATTGAGACTCAAAGTTTACATCCAGATTCTGGATGAGTATCCAAAAAGAATTAGGCACAAGGTTGACCTTTAGTACTGCATTCCAACCTCAAACTGATGGACAATCGGAGAGAACCATTCAGACTCTAGAAGACATGTTGAGAACAGTGGTTCTCGACAGAGGTGTAAGTTGGGAAGCGATACTACCACTAATCAAGTTTGCCTACAACAATAGCTATCAGGAGACCATAGAGATGGCTCCATATGAAGCATTATATGGAAGGAAATGTAGATCACTACTCTATTCATACGAGGTTGATGAAAGAATGATAGTAGGCCCAGACTCAATCAGCGAGATGACTGAGATTGTTAGACAAATTAGAGAAAGAATCAAATAAGCTCATAATAGACATAAGTCTTATGATAACACTCGTAGAACCGAGCTACAATTTAAAATATGAGATAAAGTTTTCTTAAAGGTTTCTCCTTCTAAAGGATTAATCATATTTAATGTTAATAGAAAATTTAGACCTCGTTTTATTGGATCGTACGAAATTCTTAAAAAGAATATGTCCAATGGCATATAGATTAGTATTACCACATAGTTTTGGAAACGTTCACAACGTTTTCCATGTGTCACAACATAGAAAATACGTGTTTGATCCAAAGCACGTTATTCATCAAGGAGAGATGATTTTGAAACCTGACTTGAGAAGTAGGATCTTAGCTGCTCAAATAAAAGAAGAGGATAATATGAATGAGCTTTGAAATTCTATTTCAATGAGGAATGAGGATTTTGAAAGAAGCAATATTTTTTTTAAATGTAAGTTATGACATTTATGAATGATGATAAGAGTTAAAGAAAAGCACTGGAAATAAATTTCCAGTAGAGTATGATAAAGAAAATCGAGATGAATATGATTCCTCAAAGAACATAGAGTTACCTTAGATCTATGATTATTTCCAATGAAGAATAGTGAATGACGAGAAAGAATGAGAACTTAGAAAGCTTTCGAACTTTTCTAAGGTAGTAGTTTCCAAAAGAGAGATTAGTCAAATGTACTCTAAGATGCATTATCACAAGTGTAAAGGAACATAGAACGATGGATTAGTAGGGGTTATCTATTATCCCGATGAACATATATGTTCAGTAAGATGAATGAACCGGAACACATTAGAATGAGAGGGACTCTGAGAATATGCAGGAATGAGACTACATATCCAAAGAGAGCTTAAAAGATATGGTCAAAGAATGAAGGATTCGAATGAGCAGTGACCCCAAGGTGATCTCAACGAATGACATTATATGATTAGTGACACAATCATGGTCACCTTATTTGGTAGTATATCTCAACGAAGATTCGATTCGGCTATTCATTTATCGCAAGATTTCTTAGAGAGTTATAACCCGAACGATGCGTGAGTTCAGTTCACGAGTAGCAAGTTTCAGTTTCAGTTTAATAAGCGAGATTCAGTTCCAGTAGAACGTAGAGAATAAGGGAGTTCAATTTCAGTTTCAGTTTCAATTTGAATTTCATTTTCAGTTCAGTGGAAAGTAGAAAGTTTTAGTTCAGTTCAGTTCAGCTCATTCAATTCAATTCAGCTCAGCTCAGTTCAGTTCTGTTCAGCTAATTTCAATTTATTCAATTCAGTTCAATTCATGAGTATTGTCACGAAAAATGCAAGTCATTAAATTCCTTCCAGTAATCAATTATATCATTGAGTTGAAGTCTATGATCTTAATGCAATTAAGAAGTCATATGAGGTCCTTCTAAACTCTATGGTAAAAGAAGTTCTAGTCAAGACAACCATTGAAATATTATCCCTGAACCTAAGTATCTTTATGACTGAGAAGTAATTGTGATGGGCCTGATCACCCCATGTGATCAAGAAGATCTCAGTAGTTGTCATTCTGGTCTCCGGACCCTAAAGCTCAGCATTTTTTTTTTTGAAATTCAGTTGGGTTCATTCCTTTCTTTTTAATATTTAATCGGTTGACGTCTGTCTCTAAACAGTTTGTCCAACCCTCGCTTAAGTTATCATGAGAGATGATGGACCCATATGATTGATAAGTTATCATAATAAATTTCCTTAAACCTTCGGAACTAAGACGTATTCGGTATATGGCTATCTAAGTACCATGATTACAGTTTTGAGATTTTATATGTTGAGGACATATAGTAAATGCTAACATTAAGTATGTATATGGTAACGTGGGTTGTCTCCATGTTACCGTATGCCACTTCGAAGAAGGGATAAAGTTTAGAATGAAGATAAGAATGAGGTTCCTTATGATGAAAGTGAGGTTACGCTTATACCGCTACCTCAGAGAAATTGTCATCCTTCAGTAGATGTGCAACCTAGTGACGCAGAACTATGAGTCAAAGTTCTGGAAAGAAATAGAGTAATGATTAGAGTGATATCTTCTCGCATTTAGAGAGATACACTAAGTTATGATATAATATTCATCGATAAAGGTGCTCGATGGGATTCGTTCCGGAGTACAAGTGTGTTAAGGTGCTCGACGGGATTCGTTCAGGAGTACAAATGTGTAAAGGTGCTCGACGGGATTCGTTCCGGAGTACAAGTATGTTAAGGTACTCGACGGGATTCGTTCCGTAGTACAAGTGTGATAAAGTTGCTTGACGGGATTCGTTCCGGAGCATAAATGTGATAAAAGAATGCAAGGAATAGAAACGGTCCAAGAAAGGAATAAAGCGATTTATATAAGTCGAGATGAATGTTAAAGAAGTGCAAGAGAGATAAGAGGAGAATGATATCGCCCTGGGTGTCGATATGAGTTATGTAGAAAAATCCGTATCTATTTCTGGATCGGAAGTTTCAAGAGTTATTGAATGAGTAGTTTTCAGAAATGTTACCCCTTGAGATTAGCAAATTTCGGGACGAAATTTATGTTAAGGGGGATAGAATGTAACACCCGAGTATTTTATACCGGGCTTATGTGTGTTTAAAAATCCCAAGAATAAAATTTTTGGATTAGAAACTTTATTTTGAAGCTTGCTGCCAAGTTTCAGCGAAAACGGAGACCAAATCTCCGCTCTTTCGAGAACCGGCTTATACTTTTATAACGGGTAGCAAGAGCAAATACGGGATTCATTCGAATGCCCGGATTTGAAGTTCGAGACGAGATATGGACAAAGTGCGATAATTTACAAACACTTTTATCGCGATACGGACCATACGCGAAACTTTTTATTTTTCGCCGTCCGGTGAATAGTAAAATCGAGAACTCGAAAAATCGAGAAAACTCCTATTTTTCGATTTTGATAGCACGAGTAATGAGAAAATTCCCGATAAGTTTAATAAAATTAATTTCAGAAGAAACGGAGTTTTAATCGATATTTATCAAGAAATCGAGAAACAAGCATTTTCTCGATTTACGTGCAACTCGATCGGGCCAAACCCGACTTTAGTTCACGAGAGACGAAGATGTTTTAATAAGTAAGAAAGTCGAGTGTGTTGACTCTCGTTTCAATCGAGATTGATAAATGAAGAAAAATCGGATCGAAATATCTAAGAGGCGAAAAGACGATTTGGACCCCGGATATTTAGATATTTTGAGAGGCAACTTGTGGCCTATAAAAGACCACAAAAGTCACCCCCCCCCCCCCCCCCAGACGTATTCTTCTTATTAGGGCAATTGTTGGAATAGTGACCCACCTGGCCACAAGTGTAACAACTATTGCTGCCCTACTTACAGACTCCCGCGTGTGATCTATTACATTTGGGACATAAAGGTTTTCCGGTGAAATTTGGAGAGACCTGAGTCAAATTCTGGGATAATGGTCGAAATTGAGTTGGTGTAGTCTGACTAAATTTTTGCCACGATTTTTTGTTTGGAAAATCTTTCATTTCCCACTTCCTCTTTCCTTTAAATTTCTGATTCGGAGGTGCTGCACTCTGTGAAATTTGCATCTATGATGGTGTTGGAGTAGATTCCATTACCATCCTTTCGGACTGCATCTCCAATTCCATGTCTAGCGCTCGATTTAACGTCTCAGTATACGATAAGGAGGATTGGCTCGCCAATATAACTCTCATTTCTTGACGCAACCCTGATCGAAATAGTTCTGCCATCTTCTCATCTGTCTCGATTTTATAAGGAGTATATCGAGATAGACTGTAAAATTCTCGGTCGTACTCAGCCACCGATTTCTTCCCTTACTTCAAATTAGTGAACTCTATTTCTTTCAGCTTCCGATAATTTCGTGTAACATACTTAGCAAACAATTCCTCCTTGAATTGTTCCCAAGTAAAGTTTTCCCACTGTTCTGGTGTAAGAGTTTTCTGACGCGCTTTCCACCAAAAATCGGCGGAACCCTTTAACTGAAATGAGATGCATAAAAGACACTCCCGATCTGAACACTCCAGAAACGTAAAAATTCGTTCTATAGTATGAACCCATTCCTCTGCCTCTGCTGGACTACCTGTTCCACTAAAAGTGGGAGGGTTTTGACGGAGAAAAAGTTCAGCAATCTTCCGGTTGGGTTGAGGAAGTACAGGTGAAGAAGAATGTTGGGGAGTGTTTTCACTTTCTTGTTCTGCTTTTTCAGGTGTAGGGATACGATATCAAGGTGGCATACTGCAATTACAATTTAATAAGAACAATATATGCAGTATGTATACAATAAATCTGAAAGGGATACAGGGTTTTTCTCAATAACAAATCAAGCTCAACAAGATAATTTCTCATGTTTAAACAATAGGCTCAAGCAAGAAAGAAACAAAATGTTAATATCACAAGTTCAAGTTTGTATATCAAAGAAGAAAATTCTTTTAAGGAAAACAAAATTTCATTTATCAAACAAAGGTTTGGTACATGGTAGAGCTCCCACTTATTTATTTTACACTATCTCTTACTACATTCCATTTTACTACTTCCTTAACTATTTACATATGTACGTCACCAAAATTTCCCTTTATTCCTCTCTCTTAATAGAGAACTCCTCTCTATCCCTTAGTCTAGTCTTTGTGACGAATCAACGTTACTTCTCTCTTGCTCCCGATCGATGTTGACCCTACTATTTCCAGCATGGTTTATTGCTTCATTGAGTTTTAGATCTTCTTCATCATTCTCTAACTCCGACTCTTCTTCCATGCTATCTGATTCTGGTGGTGGTGGTCCATAAGAGCGGCTAGTAAATGAGAGTGATGGTTCTAATTTAGAGGGATCTTTAATGAAAGACATTTGGCTAATTTGGAGGGGCTGCTGCTTCGTAGTGCCAATACTGGGCAAAAATTCAGGTTCGTATTTAAAAGATCTCTTAACTTTGGATGATCGAAAAGATCCTGCTTCTGACTGAAAAGATTCAACTGGAAGTGAACTCTGAGGTGAAAATGAGGTCTCAGATAGAAATTCATTTGGAATAGCTTGAAGTGGAGTAGCTGGAACTGGAGTTGCTGGAAATGAAGTGGTTAAAAGCGATGGTGAAACAAAAGGTTGATCATACCAATCCAGATCAATAGGATACACCTCAGAATCTAAATCAGAAAATTCAGAAGCATTCTGAAAAAGATCATCATTACGAGGAATTGATGAAGATTCTGAAATAATCATTTCATGATCCGAAGAAACAATAGGATCATTAAGCTCAACAAAAGGGGGTTCTTCAACAAGTGTTCCTAGAATAATGGTTTCTCCAGCCTCTGGATGAGAAGGTTCATCCCGATTACGAACACCGGATGAAATAATGGAATGAACAGCTGGAATAAACTCTTCCAAAGAAGGATAAGAACCAAGGGGTGGACTATGGGTATCTTGATATTGTCTAATGATAACCTCAACAAATCCATTAAAATCAACGGGTTCATCAAGACCCTGGTTATCAACAATAAAATCAAGTGCAAGAGAAGCAGCCCATTCTTGCCAATAAACAGGTAAAACATTCACTAGTTAAATTATACCATCAAACTCAGTTACTCCGAACTCTCTGACCTGGCACCACGTACTTCAAAATTGCTCCAGAAACTCGATCAATTCTTGTTGTTCTCCTCTTCTAAGCTCGTAGAAAATATTCGTTCTTCCCATAATCGTAGGTCTAGGCCTCATACTCTTTCGTGGGGTAGTAACGAATCTCACCATCCTATAAAATGCAACTTATGGGTTTATACCATAAATTCTTATCTATCATACTACATTTTCTTTCTATTCGTATCTTTCTATTCTTATCTTTCTATTCTTCTCAAGATTCATATAAACTTCACATAGATAAAATAACTGAACTCATACTTTGCATGCATTCTCAAATCAAGCTCTATACATAAACACAAAACTTGCATGCTGAAATCATAATTCTCAATTCATTGGAAAATATCTTTATCTTCCTACCTGGTTGAGCTGTAGGAGATGGATTCTGAATACTGAACTCTTACTAACTCATAGACTCAAGAAAGAAAACCGCTCTGATACCAAACTGTCACAGCCTAATTTCTTAACCCTTTCTTAGTTAAGTAATTAGGCCATGACTCGATTAACTTAAGAAAACTCTTGCAAGTGAGGTTTAATCGCAAAGAAGAATCTTAATAACTTTCGCTGAAAATCAGGGCAGATTGGACACTTCGACTTCGAAAGCTCATAACTTACTCATTCGGACTCCGAATTAAGATCCGAAAGAACCGTTGGAAAGGTATTGAAAAGATCTCTAAAATGGTACCAAATTTTAGTGAATTCGGACAGATGAAACTCACGAAAAAGGGATTTCAACCTGCTGCCCTGTTTCTAGCAAATACAAAACTTGCGCAATATATGAACTCAGACTTCAATCTATCAAAGGTAAAACTCAAACAACCAAGAGAAAAGGGTCGAACATGATGATTCACAAAGGAAAATACCAACATGGATATCAAAGGCTAACCAAGCATAATGGTACCAAACATTCAAGTTAACAACAAGGAACTGAGTTTCGCAACGGAAAAAGTAGTTGAGCTATATGTATGACGACATATAACTCGAGGCTTACAAAATATATCTAACAAAGTTTAACAAGACAATCATAATCTCACTCAATATTTACATGTGTAAAGATAGACTCCAGTGTTCAGCTCATCCACCATCTCCCAGCTCAACCTGCATGTTTAAAAACACATGCAAGGCGTGAGTACATAAAGCACTCAGTGGACACATGCCAAAACATTTAAAACTTGCTTTTAGAGCTATATGATTGACTTGACAACTTTAACATATACAGGGCTTTAAGAAATAACTGCATATGCTTCTTAAAACTTATATCTTTTCTTTCTGAAAACAATAAAAACTGAACATGCATCAAATGTGTCTGCAGACATATATCTTAAATCTGTGATACCATATCTACTTTCTAGTGTTGAGAGGTAGGCCTCCCTCTCAAACACTCTGACCGGCCAGTACGCTCACCGGCTCACGGTCTAATGTGCACACAAACCCTTACCGGCAGCTCGTCCGGCATAGGGCCGATATCGTAATTCTGTCGTAGATAGGTACATGCAACATGCTGAAAAACAGGCAAGTCAACATCTATAAACATAATAAACATCTCAAAGCATAAATAATTCTTTAGCACGTGCATTTCTTTGGTTAGAAAGCCCACCTGGATAGATTGATCTATTTATCCCGAGGCTTCGTCTCTTTCTTTCTTTGCTTCTATCTCTTTCTCAGCTGAACCTTACATTTATTAAAACATTTAAAGATAAGAAATATTTCTCTTTTCTATGAAATCATAATTTCATAATCTCATTCTTCTTCTTATATTTTTCTTAATTATAAATTTGTATAACTGTAATTTCTTCGGCTATTGCATCCTTCTATTCTAACATCTCATTCATTACTTATCTTATCTATGTCATTACTTCACTTCTTTACCTACTAAACTAACAATTTCTAACTCTTATGTACTTGGATAATACAATCTTATAAATCCACATTAGCCACCATATTCATCCTTTACCTTAACTACTTCATCAAACCAAACAAATATAATCTCTATATATATATTTCAATTATGCCCTTCTCCATGAAGATTTAAAATCTTAAGATAAGAGTGACTTTATTTTTAATTTCTTAATTCAACTATGCTTAATTAGCTCAATGAACTCTAATAAATCATTACTTAGTTCAAATAGCATCAACATGTACTTAAACTTAGAAACTCCATAACTAACTAAATTTTTAAAAATTCATTTCCAATGCTTGGAAAATTCTAAATAAATGAATCTAGTCATTAATCATACCCATAAGCTCAAATATGATATCAATTTAAACAAATAAAATCAAAATCTCATAGCTATTTATTTTATTAATTTTCAAAAATTTCATAAATTAAGTACTTAGATTTTTCATCAAATTTCTTTCTAATCTTATGTTTAAACATGCTCAATTACATGAATATCAACTTAATTTAAGCATAGCATATCAAGTATTAACTTAATTTAATTTCAAACTCTAAAGACATATCTCCATCTATGTCATCTTATTTATACATATTCTTCCTCTTCCTACATGCTTTCCAACTTAAACATGCTTTAATCATGAAATAATAACTAATACTTCAAATTTAAACTCTCCATCATCATGCTTTAAAATCATGCTTCACCAAAATAAAACACCTAAAAGTATAATGAAAGAGCATCATTTACCTCTAATTTGCTAATTTTTATACTTGATGGAGCTTGAAACCACAGTATTTTTGCTTGGGAAGAGAAAAATTTTTGGTATGTTGAAGGAGATGATTTTCGAAAATCTTGAAGAAGGAAGAAGAGATAATTTTGTTTGATATCTATCATGAATAGTAATCTTTAGGTATTTATATAGATGATAATTAATTTAATTTAGAATTAATTAAATATGAAAATTCTCTAATTCTCCACCATATTCTAGATTATTCTAGAGAATTGAAGAAATTTGCTTCTTGATGATTATCTCTACATGAGATATTTACACTCTCACTTCATGCTTATGTCATGCTTAAGTCATTCCTTTCTTTAATTGCAACTAAGGACTTTAAGTTTTAAAATTTATACTTTCTACCCTAAGGATGCAAAGCCTTTTTAACTCTAATTAGCAATTAAGCACTAATTAAAATTTGAGGGTATTACACTCATATTATGATTTATGAGCATGAAAAGGAGTTTTTCTCCGATTTTAAGTTTTTAATCGAAGTTGGCCGTTCGAGGGCATGAAAAGTGTTATGTGATGTTTTATTTAACGAACGTGTTTTATTATAGGTTTATATCATTGTATTAAGTTTCATGATATTCATAGATTTTTTGATCTTAGACGAGCATGAGTGCTGAGAAATGATCAAACATCAAGTTATGTGTTTAATCAAAGTCAAAACATGGCTTTATTAGAAATCATCGAACGACCCTCCTAGAATTTAAATCCGAAACTCGAACGATAGCATAGTTAAAAGAACCGAGAATAATTCTCAAATAACAAAGGATAATAATTCCTTACACTTAGAGAATATAATTAGATGCACTCGAAAATGTTATCTCACTCGAGATTTATTTAAAGGGTACGACAAAAGGTCAGGATCGCAGTTCGAGAACGAAGCAGTTTTCAGTCAAGACGATCCAAGTAGGCTTTCTTATATTAAAAAAAAAATATGCGTGTTATCCGCATTTATGTTATTTCTTTTCAAATAGCTTTTGAATTGAAATTGATATTTTAAGTACTGTCTTGCCATAAATGTTTTATGTTTTGTATGATACATATCTGTTATGATTATGAAATCGAATTCGGGTTCCAGTGGGTAAGCATCCCCACTCGAACTAGTGTACACAAGGACCGTGAGTCATCTAGCGGGTTGGCCGGTCAAGGTGTCCGTGGAAGGTGGCCACCTTCCCGGCACATTGAAATTACAGATATGCTTGATTACTAAGGAATTTAGACTGATCAGTCGAACTCAGGATTTTTCAAGAAAAGAATTTAGTGAACATAGGTACTTTCAGATAAAATCCCTATGTTTCACTTTGAGATGGCAATGACAATTATATACTGTATGAGTGCGATTTGGCATGTGTCTACTGAGTACTTTTGTACTCAGCCCTGCATGTATTTCTAAATGTGCAGGTTGAGACGTGAAGAATGGAGGTGCTATGACGGGCTTGTCAATCTTTTGCGTAGTTGAACTCTTGGGGGTTTACGTGTCTTCATACACGTGGACTTATGTAGATCCTTTTCCGCTGCAAGAGGTTTCATCAATTATTGTTGACGTGGGTGTCAATTCAGAGTTAAACTCTTTGTTATGAACTAAAACTCAGTTATCGAAATATCCTTTTGTCTCAGTGAAAGTCCACAGTTTCTTTTTTATCCTTTATTTAATTATTTTATAGTCGCGTATCCCAACTTTACCACCAAGGGTGAAGGACGGTCGTGACAAATCCAGTCATTTTTTAGTCATATATATGGATACTAAATCAGACACTTCAATTCATTTAACTCAAACATCATAACACTCATACAGATACCAAAACAAAAGGAAGTTTAACCTTCTTGAACATGAGATAAATTCAACAAATCAACTCATCAAAATAAGCTGCATATGGGAACAAAATATGCATGACCAAAACATTGTTTTCCCATCACATTCACAAAACAATATGAAGTTGTACATGCATTAGCCTTCATTAATTTTTTTCTTAGCCTTCATTGATCTTGTTCTTCTTAACTTGCTCTCATCCACTAGTTGACTTGTGGTAACAGAAGGTGATCCTTTCCACTTCAGACCTGGAGGTTTGAATGATAATGCTCCTTCTTTTGGTACTCTCGATCCCTCTCCTCTTGCATCTCTTGTTTTTGTTGATAACCTTTTCATTTGGTATTGAGAATCTAACATTGGGACACTTTGCATCATTCATGCAGATAATTCGAATTCTATTATGTTCATTCTTCAAAAACTTAATTATGAATCCAAAGTGCATCCCGTAGTTATGGATTGCTTGTCTTGCCTCTTTTGCATCCACAAAAGTCATACCAAAGGCAAAACTATCATTTTCTCCATCTTCACTTGTACCTATAACTTTCTCTATCTCTTCTTCAGATCTTTCATTGGCTAAGTCTTCCTTATTTTCTCCATCTTCACTAACTTCAGTCTCATTTTCTTCTTCCTCGCTGATATAACCTAAATGGTTGACATATAATTCATCTTCCATTTCCTCTACATGAATGATGCCTTTTCTTTCTTCAGCTGTCTTTTCTTCTATGTTTGCTCCATTTGTCATTGCCTCTAATCTCTCATCATCCCCCCATAGGTTCTTCAACATCAACCATTTCCTTTACCCCTTCCTCAACCCCCTGTTCTTCAACCCCCTCTAACCTCTCCTCATCCACCTTAGGTTCTTCAACATCAACCATTTCCTTTACCCCTTCTTCAACCCTCTGTTCTTCAACCCTCTCTAACCTCTCCTCATCAACCCAAGGCTCTTCAACAATATCAGTTAATACCAATGAGCGAGGAGTAAACGGTGGCATACGAAATTCTTCATCATCAATATAAAAATTTACCTCATCATCACCATAAACTGTAAACATATAATCTAAAACCTTCTTACAATAATCATTGTCCCTAAGCAAATACAATCATTCCTCAAATTCATATCGCATATCACGCACATATATATTCCTAGGATTGGGAAACCCTAACTCTGGAATTTTTTCCTTAATTCTCTCAAATGTCATTTTTCCCAAACACTTCTTCCACAAATTTTGTATCAGATCAATAGAAAAATCATGACTTTTCTCTATCAATCTTCTTCCAATAACCACCAAAATTGAAACAAAATGAAATTGGGGAATTTCTGCAGTAAAAATGACAAACACAATCAAAGAACTTTTTTGCTTTAGAAGAATTCAAAAGAAGAATTTTATGTTTCAATTTATGCTGAACTATGAAAGAAAATAAAAAAGAATTACAAACCTTTCATCCTCATTCGGCTCTTCAGCCATTGCGTGTATTAGAGATGATAAAGTTGAGATTTTCGAAAAACTCTGAAGATTGATAAACAATTATGATATCTGTGGAGAATTTGAAGAAGTATGATATGTGTGAAGTTGGGGTGGAGAATTATGAGAATTTTCGTCTAAAGTGGGGTGAAGAAGTTCAGAAAAACCCTTCATATCTTTCAGCAGTTGAGAAACCAAAATAAAAAAAATATTTTAATTAATGTCGTTAAACAGCCATTAGAAGGAGGGGGAGGGGGGGGGGGGGGGGCGTGAAATTGCAGCAACTTATCAACTTTTGGGGCCTATTTGAATAAAAATGGACCATAAAGGGTGATCTGTTATAGGGGCCTCTACCCTAAGGGCGAATATTTTCTAACCTCATACACTGGCGATACAATTTAACACTTTGATTTGTGCTACACTACAATATTCTAACATTGGCCAGAAAAATAAAAAGTATTATGAATTATCTATGTAGCAAAATAAAATAGGAATATTTATGAGCCATTAACGTACACACCACTAGTGTCGGGATGAGAATTTAGCTCGGCCCGACCCAAGTCCGTCCAATCCCGACGATAATGGATCACTCAAGTCCGACCTGATGATATCATTTGTTGGGTTTGGACTAATTTTTAAGTGCGACATATACAGGCCCGTCCAAACCCGACCCGACATTATTATATTTAATATATAAATTATAAATATAAAATAGTATAAATATTATTGTTGTAACTAATATATAGTAAATATAAATTAATATACATATTAAATAATATATCTAATAAGTTTAAATTTAATATTTATTTACATTTAAAGTATAAATAATTGTTGAAATATATACAGTGCAATTATAAAAAGTAATTATATATTATTTAATGTATTAAAAATAAAAATAATATAGAAAAGAATTAATTAAAAAATCACGGGCTCGGCCCAAGCTTGCCCGATTTATATGAGCCTGAGTTTGGGTCTAATTTTCAAGCCTGACCGGATCATGGGCCAAGATTGGGCCTGTGTATATAACTACGTGTCGGACCTGGGTATAGGGAATTGTCATCCCTAATCCGATGAATTATTATAATTTTTATTTTTTTTCATTACATTTATTTTTTGTATAATTTTATATTGAATAATATAAAATTATGTCATAATTAATAAATTTTAATTGGAAAATGATAGTTAATAAATTTTTAATTAAAATTTTAATATTTATATACAAAATATAACACAATATTTATGAATATATTAGACTGGCCCGCCGCTGGTCGGTGATAATATTTGTATGTGTCATATGAAATATTTTAATTAACACCCAAGATAACATATTTACACGACATAATAAGAGTTACACTTAGATTAGATTTGAAAGAGCAATTCCTGGGCGAGTGGGCGCGGCCTACATTTGGCCACGAGCGACTGAGCCTTGGGCATGGTGAGGCCCGGAGCACCGGTCAAATCCACCATCTCTTGACCCACGCGTGTCCATTCAAAGCATTGAATGAGCGACGCTATTGTTATACCTACAATACGTAGTGCCAGATTCTCACCAGGACAACCTCTCCTCCCATATCCAAAAGGTATCAAAGCGAATGTCCCTTCCACTTTCCCTCCCGAACCAGTGAATCTGTCTGGATCAAACTTGATCGGGTCTTCCCACACATTGGGATCATTATGTATGGCCCAAGCATTTACCATCAGCATTGTCCCTCGAGGCACTCTGTATCCCCCGACCGTGCAATCTGCCGACGATTCATGCGGCACTAGCAGCGGCCCCACCGGACATACTCGAAGCGTCTCTTTTATAATAGCTTGGATGTAAGGTAGCTGAGGAAGATCAGAGTCGTCTACCAACCGCGTATGGCCCACTACACGGTCTATCTCGTCCTTTGCCTTTATTAGTGCCTCTGGATTGTTCAGTAAGAGCGACATTGCCCATTCCATCGTCGATGCTGACGTGTCGGTCCCTGCTGACATCATCACCTGTTTATATGTAATGTAATCCAACCAATTAGAAATTCACACCACCAATGTAGTGGTTAAATTATACTATGTAATTGCCACCTGCCCTACACTCACAGTCACACATCATACCTGCATCATGCCTCTTATAATTTCGTCTTTGTAATTTTCACTATCATCCTCTTGTAATGACAAAAGAACATTGATCAACGTCTTATTCCTTGGTTTCTCCAAGCCGTTGATTCTTCTATGCTCATCGATCAAATCTTGCATGAAACGATCCCTTTTTTCTTGAAGAACCTTCAATCTTTTTTCAAGACTATTCATCCCAATCCATCTCAAGATGGGCACAAAATCCCCAATATTTGTGACACCACTAAGCTCAAAAGTCTCCGTTACTATCTCCTTAAACCTCCTCGTGTCCGCCAAACACCCCCCATCACCATCATCACCATAGTATCTCTTCCCACCTATCATCATCATCATAACATTAAGCATCATCTCGAAGAAGGCAGATTTCATATCAACTACTCGGTATCCGTCCTCGCCACCGAGCCTCGTGAGGAGTCGTTTCACGAGGCGTCGGGCCTCATCTCCCCGCACGGCGGCGAGGGACGTCACACGGTGTGCTGAGAGCACCTCAACGGTGGCGATGCGGCGGAGGTTGCGCCAATGGTCGCCGTAGGGGGCCCACACGAGGCTGGTATAGCCGTAGCCGAGGTGCTCCCCGGCGAGCAGCCTCGGGCGGTTGGCGAAGACGACGTCGTTCTTCGTGAAGCACTCCTCCACCGCGGCAGGGGAGGACACGTGGAGGACTCGGCGAGAGCCGAAGCGGAGTAGGATGACGTCGCCGTGCTTTTGGGAGAGCTTGGCTAGGGTTTGGTGCAGGGGTTTCTTGAAGAGGTAGAGGTGGCCGAGGATTGGGAGGGAGAAGGGTGGGCTTGGGGGGTATTTTAGGGTTTTCGTGAGGATGAATGGCTGGAATAAGTAGATAAGCGAAAGGAAGAAGGAAATGAATAGAAGAAAGTGTGAGAGTTCCATTGGGAAAGAGATTGAGTGATTGTTGGGAGAGGTTGTAATTTGTGAAGGTGTAAGAAGATAAGATCTTTATTATTAATACTACTATCTTATGCACACTGTTTAATTGAAATAATAAATTGAAAATATTGATTATTTTGATGTAGTGTGGTCCCAAATTTATGAAGTAATTAATTGATAGAATTGAATATGAGGAGAAAATATTTTACGGAAAAAGTGGTCAATTAGTTACCTAAAATAAGCTTTGTTCAAATAAAGAAAAACTGAAGAAAAATTATTATTTTTATTTTTAAATGAAGTTTACAACTATTTCTCAATTACCGTATGATTTATTTTGATATTGACAGAAAAATAGAAAAAAAAAAAAAAAAAAAAGGATAAAAGAAGGAGCAAAAAAGAAGAAGAGTATCTTTGAGGTTACAAAATCAAAGATTCCTTTATCTTTTTTATTGTATGGAACTCATTGCCGTGCCAGTTATGTCGTAAAGGAGTACGTGATGTTACGTAGATCTACTTCTCTTAATATATAGAGGAAAAATAAGGGAGAAATTACTCCAAAACACTAAATACTATTAATAAATTATACTATATCCGTCGATATAAATAATTTATATTTTGTTATTTTAAAATATCTAAAAAAATAGTTTACATTTCAAAATACTAAAAACATTGTGGATGCTATTGTAGGATAATTTGTGTTTTTATCTATGCCATTGCACTTATAATTATTCTTTGTAGTATATATATTTTTATTATTTTAAAATATATATAGATAAAATTAATAATATTTAGAAAGTGTGCGAAATTTTACAAAGAATTCTACATTACACAAGTACAATTACTTATGTAATTCTAAAATAACCAAATAAATTCATACAAATTACACGAACATGATTAAGTGACAGTCGTACTCGTATAATTTTATCTCGACAACTATATATATAATTACACAAATATAATATATTTTAATAGTGTTTATATAATTTTATGACAGAAGTATTATTTATAAGAATGATTATTTCTACTTATTTTAATACGTGATTATCTTTTATTTTTTTATTTGAGTATTGGCGGTGGAGGAAAACGAGAGAATGACAGTGAGAAGAAATCGTGGAAGTAGCAGCGGAATTTCAGTATGTGTTAATTAGTATAAATGCCCATTTTAAAATTTTGGATGTAAAAAA
>JAPKLX010000215.1:270384-292336 GCA_026898415.1 Leonotis leonurus | reverse complement strand
ACCTAATTTCATCTACGATACCTATCTTATAGTAAGTGTTGGGTTTATATTTCCGATTAATAGAGTTAGGTCTTCGATACCAAGGTTGGGCCGACTCCTTCAACATTCAGTGAATACAAATAATTTCAATCAGTTCGTATAACATCAAATTAAATTAAAATTAAATCATATAAATCAAAATTATAATAATCTATCTATATCCAAAAATAAAATACATTAACCGTTATTCAGCAGTTATTACAGTTTTTAATTAGTTTTGATTGATGCTTTTAATAAAAGATTAATGTTGTGTGATCTAGTGGTTCAAATTTGAGTTTTCATTTATTGTATAATAATGTGTAACGAAATGCATTCAGTAAAACTCAGAAGTGGTGTAGCAAACGTCTGTGACTCCTTTATTTTCCAATTATTTATAATTAAGCATGATAATTATGCTATATGTGGGGGTAAGTGTAACATTAGTTTTATAATTAATAGATATCGTGTCTTTTTATATTTTCCAGTGCTTGTACCAAAATATGATAATTCAAATATATTATGAATTTAATCTAACTACTGTAATGCTCAAACGTATACAGACACAAATAATTATACAATTATATTATACATACAATACAGCTATGTAATCTTTTATTTTCTTAAAAGAATCTTTTAAATTATTTAAAATGAAGTAGTCTTTTGAAATTAACTAGTTTATATTTTTGATCACCTGATCACTACTCATCCTAACTAATATTTTAAAATTTTTCGATATTTTGATTGATGCTTTTAATAAAAGATTAATGTTGTCTGATCTAGTGGTTCAAATTTGAGTTTTCATTTTAATGCGATAACAAAATCTACTACAAATAGATTGGGAGTAATTTAATTGGACACATATAATATTTATTTAATATGGTATAGTTTGAAGTTTTTTTTATACTATATCATTAGTCACGTGTATAATTATTTACCAACATCAAATATTTTTGAAAGAGAAGAATGATAATTATCTACAAATATCAATTTTATATTGATATTATTTTTATATTTAACGTAAATATGCATTAAATTTATTATCTCCATAAAATAAATTACATTGTTTGTGAATTTTAGTTTTCATGGTACTATATTAATTAAAACAATCATAATTCTCACAATTAATTACGTAATCACCAAATCACATGCATATTGAACATAATTTTCACATAAATGCAACAAAAATAATTATATCATATAAATAGATGATGGACCGGTGGTAATATATGGATGGACCGCTGGGTTTGTTGTTCAAGCACCAGCGGTCCATCACACTTTCTCCACCGGTCCATGTGTGCATGTGATCTACATATTTTTCTACATCCAAATATCATATATTATAGTCCTGAACAGTCATAATTCGAACAATGCAATTCAACACATCATAATACAAACTGAAATTACCATAATTCAATATACATGCACGTAAAAAATATTTGTATATCACCAAAAAAATAAGAAAAATACATGTATCCATAAAAGGTATGGACCGGTGGTAAAAGTGTTCGTTTCAAGGATGGACCGGTGGGCATAGTCACGGGCGGTCCATCCATATATTCCCACCGGTCCACATACCAGCATGCTCAGGGAGTGATTTTATACCTGAATATGGCGTGGAATATCTTCCTCGCTGTCCCCCATTGCTCTCCGACGATCTGCAGCCTCCACCGGTCCAAGATATCACCTCCAATTCCAGCCACACTTCCACCGGTCCTACAACAATTCAATCACAGACAGTAAGGGGAAGAGAGTGAGGAAACAATGTGGAGGAAGAAATGAGGAAACAAATTGGATTTCTTACCGCGGGTACAGGGAGAGGAAAGGTGGGGAAAAGAGGGGAAGAGAAAATGTGAAAAATAGAAGGGAAGAAGAAGAAGGGCGGTCCAACAATTAAAATTTCAAAATATTATGTTAAAGAATCTCACTTTTGCAGAGATTCTTTAACTTTCGCGGAAATCAAGGTTGACTATGATAGATTATTTGGAATTTTAAAAGAAATTGGACATTTTTGACATGTATGTTAAGGTTTTGGTATTTTTAACATCTATTATTTCAAAATGGGCATAATAATTTTTCACCCTTTCAGTATTAGTTCGCACAAAACGAGGATAATCTTTACTCCTACCTACTTCTTTTGTTTGTTCAACTCATATGCGAAAAAGCCTTTTCTTTTGTGCCTTTATATTCTATATACATTGTTTTACCTTTTTTTTTTCTTTCCACTTTAATTTTGCAAATGTGTTTCTTTTGCTCATCTATTTCATTCATTAATAATAAATACTTGATAGCATATTGATTCTCAAAAAAAAAAAAAAGTCTGATAGCACGTACAAAAATATTTCAAGATGGATCTTATATATATTATTTATTGATGAAAAAAAGATAAATAAAAGTTGATAACATGTTAAAAAGATTATGATAGACTTCTAGTTATAAAAGTATTTATGCTAGGATGGATATATGGGGACACTATCTATGAAACAAATTTCTGCATAAATATACAACTCTCGCGAGTTGAGTTTGGATTTCGACATTTTAAAATAGTGTATTACTATATAAAATATAATTGACCATGTTGGTTGTTGAGCACATAATATTCCCAAAAGTCTCAATGGACGAATCCAGAGTAAGCCCCTCCTCTTTCTCTTATGACAATTGAGGTAAAAATAAAAAAGTAATTAAGTCAATAACTCATAAAAACTGATGCGGACAAATGATTTAAAAATAATTTTGGTGAATATTAAGTCACATATTATAACGTGAAATCTCTCAATGCTCGCAGTCGGCCGTATCTCATCTAAACTATTTTTAATTTTTTGGAATTATAAACAAAGGATCTTTTTTTTTTTTTTTGGAATTATTAGTAAGGGTATTCTTTTAGACAGAATAAGATGAACCACAATCAGAGCATGACATAAAAATATTTATGAATTCGGGCATATTACAATAGGGCCGGTCTGATATTTTCGGGGTCCAAACAAAAATGGAAAAGGATGTATTGTAGTATAAAAATTATACTACATTAAAAATAAAAGTATTAAAAAAATTATATATTTAATATATATTGTAGAATTTTTTTTATCATTTATACATGTTTTACAACAAAATTCGTGTTTTCAATTGAACTAATATAAAAATAATGGAACTAATATTAAATTTTCAAACAAGAAATTAAGTTTGAATAATTTTTTTAAAAATGAAAATAACACATGATGATCTTACACACTTTTAATAGTTAGCTATTAATTATAATAAATTATAAAAGAGAGAACAAATATAATCAAGTAACTATATATATAATTTAGATTTTCTCAGTATTTTGATAAATAAAATTATTTATAACATTATTAAAATAAAAAACTTTCGATGCATCATGTTCAATAAATAAAATTGTTAATACAATTTAATATTTATTGAGACATATTAAAATACAAATATTGAGAGTGAAATAAATTTTTTAAAATATACAATATATATAATATTAAATAAGATATATATTAATTTTTTTTAATTTGCGGGCCCCTCAAATTTGGGGGCCCTAGGTCTTTGCCCCACATTTAATACATTAGGGTCGGGCCTGATTACAAGTTTCACTATGAGTCGGGTAATTAGTGTGAAAACTGAAAATGTTTCGAGTAATTGACGAAGGAAGACAAAGAAGAGAGAAGGAAAACATGATGAAGAGCGTTTGTTATTTATTGAGAGAATGAATGTACAAAATGTGAAGAAAGAAGCTAGCTATAACAGATGTATATACATATAGGAAATAGAAAATTCTGACTAGGCTAACAAACTAAATAACAAAATTATTAGCACACTTTCCCAAAAAATCTAGCGCCATCTCCAAACTAATAGAAGCTTCCCTCTCGCTAAACCCAACCATGCACACCATGCATGAGTTGCTCCAGAAGCATACTCAAAACAAATAATCTACAAACTTAATACTCCCCCTCAAGATGGAAAGTACAAAGTTCCAAACTCCATCTTGCTCAATATGGATTTTAAAGGCGACTTGCTCAAAGGCTTAGTGAAGATGTAAGCAAGTTGCATATGGTTTCGGATGAGTAGCGATTTGATCAACCCACCAAGAAACTTTTCCTATACTGTGTGAAAATCTATCTCAATATGCTTCGTTCTTTCGTGAAAAAATGGATTGGAACTAATATACACCGCAACTTGGTTATCACAATACAAAGGTGTAGCCTTTGTCTGGTCTTGACCAAAATCCTTGAGTTCTCTAACCCACATCACTTCACAAGTTGCTAAAGCCATCGATCTATATTCTGCCTCCGCAAAAGATTGTGACACAACGTGTTGCTTCTTCGACCTCCAAGATATCAACGATGATCCCATGAATAAGCAATAACCGGATATAGACCTTCTAGTGTCGGGGCATGCTGCCTAATCAACGTCTACAAAAATACTCATATCAATGGTAGAAGTACTCGAGTAATATAAACCATGGCCGAATGTTCCTTTGATATATTTAAGAACTCGCTCAACTACTACCATATGACTATCGCATGGTTTAGCTAAGTATTGACTTAACTTATGAACTGCATAAGTCAAGTTTAGACGTGTAATGCAAATATACAAGAGCCTACCAATGAGTCTTCTATAGGGAGTAGGATCTGCAAGGGGTGTGCCTTCATCTTGTTGTTGTTGCTTATTTGATTCCATAGGTGTAGCAATTGGTCTACAACCAATCAAACCAGCATCCGTGACCAAATCCATATGCATACTTCATTTGGGATATATAGAAACCCGAGTTGTTCCTTGCCACTAAAATTCCTAGAAAGTACTTTGACTTTCCAAGGTCTTTATACTTGAAGTACTTCCTCAAAAATGCTTTGAAAACATCAATCTCATGTTGTGAGTTGCTAGCCAACAACATATCATCAACATAAACGGTTAAGCCCAAAAATATTTCATCACTCTTCTTGACAAAGAAAGAATGGTCAATAGTAGATTGCATTAATCCAAAAATAGATAGAGTTTCAGAAAGCTTCAGATACCATTGGCCTGAGGCTTGTTTCAGTCCATACAAAGACTTAGACAACTTGCAAACCGTGCCAGCAGGTAAGTACTCCCCCTAGTTGATCAAACCCGGTAGAACATCCATGTATATATCCTCCTTTAAAGACCCATGGAAGAACGCATTGTTCACATCCAAGTGAGAAAGGATCCATCATTTTACAACTGATAGAGCCAACATAAGCTTCACAATGACCAACTTTCCAACTGATGAGAAAGTATCAAGATAATCGATTCCAGCTTGTTGTGTATACCCCTTTGCAACAAGTCGTGCCTTATAACGCCCCACAGTACCATCCACCCTAAACTTCACTTTGTAAACTCATTTACATCTAATTGTAGTCTTTTGAGGTGGTAAGGATGTAAGCTGCCAAGTATTATTTTGTGTGAGAGTTGCAAGTTTCTCATTCATGGCTTGACACCATTTTGGAAACTTAGAGGCTTGAGAATAGCAAGAAGGCTCAGGTACAACAGTAAAGAAGTAATAAATGAAAGGTAGGAAGGTGTGAGCCTGTGATAAGCAAGACCAGAGTGCAAAGAATGTTTACAAGAGGATGTCATGTAGTAGTTACAATGATAATCAGTTAAGTATGAGGGTGGGTTTGTGAACTAGTCTCCCGATTCTAGTGGAGATGAAAGTAGGAGGATAGTTAGAAGGATCAACAGGCTCAAGAGAAGAAGAATTAGGCTGAGAAGAAGTTGTGGAAGAAGTGTTACTAGGCAAAGAAAGAGTATTATTATTAGGTGGAAGAAGTACATCATCATCATGGAAAAGATTAATAGGAGTAGGATTAGGGTTTGAAGGTTGATATGAGACAGTATCAGTGGGAGAACTAAGAAAAGATGTGGATGGAAGATGAGATAAAGGAAAGATCTCCTCATTAAATATGACATTCCTACTGATATAAGTAACATTATTCTCATGGTTGAGAACCTTATAAGCTTTATATCCAGAAGGATATCCAATAAAAATGCATTTAGAAGCTCTCGGGGAGAACTTGTCCCTATCCCTTCCCAGACTAGAAACATAACACAAACATCCAAACACACGTAGATGATCATATGAGGGTGGTTTATTGAAGAGCAACTGGAATGATGTGACATGATTTGGTAAAACAGATGATGGAAGTCTATTTATGATGTAAGAGGCCATTAAAATACACTCTCCCCAGTACACAATAGGAAGATGAGACTGAAAAAGTAGACTTCTAGCAACATTCAACAAATGTGTTGGTGTTTCCTTTGTACTCAAGTGTTTTGCTGAGGTGTTTCAACGCATGAGTGTTGAACTATAGTTCCATAAGATGAATATAAAGTGGGTATAGGGAACTCAGGAGCATTGTCACACCTTATGGCTTTGATTTTCTTTCGAAACTGGGTATGAATGGTGGAAAAGAAGGTAGACAACACATTCTTGACATCAGATTTATATTTCATTAAGAATGTTCATACAAATCTTGAATGATCATCTACACTGGTTAAGAAGTAAGTGTATCCTTGAGTGGTTGGAGTTTTATACGACCCTCATACATCACAATGAATCAAATCAAAAATCTCAACTCCAACAGAAGAAGACACAGGAAATTGTAATTTATTTTATTTAGCTAAGGGACATATGTCACATACTTGAGTATTTACACTCTTTATTTGAATATGAGAAGACAATAGGCTAAGCTTTTTATCAGATAAGTGGTCAAGCTTAGCATGTCATACATCAGCAGAAACTACAGAAAACAAAGAAAGAGGTGGACATGTGATTGGTTTTTCATTGCCTTCAACGATGTATAGATTTCCTTCTCTCCTACCCTTCCCAATCACAATCCACTGAGAAGCTGTCCAGATTTCACAAATGGAGTCAGTAAATTTGATCACACATTTAAAGTCAAGAGACAAAGCACTTATAGACAACAAGTTATATCTAAAAGATGGAACAAGCAGAACATATTTTAGTGTTATGGTAGGAGAGATGTGTATGGTTCCTATCCCAGTAACTTTGATGTTATTTCTATTAGGAAGAGTGAAAGTAATACTAGAAGGTTTGACATGAGAATTGAAAAGACTTGAATCACAACATACATGGTGTGTGACTCCAGTGTCTAAGATTCACACACTACTATTAAACGAAGAATGAGCTTTAGTATATGAAGTGAGTGTGAAGTTATTAGAAAAGGTTGGAGAGTTAAAGTTGGATGAAGTGTGGGGGTTTGGATTGTTTTGTGGAGTCGAAGAAGATGTTACTGCTGCAACTGAGGACTTCTGTGAGATTTGGCTTTGCAAAACAGACATAAGTTGTTGACATTGCTCAACAATCAAACTTAGATTAAGAGATTTATATGTCCAACCCCTTGCTCTACTTTAGAGCCTTAACTTTCAAACATATTCAAAGATTTTCTCACAAATTTCTCCGTTTGAAAGTTAGGCTTGCCTCAACCCCTAGCAAAACCTAGAGGAACACCATGGAGCTGGAAGCACCTATCAACCGTATGGTTATTCCTCCCACAGTGAGTACACACAAACTTTCCACGACCATATCCTTGGGTAGCATTGATCAAAGGACTTGGTTGCTCACTTTTAACTGGTGCCATCACAGTTTGAGTGTTGTTATCTATGCTCCTTTGACGCACCTCCTTGACAGCTAGAGCAAAAATTTTAGACACATGAGGCAAATGAGGTGTAGATAATAGTTGTGAACGAAGTTGAGCAAAGTTATTATTTAATCCTCGTAGAAAGAATAAGGAACAATCTTATGTTTGATAGTCGTTCCACTTTTTAGAACTATCATCACAACACAAACCACACGAACACCAACAAGAGGGTTGGAACTCCTTGAGTCCATACCAAATCGCACACAGACTGCTATAGTACTTGCTTACATCCATAACTCTTTGTTTGTGGCTCATCAAGGATATACGTAAATGATACACGGCGGCTAAATCAGCTTGCGTATACCTCTCGTTTAATTCTTTCCAAACTTGACGAGAAACATCCATGTACATGATATTGGATCTGATCTCCTCATTGACAGAATTCCTTAACCACGACACCACCATACTATTGCAGCGCAACCATATATGATAGTTATCATCTTCCTCATCAGGTTTAGGATGACTACCATCGACAAAACTCAACTTATTTTTAGCAATAAGCGCAATAACCATACACTTTGACCAATTTATATAGTTTGATGCAACCAACTGACGTGCTACTATGTTCGCACATGGATTATCGCTTGGATGTAGATAGTACGGACTAGATGAATCCTCAGCTGCACCAACGATATCTTTACCGTTTGCTTTCAACAAGATGAAGACACAATATAGCCACCACTACAGACAAACCACCACCAAAGACAAACCATCACCGATGAGATAAACATGAGAGAGGTAATTAGAAACGCACGTGGGCAAACCCTAGCTCTCTGATACCATGTGAAAGCTAAAAAATTTTCGAGTAACTAGCGAAGGAAGACAAAGAAGAGAGAAGGAAAACATGATGAAGAGTGTTTGTTATATACTAAGAGAATAAATGTACAAAACATGAAGAAAGAAGCTAGCTATAACAGATATATATACATGTAGGAAAGAGAATGCTGACTTGGCTAACAAACTAACTAACAAAGTTGTTAGCACGCTTTCTCGAAAAATCTAGCGCTATCTCCAAACTAATAGAAGCTTCAGGACTGCACTGGTCACATCAGACACAACAATCTTCTCATCCTCTACAAACCTTCTCTTCTTGGATGCCAACTCCTTGAACAACTTGACATATGCTGGAACATTCCTGATCACATCAAGGAGTGGAAGATTCACATTTACTTTTGAGAGCATCTTATAGAAGTTCAAGAACTGATGGTCCTGCTTTTCGTTTCTCAACCGCCCACGGAAATGAACAGGATGCTTGTAAGGATTTTGGGCCTTATGAAGCTCTCCTCCTTTCTCCTTCTCTTCAGGAGGAGCTAGTGGGATGCTCTCGCCGTATTCCTTCTCATCCGTCTCATCAACTGGCATTTGCACCTTGTTATCAACCACTTTCCCACTCCGCAGTACCGTAACAGCTTGGGCATGCTTTTGCTGACTCGGAAGCTTGTCCTTTTTATTCATCTAAATGAGCTCTCCAACAGTCCATGCTAACTGTCCCACTTGTGTCTCAATGCGTTTCATGGATATCTCAATTGTCTCAAATCTTTGGTGGCTGGCTTGGATGAATTTGTTCAGATTGTCCTCCATCGATGATTTAGGTTGGTCATGGGGTGGACCTTGGTGTTGCTGTGGTGGTGTATAGTGTTGTTGTTGTGGTCGAAACTGTTGGAAACCTCGTTGTGGTGTCATTTGTTGCCCTAGCTGAGGCTGCTGTCTCCACGAGAAGTTATGGTGATATCTGTAGTCTGGTTTAGGAGTTCGAGTATGGATCAAACTTAGGTCGAGGATGGAATCCTTGTAGTGCGTTCACTTGCTCCTCATACACAATACGTGGCTCTCCTGTACTGGGGAAAACGTTACCTCCATGCCCAGATTCCCCGCATATGCCACGTCTTGTTCCCATAATTTCTGTGCAGCTGTTCATCTAAATTTCGACGGGCCTGAACTTGCCTAGTTAGTTCTGCTAGTTGTCTGACCATATCATTATTGGAGGTAGCCTCGTTCACCTTCTTATTTTGAACTCGAGAACACCCCTGCTGAGAGTTGTCTGCCATGGTCTCAAATATGTCAATGAGCTCATCCACTGTCTTGCTCCCGACGTCACATCCAACTGCATTATCAACCATATATTGAAAATTTTGATGCAAGCACTCGTAGAAAAACTGATTGAGAAGCTCTGGTGGAAGATTATGGTGTGGACACTGCATCTGTAGACCTTTGAAGCACTCCCAGGCCTCGTGGATCGGCTCTCCATCCATCTGGGTGAAGTTCACCAACTGTGATCTCACCTCAGAGTCTTCTGATTCGTGTACCATTTCGACATGAACTTCTCCGAGACTTGGTTCCAGTTCTGCAATGAATTCGGCGGGAGAGACATGAACCACGTCTTCACTATATCCTTCAGTGTATGGAAAACATCGCATCTTCAGCTGGTCTTCGTTCAGCCCTCCAAGGGGGAAGGTCTGAACTATTGTGTAGAACTCCCGGATGAAGTTCAACGCGTCTTCAGCGGGCATTCCATAAAATGATGGGAGCATATTAAAGTGAATACTCTTCATCGCGTAGTTACGATTTGCTTGCCCCAACACAATGGGCGATGCCGCGGTTCTGAGAACTGGTCGGACCAAGTCCTTCATCTGTCCAGCTGTCATGACTATTCGTGAACTCGACTCACTGCAGTCAGTGTCTGATTCCTGCGAATGTATGCTCTCTAAGTGATGTGACTGATATCCCAACTCTAGCTGATGCCTATTTTCATTATCCCCGTCCAGGTTGACAATTTGCAACACCCTCCTGCAATGCACATTATCCAATACGGGTGACAATCTTCTATTCAGCCTTCGGCGACCATGCATGCACAACATACCACCACAAAAGAAGAGTCAAACGCAACTTGCGGGTGATAACTTCTAACAAAAAGAAACAAAAATTTCAATCTCTAAACAGATACAAAAAACTAAACAAACACAACAACACGACATAAAAAAACAAAAGCACAAACAATAACAAAAGAACAACAAAGCGTGTCCTAAGTTATCGCAATTGGACAAGATTTATAGTACGCGGTAAGCTGACCCTAGTCGAATCACGTGGAAAGCTAAACATAACTATTAACCATAAGTACTCACACTTCAAAAGTATATTAATTCATAAACACTCTAATACGATTAGAAGTTCAATGATTACCAACTAAATAATTGATTAAACGAAATAACAGAACATATGATTGAAGTCTAGGATCAGGATACTCTTAACCCCTAAATTAATACCACATCTATCATGCATTCACACTCGATTGATATCTCCGGAGGTAGCTTAGTTATTTACTTTCGTATTTATAAGCTAAGCAGTGACTTTTACTTTCGTGTCCAATTCACACCTCAGAAAATTACTCGACCTAACATGAATCCTTATTCACACATTTTCGATTAGAGAACAAGTGTTGATTAACCACAATTCAAGTGTTAGAGCAATTCATTAATCTACCCTTACACCTAGGAGAATCTAATGTTGATTAAGCATCAAATTCCATCAAATACAAGTTAATCAACAAGAGCATGAATCAATAATGATATCAATTAGAAAGAGAGAGAATCAAAATAAGCATCCATAAAAGGCAAATTTACTAGATTAAATGTAAGAATCTAAAGTTGGAATCCACTTCAATCAGTTGGAAATCGATAATCTAGACTAAGAAAGCCGTAAAATGATGTTTAGAGAGTTTTGCTAATGTCTAAGTTGTCAGAGAGACTTCTAAAATGGCCGGTTTTTCTTTAATAACCCGTCAGGAAACCACCAACTTTGTGTGCCCAGTGACCACTGCGTAGCCAGCGGCCCCTAGCTTCCTCTCTCTGACCACGTCGCTTGCGCAGGTCCAGCGGCCGCTGGGTACCCAATAATCGTTGTCCTGCCTTCTTTCAATTTCTAGGCCTCTGCATCCAGCGAGCGCTGACCCCAGGCTCGCTTCCTTCGTGCTATTTTTCCTTCCCTGCTCTCATAACGAGTCGAATAATTCATCGTACATAATTAACATAAAAGGACATGAGTCTAAGGCTCGATACATAACAACGTAATATGAAAGAAACTGAAGTCTTAAGTGTAATACATAATGATCTCGAACTAGCAGCAGAAATTTACTCGGATCGATAAAAGCCCTACATGTATGAAGACACGTAGAACCCCCAAAAGTCTAACTAATAAGAGATCGACAAAAGCTCAAACGTAGCACTCCTCCTCCATCGTTGCTCAACCTGCAGGTTTAGAAATACATGCAGGGTTGAGTAGAATTTGTACTCAGTAGATACATGCCAAAACCACACACATACCTATATAATTGTCATGTCATTATAAGTGAAACATATGAGTTTTGTATCGAAAGAACCTATGTTCACTAAAATCCTTTCTGTGAAACCTAAAGTTCGATTGCGCAATCTAAGTTCTTTAGTAATCTACCATATATATATGTTACATTTACGTGCCGGGAAGGTGGCCACCTTCCACAGACACCCGACCGGCCAACCCGCTAAGATGACTCACGGTCCATGTGTACACTAGTCCGAGTGAGATATCTAATGCAGATAGATTTCATACAAAAATCTAAACATTTTATGGCAAGACAATACTTGAAACAATATTTTCAATTCAAAAGCTATTTGAAAAGAAATAACGTAAATGCAGATAAACACACATATTTTTGTTTGTATAAGAAAGCCTACTTGAATAGTCTCGACTAGCGATGACTTCGTTCTCGTAACTCAAATCCGACCTTTCGTCGACACCTTTAAATAAATCTCGAGTAAGACACAATTTTAAGCATATCTGATATCCTCTAAGTGTAAAGAAATATTATCATTTATTATTTCGAACATTATTCTTCGATCTTAACTCGACTAATATTCGAGTATCTTAGTCTAAAGGTGTCGTTAAATTCTTCAATCAAGTCTATGATTTATTATTCTAATTTTATTCTTTTACCCAAGTAAATAATATTGGGTATAATTCGTGAAGTAAATTCTACTTGAATTATTGATTCTCGAATCATAACATCTAATTAAATCTTATAGGTTAGTATTAACCTTGATTTATACACCTTAGGTACGATTTTAATTTAATCAACTATTATGATTAAATTCTAACTTAATGAATTAATTCCTTAAGTTAAATAATAATATTCTCTACTTGGACATAGTCCAAATTAATTAGATGTTGATCCAATTAAATTAATAGCTACAGCCCAACTAAATTAATTTCAACCCATTAACATTCATTAAGAGTTTGACCCATAAGATTATAAGATTTAGGCCGAGTCTTTTAACTAGCTTGGCCCAATCCTTTAATTAATTCAGTCCACCTGTATTCTTAAAGCTTAGCCCAATATTAATCTAACCCAACCCGTTTTCTTAGCCTGTGACCCGGCCCGGTTCTAGATCCTTCCACCTTAGACTTATACTTGTCTTACCTTATTTTCTTAATTCATCTGCCGCTCCTCTCTATTTCTCTCGAACCTCCTCGCTCACTACGCCGCGTCGCTCGACCCCTTTCTCTCCCTCAGCGTCGTCCTACAGCCGCGCACCAGTTCCGAGGGTGGGATCCTCTCCTCGCCGTTGTCCTTCTCTGCTCGCTCGCGACGCCTAGCCTGAAGCCTCCCTTCGTCTATCTCGCCTTCTCCCTCAGCGCGGCGCCACTCCTTCTATCGCCTCGTCGTTTCTGGCATCTGTTTCTCTTCTTAGGTAAGGATTTCCTCCTTTCTTTCTTTCTCTCTATTTCCCTAACTCTCTTTCTCTCTGGAACCCTCAAATTCTCATTTTTCTCTCTAGCCCTCTAACTCTCTCTCAGTTCCTCTCTCAGATTCCCTATACTGGACGGCAGTAAACTCGCCGGAGTGGGAAGTCGTCGGCGATCATCTCCTAAGGTAAAATCCTAACTTTTATATATTTCTCAATCAGATTCATACACATATCTTCTTCTATTTATTTTCTGAAACATCTCTTAAATTTTCTCTAAATTTTTAACTCTCTCGGTCTCTCCCTACCCTCGGCTATCTCGATTTTTTTTCCGGCAGAAGCTCACCGGCTATCTCTCTGCTCTGAACAGAAATAATGTCTCTCTAAGTTCCTACCATCGCTATCTCCGCCTGTAGCCCAAGTTATGCAGTTGTGGTCTCTCTAAACTACCGATTGGGAGAGTTCCTATTTGGGTATATCTCTTCATTATTTTTATTGTATTTGTCTAAGATGTTATTTTCTATTCCTGTATTTAGCATTCTGCATGTTTTAATTTGTGGTGAGATTTGGTTATTCTGAGTTATGTACCCTGCCCCTAATTTGTGATTTCAGATTTTAATGGGAATTGTTGAATTTGGGTTAATATGAGTTTTTGGGCAATAGCTCTAGCTAAATCTCAATCTAAATTCTTCTTTATTAACTGTTTGTTCCTAATTTTCAGTATTCAAATCTCTAATATCTCTAAAATTTAGATTTGAAACGCTCTGTTTGGTTATCAGGTGATGGGTTACGTTTGTAGGTATTTCTGATTTGTTTTATGTGGATGGATATAATATTAAGATTTATAGTCATGTCTCTATCGTTGAATTTGAAATTTCTAACATCTTTTGAACATTAGTCCAAGTTCAATATTCTTCTAAGATTAAGCTTTGATATCTTAAAACATTTATTTTTAAACTAGACTTTGGAAACGTCACAGAGTTAAGTCTTATGTTCTAGAAGTATGAATATGTTCTGAACTCTAGAAAGCTACATATAGTTCGATATTCTGAGTTCTGTTTGGAGAATGGTTCTAAGTGTAAAGATTTGGTATCATTTGTCTTATAAGTTAGAGTTTTGCTAAATCTTGAACTTAGAATCATTTAGAAACTTTGAAACTTCAACATGAAATCTTATAGATGGCTAGGTTGTTTCTAAGCTTAACTGAGTTCTAACGTTAAGACTCAAAAGAGAGCTTAACATACTTTTCTTAGTTTCTGAAATTTTTCTTAGTAAAGAAGATGGTTTGAATTTAACACTTAAAAGATTAAAACTGAAAATAAGATACTTGTACCTTAAGTACTCCTAACCGTTCTGTTTTTGAGATGCTTGAGCACTTCTTGTTGGATAATGATTTGGGCAGGGCTTCTTCCTTAATATCTTTCTCTCATATTTCTAAGTGTTTAAAGTTGTATTTCTGCTGGTTTGTTAAGACATATAAATAGGGGAATTCGTTTGTTCTGCTGCATATATAGATATTTCATAAATGCCCTTGAGTGTTTAAATCCTTGAATATCTTTCATCCCCTCCTATATCTCTATTTTCAGTCTACATAAGCCTACTACATCTACTACTGCGAATCTATTACTATACATCTAGTACTGCAAATATGACTTTTGTGGCATGGCTAATCATTATTTAATGTGTAGGGTTTTAAAGAGTAGGAGAGTGTACACCAAGACATCTTTGTCCAACCTGTCAATGTTCACCATCGAGCCATGCTCCCAGATCACTCTCTTTTTCTTGTGATACATTATTTGTCTTGTATATTAATTATTTATGGTGTAATATAATGTTGTAGCATGTATTTTATTTCAAAAATCTTTACAGAATATCTATGCAAATCTGCCAAGCAGATTTGTTACCCAATTCTCAATTCATTTCTCGTCTATAGCGAGCATATGGTGTAGCTTTAGCTTGTTCTGTCTTATTTTATTTTTCTATATATTATTGACATTTCCTTTTATTTATCTATAATTATGGCATACACAGATTTTTCTTAGAGCCAAATTTATAAAATAACTCAAACTACATCAATTAAACTTTAGTTGAATAATGATTTTAATTAATAAGGTTGCTAAACTTTGGCCTATCCATAACTTCCTTACTTAGGTAACACATTTCTTAATAAACTTTTAACCTAAAAATTAATAGATAAAAGTTCACATCTTTATAATTTTAGATACATGTTGACTTTTCGTAAAATTTCATCGTCTATATGTAGAAACAAAGTCTCAATACTAGATTAATATTTTCATTAATTTCATGTAATGATATTTATATATATATATATATATATTGTTTTAATTCTCTAATTGATAATTCTTAATTTTAAATTAGAACTCATTCAAACACTTTAACAACCTTTGTTAACTACCAGCAAAATAAACGGGGTATTAAAAAGAGTTCTTTAACTTTTTGAACATCAAACAATAAAATCACTGGGAAATAAAAAGAGAATGCATCTCTTGTATTTTTAAACCGATATAATATAAATTCGTTCGAAAGGGGTCGACTCATCAAGATTTGTATCCTTAATTACTGCTGCGGTGCTATATAATATATCAATATGTATATATATATATGTGTGTGTGCATGTATGAGCAGCACATTCAACACCCGATCAATACGTGTCTGAAATTTGTTCTCTGATATTCCCATTCCCATAACTCTCTCACATTTCACCAATAGATATAGATATACACCGCCATGTTTCTCTCTCTCTCGTCACCTTTGTGCGAATGGCCTGACATTGCCAAAATCCATTGCATAATTTCCTCTCTCTCTATAGCTCTATCTTTCTCATTCTCATCTCTTTATCCTCTTTATCTACACTTTGATTCAGTCTCCCATTTTCTCTAAGTGGACTACTATTTATGCAATATTTCTTGCTCCTTCCACACCCACACAAACAGTAGCTAGGTTGCTAAAAATAGTGGAGCATATAATTTAGCGCATCGTTTCCAAGAATTAAGAAGAAATATAAAAATTTAAGAAAATATATAATATGGGAAGAGTGAAGCTTCAGATCAAGAAAATAGAGAACACAACAAATAGACAAGTCACTTTCTCCAAGAGAAGAAATGGACTCATCAAGAAAGCCTATGAACTCTCTGTTCTGTGCGATGTCGATGTTGCCCTCATCATGTTCTCTCCTTCCGGTAGACTCAGCATCTTCTCCGGCACTACTAGGTATATATAATTAATTTACTAATACACTATCTCTGTTTGGGTACTCTCTTGAAGTTAATATATATGCACGTTTATTTGTTTTCTTGAAGCATCGAAGAGATCATGGCGCGCTTTGTTAATCTCCCCGAGCATGAGAGGGGAAGGTAATTCTAATTAATTCATAACTAGAATTCGATTAAAAAATATATATATATATATTATTTTTAAATGTAGTGAAATTGATTATGGAAATGCAGATCAGGTTTTTAGTTTTTGTTATTTAACTTTTATTTTTGTTTTCTTCTCGAGTGATCTCTTCATGCAATGATGACAGGTTGCATAACCAAGAGGTAACTTAATTTCCTCTATATATAATTTAATCTAATAATTGATGCAAGTTTTTGTAATTTTGTGCTATTTTAATTAATTTTGAGTGATCGGAATTAATTGCAGTATTTAGAAAGGGCCCTAGGAAAGTTGAAATCTGAAACGGATCGAAATTATAATCAAGCTACTACGAGGTAGCTAGAATATGATCAAATTTCATTAATTACTTCTTTTTTTTGAGAAATTTAATATGGGATGATAAAAACCTAACTAACAATCTTATGCTTCTCTGTCACCTTTTTTGTTGCCATTGCTTGCAGCAGCCCACCTAGCATGATTCATTCTCAGATTGAGGTGTGTGTGGTTAATTACTTATTCTCGAAATGCCAAATTTCATTTGTTTTTTGGATCGATAATTGAACCAATTGCAGGAAATGCAACAAGAATTACTCAAATGCAAGTGCCAACTTCAAGATGTGGAGAATAAACTAAGGTGTGATGCTTGCTTGCTCAAATGTTGTTATTTTAGTAAATTGAAATGAATATTAGTTTAAGCATTGTCAAATTTTGTAAGAATGTTTTTTGTTTTGTAGAATTTATGAAGGTGATCCATGTGAGATCACAACATTGGGCGAGGCTGAGTACAGAGAACAAGTTCTTGAAGAAAATCTGAAGCAGATTAGGCTGCGAAAGGCATGCCATCGCCTTCATCTCTTGCGCCTTCGCCTTTCGCAACATTATTTTCGTAAAATTGTGGTTAAATTCCTTTATAACTGAGTTTTTTTTATCTTTTCAACAGCATATTCTGAGGGATCAGCACAACTCCCCTGTCACACAAACATCACACTCACAGGTCAATATCTTGAAAATTTTAAGTAGTTACTGTTTAGTATTTAAGCTAATGAATTTGAAAGAATCACAAATCTGCATTTGTTATCACCAGGTGTTGAGTTACCCCTCACACACTAGTGATATGAGCGTTTTGGGTGCAAGAAATGAAGAAAGTGTTATGGATTGGCTTCAACAGAGGGACCCACATGTTCAAATCCTCAATTTCTTGGACTCAAATGGTCTACTTCCTATGAGGTTAATTTCTAGCTATGGCATCAAAACTAATTATTTGTCCTTGGAGGGTTATACTTATCCATGTACACAATAATCGGGACTGGTTCATTTGAATCTAGTTAGGGGGCATTGACTAGATGGGATAAGTCGGAATAAGTCTGAATAGATAAAAATAATATATGTTAATCTAGTGTTTATTAATGAGTACTAGATTTATAAGTTATCCTAAAGCCCGTGATTAATGCTCAAATAAGAGATTATGTGTTTGATAAGTATTTCACCTAAAAGGGTGATTAAAATAATCTCAAGGAAGGGGATAATTCTAATAAATCATATTTTAGTTAGTAAACACCTCCTAATTAAATTAAAACACTTGATTTTATATATATATATATATACACACACAGGGATCATCCTCAACACATGGATACCATCCTCCCGAACTCTCTCACTCTTGTTCAAGCTCCCAACGGGCACGTTTACAACCACTTGAGCCCGAGCAGGAGCTTGAAGGACGACGTGCAACAGCTTGAATATGGGTCCGCTGTCGACGTCAATCTCTCGTCGTGGACTGAATTATACCCTGCAGGTTTCTTTCTGGTCAAGATGTTTTCTTTATCTTTTTATTTTGGCTAATACTTGAGCAAGAAATGTGATGTTAGAACTTTGAACTATGATAGGATTCATCACTAATTGTTGATGGATTTTTCTCTAATTAATACAACAATGCTTGGGCCCTATGTTATAGTACCTCGTCCACCAAAATGGTTTACATTTGCCATTTTGGGATGCCCATAAAAATGGTTTACATTTGAAACTTTCTTTTTATATATAGTAATGGACCCACCATGTTTACTACACACAACTCAATTTAAAACAATATTTTAAGTCGGACCTAAACTACACTAACTACACGTCTTCATTAAAGTTAAAATACATTATTAAAACTCGTGTCGGGTCAAACCGTAAACCAATTTCATGGACGAGTGGACAGAGGGATTATATGTTTTATTTTCATGTAGTATTTTGTAGTGACATTTGTTATGATTTTGGCAGGAAATGACCCTTTTCCGACGGCACAACGTAGAGAACGAGCTCTTCTCGAACTCTTTCTATCTCATCAGCTTACACCAGTCAATCAAGATCATATTTGATGAGATTCCTACATTAATTAATACCCAAACACATACATAGAAAATTAGCATCTCTTCTGATGACTCTTCTTGGTAGATCTGTTGTATGAGTTTCTGGAGATGTCACCTCCATTATGTGAGATTTTAGATTTCGATTTTTGTAATATCTCAGTTTCTTATTTTATTTCTTATAAGTAGTTAAAATAGTTTGAAGTAAAGCAAATTTATAAGTGAAAAGGAAAGGAAGAGTTGATTAAAGAACAAACTTACATAGATATCATCGTCTTATTTCATAGATGTAGTTTTTGATAATTTATTATTACAGCATTTCATAAAGATTGCGTAAGTTCTATGATTTACTTGCTTGATGCAACATCCATTTTATTAGAACTGCCTAAAAATTGTCTCATTCGAGGGGAAATTTGATTAATATTCCGAAATAAGTATGTCCTTTTCTAAAAATTGTGAGTAGTATCTATTTCTTCTAATTTCGTTGATTATCATTCTTCTAAATAATTTGTGTCTAAAATATGTACCGATAGATTTGGAAAATTCTATTAATTTTCTTTTTTAGCGCTGCTAACGAACTTGCCTATAATTTTAGATTTTGTTTTCTCCAATTGCGCTATAGGTATGCGTGCTTATGAGGAGGAAAAGCTGGTAGCTTGATTTATGAAGAAGATGTTGGTGACTTAGTCAAATCGCATTGGAAGGATGTTTAAGAGAAGAAGTTGTAAAGTTTACGAAGTCAAAGTTTGTTGCCGAAATTATCGCAACTATAGCAACAACATTCTGTTACCGAGAAGATAGCAACAAGACTTGGACACTACTTAACGAGACTTGAACGTTACTCCACTTCATGAATCAGTTGAGAAATTCAAGAAGCTGAAGATTATAAATAAGAGAGTTTCAGAATTGAAGCAGCGCAGTTTTTAGAGAGATTAATCAACCTATGTAGAATCATTTACTCTCTAGTTCTTTCAATCTCATTTGTAACTTATACACTTGAGATTGTGCTTTCGTAATGTAGTTGATAGGATAGTTAGAATTTGTCTACTATCTATGACTACTTTGTTTTCATTCTTTTAATAAAATATTTTTAATCGTGAGATTCGCGTGAGTAAAATCTTAACCCAGGCAAAAATACATAGTGTGTGCTCTTTGTGTGTTTACGGTCACTCTAATTGTTTTTATAACACAAATAAAATATAGTAGAGATATTACCCTATTAAGTGGAAACTGTTATTATAGATGTTGTTACAACACACGTACAACAGTTGATATACACTTTCATGTACGAAACGCTTCAACGTGTTTCCTTTTGAACAGAAAAAGAACGAAAAATCAGAGCAAATGGTTGAAAATTTATTATCACTATCAAAACATCAGCATCTTAATTAAATCTTGATTATATTATTAAAAAGTTAAAATGTCTTGAAGTTTAGAAAAATATTGAATGTCGTCTTAAAAATATGATCCCAATTTGAGTTTTAACGAGAAAATTAAATAAATTTTGTTTCCAAGTTTCTTCGATTCTATGATTTTAAAATGTTTAAAGAGTTTTTGAGCTTTCAAAAGTGTGGTTGGAGTATATTAAATGGAGTTTAAAAAAAATACTTCCTCCTTTCCATTAAATGCGGCTTCAAAAATTTCGGCATGAAAATTAAGAAAGTAAAATGTAGTGTTTTAAAAAAAATACGAGAGATGTATTTTAATGATAAAATATTTTATTAAAAAAATGATCACTTCTAATGAAACGGTTAAATAAGAAAAGATCGTCACATTTAGAAAGACCTGTACAGTAGTAAAAGAAATCAAGCTTGCACCAACGCCTTGAAGCTTGTGCCAAGCAAGCCTTGCGACAAAGCTCTGCGTCCAAATATAAAACTTTAAAAATAGTCAAAAAAAGATGTTGTAAGGGTAATACCGGATATTTATACATAATTTCAGTATTCTTAATATGTATATTAAAATTTGAACATTTTCCTCATATTACTTTTAGTTTTTAAGTATTTTTGTGAATTGTGAGATATTTCTTTTAATCAGGAGAACACATCTTATCTTATATTTTTAATAGCATTATGATTTTAATTCTATGTGCATTTTCAAATCACTTCATTCATATATATGTAAATTCTCATAATTTTGTAATTAACCGATCATATTAATCATATATAATCTTATTTCCATACATGCATATGATATTTATGTTATGTTTTTATTTTTATGTGTATCATATATTGTATTAGATACTATTTCATATTTAAATATCATTTTTATAAATATAATATATAGATTAATGATATACGCAAAGTTTGAGCGATTATATGAGCGACATACACTTCAACAAATGTAAAATCATAATGTTCTTCATTACCTTCCATAATTTCTAATTTTCTACACGTTTTTCTCTTTCTTATTTTATTTATTTTTTAATTCTTATCTCTCTCTTTACTCTTTATTTTTGATTTTTTTTATGAATATTTCTACAATTCAACTTTGAACGAAATAATATTTTTGAAAATAATAACATTGAATAAATACATATCTAATATTTTGATCGAAATAATATGTTAAAAATAATAACCTGACACTAAATCCTAAACCATAAATTATAATGTTTGTTGCATTGTTGTTTCAACAGCTACTTATTTTTGTGAAATGCAACTGAATGTGTGACTCTGACTGTTGTTACAGCATGTTCCCCCGCAGAAGCTTGACATTGCATGTATAAATATATATATACACACACACACTTGTTGGTCCCGAAAGAGCTAGTTTGGTGTATGGGGGGGGGGGGGGG
>JAPKLX010000215.1:220815-265384 GCA_026898415.1 Leonotis leonurus | reverse complement strand
AGATGACGCAAAATGTCCGTCATCTATGAGCGTTTTTCTTGTAGTGATTGGATATCCCATCTGTTGAGCAGCGTGGTTAATGTGCTGAATAACCTTAGTGTGATCCACCTCTGTGGTCCCTTCTATTCTTGGATACAGGAGCGTTGTTTTCTTTGGAGCAGTGATAGAATGGCCTGTCATGACAGATTGTCTGAACAGGTATTCAGTGAATGTTTGGTTCTTGTGCTGTTTAAGAAAATTTCGGAAAAGCTCATCCACATCTCCACCTTGTTCCTCCTCATTCAGCAGATAGTAGTGTTGTACTACGAACTCTTTCATTAATTGATTGAATCTAGCTGTTTTTGTAGAGTGTAGCCAGGATATATTTGCAGGATCTTTGAATTGATATTTTTCAAAGAATTTGAAAACGGGGTTGGTTGACTCTTCTTCCTCCACAGGTGAGCCAGCCTCATCCTCATATCTTTCCTTCATTTCTTGCTGCTTTTCTCTATCTGCTAAAAATAGCTTTCGACATTCTTCATTTTCTATCTCATCATGTTTGTAGCCAGCAAGCACCATATCCGAAGTTAAGTTTTCTTCGCTGTAGACTTCCTTCCTTTTCTTCTCTGCTGCTGCTTTAGCATCTACCTCTTCTTTCAATTTCCTCTCCTGTTCCTCCTTCTCCTTTTGCATCTGCCTAGCCTCCGCTGCTTGTTTGGGATTCAACTTCTTAGAGTGAGCAGCAGGAGCAGGCTTCTTCTTCACAACTACTATCTGTTTTGCCTTCTTTTCTACCTTTCTTTCCCCCTTTTCGACATCATCAAAATCCTTAGATATGATGAGTCTGAGGGAAGCAAGTTCTTCTTTCATTTCGTTGTATTTCTTCTCTATGTCCTCTTTGTGTTGAAGACAGATAGTGATGTTTCCAGTGGCTTCATCCATTCTCTTACTTGAACCAAGGGCAAAAGATTCTTGCTTCACAGACAGGTCGCTGTTCAGCTTCTTCATTTCTTTGATGGAATGTTGAATTTGCAAAGCATCATCCTTGGAAGCAAGTTTGAGAGCAGTGAGTTGAGCAGGTAGTATCCCCTTGACCTGTGCAGGCAGCTGTTCGTTGAGCATAGCAGGGAGTACTTTCTTGATCACCGATGGAATTGTGGTCTTTTCCATATCTACAAACTGTTTTTCCACTCCCTCTCTCACTGTTTTGCACATGAGTTCACCAGCTGCCATCAGTTTCTTCTCAGATTCATCAATTGTTGTTTTCTTGAAGAGGGACAGCTCGCTGACGGTCTTTGCTTTGTTTTCATCAAAAATTTTTCGAATTTCCTCTATCTTTTTGTTCAATTCAGCAGATAGAGAATTGTGCGCTTCATTAAATTTTTCATTTGCCTCTTGAATGACCTTTTCCACAGCTGTCTGTATCTTTACTTGGACTTCATCTGCCTTTGAGACCTCAGTTGTCTCTTCCACTCTGTCATTCCCTAGCTCCATCACTTGGGCCTCTTCCTCCTTTTCTATTTCAATATTAGCAGCTAGCTGTAAAGTAGAATCTTTCTCTGCTGCAGATGATGTTCCAACTATAGGTGCAGATTGAAAGTCAAAAGACTGAAGGTCAACAGCCATATTATACAGATCTTGCTCATTTTTGTAGAATGAGGCAATATCAACATTAAGCACAGCTGCCTCCTCCTTCATCTTTGTAAGCACGTAAGATCGGAAGAATTTGCGTGCGTCGGGTATGTCGATGAAACCAAAATAAGCAGTGAGCTTATTTTCCTCTATCTTCAGGTCGCTCAGTGTAAACAGGAGGAAAATGGCTTCCAAGATGTAGAATGGGCTATCTCGAATGTTGAGATAGACTTGGAGTCTTTTAGCCATTTCCAGTGTAGATGGAGTGAGTGAAATACCAGGCATTTTCTCCTCAACATCTGCTGCCGCTGTCTCCTTCATCTGCTCATATAGCATGTGTGCTCCTCGCAGAGTTTCCTCCTTGTCGACAGCGGGCTGTTGGGATTCAATATGAATAGCAACAGCGGGCATACTGGTTCCTTGAACAGGTGGTGGTGGAGGTGTTGGTAGAATTGTTGTGATTGGCTCAGCATCAAAAATTGTATCATCAAGCTCATCAATGAGTTTACGAGCTGTTGGTTTTTCTTGTTTCTTCTTTTCCTTCTCCTTCATTACCACAGGTGATGCCTTGGCTGTCTTCTTCCTTTTCTCAGCAGCTGGTCTTGCTTCACCTGCTGCCTTCCTCTTCCCTTGCTTCTCAACAGCTGCCTGTGCTGCCGCAGCTTCACCAACTGTCCTTGCTTTCTTAGCAGGAACTTCCCACTCACTGTTGGATTTGCCAACAAGAATCATTTGTTCTCTAAGTGTTTCATCTGTGATTTTTCCAAAAATTTGAGCTGCTATACCGAGAGACATCTCCACCTGATGTTTTGATTTGGGTAAAATAGCATCTTGGCTAAAATCAACTGATCTGTTCCATGTGTCTTTATTGAAGAAGCCATCAATGATTGTGCTGATTTTGGTAGACAAACGAAGAGGTCGTTTGACATGCAGGTGTACACACTCTCCATTCTTATTCTGCTTCATTTCAACTTGCTTTTCTTCATCAGCTATCAATCTTAACAGTGCCCTGCTCCAGTTGATGTCAAGTTTGAGCAGCACAGCTGTCATGATTCTCAATTTTACTGGAGTTACAGCATCAAATGTTCCTTGATGTCCTAGGAACACTCGCTGTACAAAATCCAATAGCAGCCTATAGACAGGTAGCATTATTCCCCTGTTGAATGCCTTCCCGTCCCATTTCATCGGTTTTGCTACGATCATATTGACTGTATCCACTAGCTGCTTGTGAGTAATGCTTTCAAGCAGTTCCCCTTCATCCACCAAGTTGTAAGTGTGAAGAATCATATTAATCACAGAAGAGCGTGTTATTTCTCCTTTGCCTGTGCGAATCTCAACTGTGAATTCTTCATTTTCTTCTTCCATCCAGGTGCAGAAAAAATATGCCACTTGGCGAGGGAGATAAAATCTTGGTTCCTTGGTGATAATTTTGTGAAATCCTAAACAAATTCACAAAATTTTGGAGTTGAGTAACGAATAAGGAATGAACAGCGAGCTGTTAAAGAAGTCCCACGTAAGACAACAGCTAGCTGTTGAAAGTAAATTATGAAACAACTAAGCAGATAGTGATTTGTCATTTAGGCATTTTAGTAAACACCTACAGCTCGCTGAAGGACAATAAGTCAAGTGATGGACAGATAGGCATATACATACATTGAAGCATCATAAACAAGGAATCAAACATTTTTAATCCAAACCATGCTTGAATTTTGAGATTTTGAAGAATCTAGAGAAAAATGATTAATCAAGCTACACGAATATGATCATATCAGAGAAAAACTTAAAACTTAGTTCATGTATTTCTAAATACGATATGCAACCTGAGCAAGCTTGAATCTTTTCGAATAATTCATCAAGAAGTGTAAATCCATGATGATCTAATATGGCTCTAGGTTCGGGTGAAAGACGATTTTCAATTGTATGAAGCATTTGGGATGCGGGAATGGGAGAATCAGCTTTGGATGAAGATGCTGAGGCTTCGGAGTTAGACATTTTGGGTTTATGAAGGAGAGTGAATGAGAGTAATTTTTGTGTTGCAGAAAGCTTGAAAGCACAACAATGGAGAATTTCGAAAAGAGATCGAGTAAAGATGATGGCAGTTAATTCTACACATATATATATAGGAGAACAATCAACGCACGGATTTAAATTTCATTTAAAAACGTTTTATTCTACGGTTGAGATTACTCCCTGAGAAAAGTATTTTGCCGCTCAATTTCGATTGTGTTGTACGCCATCGTTTTGATCATCCAAAAGGTCACATCACTGCCTCGATGCGTGAACCAAGGACTATTGCATTAAATGCTCATCCCTTTTTCCATTATTTTATCTGACACTAAAAGTCGATTGATATTATTTAAATAACAATCACTTATTAGACATAAATATGTAAAGGTAATAATAAATGAGATGAATTTAATTCCCCCTTGGTTGAAGCCAACAGATAGTGATTTTTGTTGAAGGACAGGTAGCTGTTGTTCACTTTTGGACAGTTCGCAGTTGACTTCTTTGTGAAACCATTTGCTTTTGTTCAACAGCTTGCTGTCTTCAGCAGATTGTGATTTGTGATTTCAACAGCTTGTTCTTAAATCAACAGCTCGCTGTTGATGAACCTTTTCTAGTGATTTGGAATGAACCTTCTAGATGTTCCCCCTTGATTGATTATAACAGTTAGTTGTTATTATGAACAGATAGGCACAGATGGTGAATATTGAAACAAATAGCAGCTAGATAACTAGCGTTGGTCATAAACAGATAGCGAAAAGAAAAAAATATATTATTCTTGTTACAGATTGATGAGTACAACAATAGCTCGCTGTTGATGACTCATTGCTATCTGTCTTGACCAATTTTGTCTAGCTGTTGTTCAAGATAAGAAGCTGTTTAAGAGTGTAACAACTGATTGTTTTGTACCATTTACAATCTGTTGTATACACTTGTACCTTCTTCAATTAGGTTAACGAGTCCTAATTTTCCGCATAGCATTTTAAAGCGATCTTCTGCCAATGCTTTCGTGAGGATATCAGCTCGCTGCACTTCTGTGTGAATTTTCTCTATTTTGATGTTCTTCCTCTCTACGTGGTCGCGTATGAAGTGATGTCGGACATCAACATGTTTGCAGCGAGTATGGAGTACTGGATTTTGGGTAATGGCTATAGCACTTGAGCTATCACAAAATATGGAAATAGCTTCCATGTTGACTTCATAGTCTTTGAGTTGTTGCTTTAGCCATAAGATTTGTGCTGTACAGCTACCTGCTGCCATGTACTCAGCTTCTGTTGTTGAAGTTGCAACAGATGTTTGTTTCTTGGAAAACCATGAGATGAGTTTGTTTCCAAGAAATTGGCAAGTGCCTGATGTTGATTTTCTATCTAGTTTGCAACCTGCATAATCAGAATCTGAGTAGCCAGTTAGTTCAAAATTGTCATCACATGGATACCATAATCCTATTTCTGTTGTGCCTTTGAGATATCTAAGTATTCTCTTAGCTGCTTCCATGTGAGACTCTTTTGAATTTGCTTGGTACCTAGCACAAACACCAACAGCAAAAGTAATATCAGGTCGACTAGCAGTTAAATATAATAAAGATCCGATAATACCACGATACAATTTTGAATCAACTGCTTTTCCAAGCATATCTGGACCAATCTGTCCATTTGTTTGCATTGGTGTCTTCGCTGGTTTGCTCTCTTTTACTCCGTATTTTGTGATGAGATCATTGATGTATTTAGATTGATTGATTAAGATCCCATCTGTAGATTGTTTGACTTGTAGTCCTAGGAAGAAATTCATTTCTCCCATCATGGACATCTTGTACTTTTCCTGCATGAGCTTGCTAAATTTGTTACAAAGGAATTCACATTTTGATCCAAAAATAATGTCATCAACATAAATTTGAACTAAAAGGATATTATCTTGGACTTTGATTGTGAATAAGGTTTTATCCACTGATCCTCGCTTGAATTCAGATTGTAACAAGAAGGTGGACAGAGTCTCATACCAAGCTCTAGGAGCTTGTTTTAGACCATATACGGCTTTGATCAATCTGTACACCTTGTCTTCATTTCCTTCTTCAAAACCAGGTGGCTGCTCCAAATAAACTTCTTCTTCTAAGATTCCATTGAGGAATGCACTTTTTACATCCATCTGGAATACTTTGAAGCGTTTATATGCAGCATAGGCCAGAAACAATCTGATAGCTTCTAGTCGTGCAACAGGAGCAAATGTTTCATCAAAGTCGATCCCTTCCTGTTGGCAATATCCCTTAGCGACTAGCCTTGCTTTGTTTCTCACCACTTCACCTGTTTCATCTCTCTTGTTTTTGTAAATCCATTTAACTCCAATCACACCCTGATGCCTAGGTCGATCCACTAAATACCATACATCATTTCTTTTAAACTCATTTAGCTCTTCTTGCATGGCATTAGTCCAGTCAGCATCTTGTAAGGCTTCATCCACGTCTTTGGGTTCTGTATGAGACAGATAGCAGCTTAGTAATGCACTTTCACCATGCATTCTTCTTGTCTTGACTCTATCTGTTGGGTTCCCAACAATGAGATCAGATGAATGGCTATCTACCCATCTTCTTCGCCTTTTCATTTCTTCTTCAGTTACCTCAATTTCTAGTTCCTCAGGTGGATTGTCAAATTCTGGATGATCTGTGATAGGAACATCAAATAGTGTATCAGTATTAATATCAAGATTTTCAAAGTTATTAATAGGGTTGGGAACATAGGGTGGTTGTTCTAGAACTGGAACAGGTAGCTCAACAACAGGTGGTTGTGAGCATTCGTCAGCTGTGTTTCCCCCTTGATCTGTTCCCCCTTCATGTAGTAATTCTACAGCAGGTTGATCAATGCTTTCTTCCTCTTCTCCTTCTTTACGTGGACTCCAAAGAAGTATATCCTCAATCAATCGATCTGTGGAGTTTCTTAAAGTTGTAGGTGAATATCCATCCTTTGAGGGAGCACAATCTGTTCCTGAAATCTCAAAGGTAGATTCATCAAAAACAACATGTGGTGTTACTTCCACAACAAGGGTTCTTTTATTAAAAACACGATAAGCTTTACTGATGTCAGAATATCCTAAGAAAATTCCTTGATCAGTTTTGCTATCAAATGTTTTTAATTGTGTTTTCCCATTGTTGTGAATGTAACACTTGCATCCAAAAGATCGAAAGTAAGTTATTCGAGGCTTCCTGTTATTCCATATTTCGTATGGAGTTTTTCCGTGGCGTAGAGTGATGACAGATCGATTTTGCGTGTAGCAGGCAGTGTTTATTGCTTCAGCCCAGAACTTCTTAGGAAGATTGATTTCGTTGAGCATTGTTCTAGCTGCTTCCTTAAGTGATCTGTTTCGCCTTTCCACGATTCCATTTTGTTGAGGTGTCCTAGCTGCAGATGTTTGATGTTGAATTCCCATCTTTGAGCAGTAGGCTTCAATCATATGATTGATAAATTCAGTTCCTCGATCAGATCGAATTGTGACGATGGATGTTGCCTTCTGATTTGATAATCTGTTCAGCAGGTCGGGCAGCTTTTCCAAAGTCTCCTTTTTCTTGTACATGAAAATAACCCATGTAAATCTAGAGAAATCATCTATAACTACGAGAGTATATTTTCTACCATTTACACTTAATGGAGATACAGGTCCAAAAAGATCAAGGTGAAGAAGTTCTAGATTTCTTGAGGTGGAGTGAGCTGCTTTAGTTGGAAATGAAGCTCTTGTTTGTTTTCCTGCTTGGCAAGCTTCACACACATGATCTTTGTCATAGGTATGAGCAGGTAGTCCTTCAACCAGGTTGTTTTTCACCAGCTTGTTGATGGACTTGAAGTTTAAGTGACTTAGCCGTTTATGCCATAACCAGCTGTTTTCTGCATTTGACTTTGTTACAAGGCAGGTTTCAATTTGGTTATCCCACTGCACGATGTATAACCTGTCCTGCACAACCCCGGTAAGAAGAATCTCTTCTCCTTCCAAATTCTTGACAAGACACTTGTTAGCTGTGAATTCTACTTTCTTATTATTAGCACAAAACTGACTAATAGAAAATAGATTATGATTTAGTCCCTCAACATATGAAACATTAAGAATAGTGGTGTTACCAACTTGGAGATCACCATAACCTTTTGTATACCCTTTTGAGTTTCCTCCAAAGGTAACAGTTGGTCCAATGCACTCCTTGTAGTTGGTTAACAAGTCTTTGCAGTACGTCATATGTTTAGAGCATCCGCTATCAAGTATCCATACTGTGCCACGAGCGGTGTGCTTTCTTCTCAATGATCTCCTTTCCTGCAATAAAAATTTACTCAGCTACCCTACTGATAGAGGGTGCTTTGTTAGTAGACAAAGTTCCTTTTGGAACCCAAATTTGTCTAACTATAGTCACATTCTGAGATGGTCTGATCTGTCTGCCACTGAAGTCGATGTAAACTATCTGTTTCCGTTTGGCAGGTGGTTGTGTTGTTGCAACGTGTTTCCTTGGAGCAGGTGGTATGGTCGATTGAGATTTGGAATTAGCAGTTGGCTGTTGTCTTCTATGGTGTTGGGGAACAGGTCGCTGTTGATGAGCTTCCTGTCTTTGATGATGGTAGACAGGTTTTCTCTGGTTGAATGGCGGAGGAGCTCGCTGATGGTTGTACTGTTGAGCAGGTTGATTTAGCTTTTGAGCAGGTGGTTTTCTTTGTTGAAAACCAATTCCTTGTGTAGTGAACCTTTGTTGTTGCTGTCCTTGATCCTTGATCAAGATTGCTTGCGGCTGTCTAGCATTATTGTTGAGGTTTACTACTTTGTCTTTTCCCTTCTCCTTAACAAAGTTTCCTTTAGGTGGACCTTTGTCAATTCCATCAAATCCAAATCCTCCATGATCTGACGATCTCCTTTGCATATCATTTATGAGATGAACTCTGTCTGATTTTTTGTGGATGTAATAATTAAGCATTACACCAAAATTTTCCGCCTTGTTGTTGGCCGATGATTCTTTTTCAATCAAATCCGAGATTTTAGCATTAAGAGCGTAGACTTCTTCACTCTTGTTCTTTATCTGCAGAAGCATTGCCCTCTCTCTATCATTGAATGAAGCACTTACTCTCTTCATTTCTTGTATGGTGTTAGCCATTCTTCCGTTTTCTTTAATAGCATGTTTGAACATCTTGTTCAACCTTGCATAATCTTCCATTAACTTGGTAAAATCTTCCATGGATAGGTCATCCTCTTCATCTTCCTCCTTTTCTATCTCTTCTTCTTCATTACCAGAATCATAAATAGGATGATTAGAAGAAATAGAATCTTGATAATTTACCTCAATATTGTCTAGTCCATTGTCATGGCCCATGAGACATTCATCCCATTCAAAGTCAAACTCGTTTGCTACAAATGCTTCGTCATTTTCGGTTGAGCTGTCAGAGAGATGTTTGGAAGCAGATTGTTCTTCAGCGATCATTGCCTTGCGTTGCTCCTTGAGCTTTTGATCGCGTTTGCTTCTTAACTCCTCTCTCTCAGCTTGAGTAATATCTGGACAGTCCGTCTTGAAATGGCCTTTCCTGCCACACTTAAAACAAGAGTATTCTGACAGGTCAGCTTTAACATAGGAAGTTGATTTTACCTCATTCTTCCTATCAGGTCGATCACCAGATCGATTTCTTCCTTTGAAGCTTCGATTATTGTCTTTGTATAGACGTTTGTATTTGTTTGCTCTCATCTCCATTCGTTGAAATCTTTGAGCCATTAGAGAGTACTCCTCAAAATAGTTCTTTGAGGGATAGTCCTCATCTTCTGATGTTGATGAGTCTTTTATTGTGACAACAGGTTGAGATTTCTTCACTATCTCCTTTTCTTTTAGCTTTGCCTTAAAAGCTGTTTCTTTATCTTTGTTACCTGTAACAGATGGTTTGCTAGAGGGAGAGTTAGTTGAACCATGAATACGATTGATTTCATATTCATTTCCAGTTAGTAAATCAAATAAAGCGTCAATGGTTAGAGAATTGAACTCTGGCATCATGGGATGCATTGCCGAGTATATCTCCCAGTTGGCAGGTAGAGCACGAATAATTTTGAGATTCATCTCACGTTGAGTGTACTTGTTCTTGTCGATAGCAGTTATCTCAATTATAATCTCAGTGAATCTGTTCTTCATATGGGCTACCGTCTCTCCTGGATTCATCTTGAACTCTTCATATTTATTACAGGCAATGGACAGTTTATTTTCTTGAATCACGTCCGATCCCAAGCTAATGTCTCTAAGCACATCCCACATCTCTTTTGCTGATTTGAGACGTCGAATTTTGGCCAGATAGATGCCTCTAACTGTGCTTGAGATTAAACCTTTGGCATAGTCATCTAAGCCAGCTTCTTTCTTTTCTTCGGTTGTGTAATCATTAATATCCTTCTCCTTTTCAACTATTTCAACAGTTGGAGTTGGTCCTGTACCATCTTTGATTTCAGCTGAATGTTTGTGCATTATCTTGATTGGTCCATCTGTGATGACTGACCACATCTTGATGTGATGCGCCCTAAGACACATCTCAAGTCGAAAGCTCCAATCTTCATATCCTGCAATGGAAAAATCTTCGCATGCACGAGCCATCTGTCCTTCCATGACTTAGATAGATGATTAGTATAATGCAAGTGTTTTATGCAGTGAAAACGTTTTTCAAAGATCTATTCAAGAAGACCACACAGAGTAAACCTCCTGTGTTAACAGATACAATGGTCAAAATGAACCACTGCTCTGATACCAATTGTTGGTCCCGAAAGAGCTAGTTTGGTGTATGGGGGGGGGGGGAATACACCAATCCCAACTTTTTAGGTTTTCTTGTTTTTGTTTTTAATCAATAAGGTTTAAGCAATCTTAGAATATAAGAAGGCTTTAGCAAGAAGGTTCTTCGTGTCCAGAAGAATCAACTTAGCTCAAGTATACCTTAAGTGTAAAGTAACAGTTAATAAGAGAAACTTAAACAAGTTAATCTTGATTAATGTTGTGTGCGGAATTCGGTGGTTAATGCTCTTATGTTGAAAACGTTTTCTTAACCAATAGATTAGAGATAAACAAGTTTATGCAATTATGAAGAATATGAGTATGAAGTAAAACAGAAAGTAAAGAACGCAAGAGTTAACGTGGTTCGGGATAAACCTCCCTACGTCCACGGCTCGATCAAAACTAGATCGAAATCAACTAATGTCTCCTTTCTTTTTACTCGTTGAGTACGAGCCACAAGCTTTATCAAAACTAGATAAATACTTGTGATTACACTTCTTCTAGATTGAAAACTACAATCTAAAATATTACAACCTTTGGATCAAAACTAGATCCTTAACTTAGAATAATGTAAGAACAAATTTCCAGAAAGTAATCTTCAAAAGATGAACACTCAGAGAATTCGTAGGTGGAGTGTTTTAGAACGATGAAAGCTTTGAAGATATTTGAGCAGAGTTTTGGCTTTGATTGCTTGAATTCTCGTACCTCTTTCTGGAAGTGAAGGTGGTATTTATAGCCTCAATGAAGAAACTATCCGTTGGAGACGATGGCCTCTAATTTCAACGCATTAATGGCGGCATTAAATGCATGTCAGTGTTGTTGAAGCACGCGCTGCCAGGTTGAGAGTGGTTACCACCTTTCACGCGTTTTCCCAATGTGTTGCCATACTGGTAATGATTCATTTTACAGAGATATTTGAAAATCTTGTACATCATTCCTTAAAACATACCGTTGATGTGACAACACACTGAGTGGATGACTTATGACTAATTTAGGTAAGTCGGCAGTCCACCATAATGATAAGAAGAGCTTCCTATCACTGTATGTTTGAACATGTGCTCTTCCTTTCTTTTGAAATGAACAGCTCGCTGTTCCTTCGTGATATGAATTCTAGATGTTTGATGTACAGCTAGCTGTTGATCTCTTCTGTTGATAAGCAGCTCGCTGCTGATTTACTTGCTGCTCATTCGCTTGCTGCTCATTTACTCGCTGTAGAAGTCTTCACTCGAGCACTCGCTGCTTTCTTTTCTTGTATACTTCACACAGCTCGCTGCTAATTCATCACAGCTAGCTGTTGATGCTTTGTTGTTTACTAACTGTTGTTTATTCATTGTGCTTCCTGCTTTATTGAACACAGTTCGATGTAGTCTTCCTTTCTTGGAGAGCAGTGAATAATAAATGAACAGATAGTGGACTACTATCTGTTCCAATATCATATGTTGATCTCTTCACATCTCGCTGTAGACTTCACAGCTCGCTGTCTTTGATTTCATAACACAGCTCGCGGTAGTCTTCACAGCTCACTGTCTTTGATTTCTTCACACAGCTCGCTGTAGTCTTCATTTGCTGTTAAAATTTCTAGCTGTCTAAATAATCTGAGTCAAGCTGTTACCATTTAACAGCTAACTGTTGAAAACGCTATCTTGCCTTCTTTCCTCATGATTGATCTTTTCTAAGGCAATATGAACAGATAGTGCTTTCATCGTCTATCTGTTCATTTTTACAAACTACTTAAAAACTAAGATCTTAACAGGTAGATCAAAAATAAGTATGACAGCGACCTGTCTTTAAACAGAACATATTCTAGATCTAAATAAGAATCTTTTAATGCGAAACTAGAATACTTATAATAAAATGTCCAGGAAAGCTTTTAAGAATAATACAGATAGTAAAACTATACGATCTGCTTCTTTTATAATTTAGCATATTCCTTAACAGAGGACATTAAATACTAGTCTTTAGAAATCAAGCTTTTAACTAAGTGTTGTTTCGAATAACATCATTAAAACAATATAAACTTGAGGGGTTCCCAACAACACTTATAAAAGTGTGGGAAAAACTAAAGTAGTTTGGGTGGCACAGCGTTCGCTGTGACGATGTTACCTTACAAAATAGTTTAACTGCGATGCTTTCAAGGGTGGAGATGAGGTGCACGGCGTTCGCTGCGACGAGGCACTCTTATCAAAAACACCTTGAATTCTTGTAATTCCGCACTCTTGCATGAAATTATTATGATAAGTCAAGCTAATGTTGGGTGGATGCTGGCACAACATACGGGTCTTGAAAAAGAGAAAATTTTGAAAAAGGGCAAACGTTTTTATATTTTTTTGGTTTTTACAAAAGCTTGGCCTATTTATCTATCTATAAAATTGTCTCTCTATTTTTGTGGAAGCCATAAGGTATATATGGGTACTTAGATATTTTTTTTATTATTTTTCAACCCTTGTAGAATGACATGTTATAGAAACTGTCACCTCAGCATATTTTTCTCTATCCCAATACCTCCACTAACCACAAAAATTAAACCCTCTCCATATCCCTCACCCCACGTTAGCGCCTCCCTCGATAATCGTCTAACCTCTCACTTCCCTCACGCCTTTTTAAACACCATCATCACACATTAACTTACTATTTCCTAATACTCTCAACCACCATTAACTCCTACTCTCTCTTTTTCCCATCAGCATTTCTACTCTCTCTCACATCCACCTACCAAAATCCCTCCAACTCTCTCCATTCTCTCCTTCATCATTCACAACAACCATGACCGCCCCATCTGAAGACGCCATGTTCGAGATGCTACGCAACTATCTCGCTGCAAACCCCGCCTTGTTCCAGAAGCTCCAAGATTCGTTGGCTTCCCCATCGGAGGAAAATGTTGCGACGCCAATCTCAGTCAACGAAATCCCACCAGAAAATACTCCAACAAAACCCACCTCCGGTAAAAAAGAAACTCCCCCCACAACAACTCTGTCAGCACATGCTCCTACTTTGACGTCATTCCTCGCCTTAGAATGGCACCCCATAGAAGAGGAACACCACCCGGAGATTCCTCAACAAGAATCTGCTCCAACTCTGGAAAACTCGCCTCTTGAACTAAAACCAAAGCGGCGCAAGACAGTTCTCGGAAATCAAAATGGGGTCAGAGCACCCAAAACCCAAGTGCTCAGACCAACCTTAAACTTGTTGACGAGAGTGAGAATTAAGTGGTGACACCCGCACCTGAGGATATTCCAGCACATCCCACTGTCGAGGTTGAAATCCTAGTGAAGGGTGAAATGGCTAAGGGGGATACTCCAAGCACGAATCAGAACGATGAGAACGTTGTAGAGGCAGACACTCCAGTAGGTGAAGAAGTGGAAGACCAAATTCCACTCAGCAAGTTAACCAAGAGTGTGAAAGCAACATCCAGCAAAAAGAGAAAAGCACCGGTTGTCAAGAAACCATCTATCAGCCCAATTGTTATGCCAACACCAAAGCAGACCACTCCACCCTCCTCCGACGATGAGAGTCCAGCCTTTGACACCAGAAAGGCACGCTCAAAGGACCTATATGATGCCAATGCTGAACGGAAGTGGAAGAGTTTGAAGAATGCGACATGTCGCGATGAAAAACAGATTGATGAGGTAACTTTTTCAAAGAATAACCTTATCGCTTTATTCAAAAGAAGAAATTTGCTATCTATTGTGTCTGGTCTTCCATTCTATATTCCAAGAATTGTGCGCCTGTTTTACTCAAATTTGTATAAGGAGTTTGGGAATACGATGTCCAAGAACTATGGAAAAGTGTTTTGCCAAGGGTTTGTTGTTGAAGTAACTGCTGAGATGATCAATGAAGAACTAGGATTGCCAAATGAAGATGTGGATCTTCTAGAGGATCTAGATGTGGTAGCCACTGTTATCACCGGGGAAAAGCTTCTTAAATGGGTACAGTCAATGCGGGCATCAAGCCTCACATTTTTATACTCCATTATACACAAACTCCTAACTGTCAATTGGATAGTCACTTCCAATGTCACTGCTGTTACACAACAGCATGGGTGTTTGTTGTATCGCATTGGGCTCAACAAACCATTCAACTTGGGGAGAATCATATTTTATCAGCTTACTAATATGGGAGCCAAACCTCCGCTAGGCTCTCTACCATTTCCTTCCCTGTTGTGCAGATTGTTGAAACGACAAGGAGTATCCATGCCCTCTCAGCCTAAACAAACGGAGATTGCACCCGTCTATGCCATCAACAATAGTCTCTTTTGCAGCAACAAGGTTGCAGACTTCCCGTGGCGTGACTCGTCTTCCAGTGAGCATGTTCATGACTCTGCAGAACAAGATGTTGTGGCCTCTATTACAATAACAACGTTGCGGTCCATTCTTACATGGGTGGAGGATCTCGAAAGTTCCCTCGTTGATGTGAAGGCAAAGCTTAATTTTCTGCTTTCCTCACAAAAATGGGAAGATGGTGCCACTGCTGCTGAAGATAATTTTGTTGAAACACAAGATGACCCGGCTGGAAACTAACTCCTAACTATTTGAAAAAATTATTGTTGGTTGTTGCTACAATACTTTACATTTTATTTATTTTTTAATTTTTTTTTGTTGTTTTTGTTGGGATAATTATTTTTGGAACTCTGCTATGAATGCTATGAATGCGTCTGTTTCCCATATATGGTGTGCTATGATTTGATAAATGTTGATATGAGCTGCTTGTCTATATCTGCTTGGATAGTTTGGCTGTGTATATATGCAGGGGGAGAAATATTGTTGCAGTATTTATTGCGACAGCAAAGACCTATAGCAGAACACATAGTCGGTTTTGTGAAGAAAGCAAAAAGGGGGAGATTTATAGAGTTGGAAAATGCTATTAATTTCTTTCCTTAATGATGCCAACGAACTTGTTTATATTTCTAGGTTTTGCTTTCTTCAATTGTGCTACAGGTATGCGTGCGTATAAGGAGGAAAAGTCGGTATCTTGATTTATGAAGAAGACGTTGGTGACTTAGTCAAATCGCATTGGAAGGATGTTTAGGAGAAGAAGTTGCAAAGTTGACCAAGTCAAAGTTTGTTGCCGAAATTATCACAACAACATTCTGTTACCGAGAATATAGCGACAAGACTTGGACACTACTTAGCGAGACTTGGATGTTACTCCACTCCAGGAATCAGTTGAGAAATTTAAGAAGTTGGAGATTATAAATAAGAGAGTTTTTCAGAATTGAAGCGGTGCAGTTTTTAGAGAGATTAATCAACCTTTGTAGAATCATTTACTCTCTTAGTTCTTTCAATATCATATGTATCTTATACACTTGAGATTGTGTTTTCGTAAAGTAGTTGATAGGATAGTTAGAATTTGTCTACTATCTATTGCTACTTTATTTTCGTTCTTTTAATAAAATATTTTTAGTCATGAGACACGCGTGAGTAAAATCTTAACCCGCGCAAAAATACATAGCGTGTGCTCTTTGTGTGTTTACTATCTCTCTAATTGTTTTTATAACACAAATATAATCTAGTAGAGATATTACCCTGTTAATTGGAAACTGTTATCAGAGTTGCTGTTACAACACACGTACAACGCTTGGGATACACTTTCATAATATATGTGTAATGATTTATTATTCTGGCAGCATATAAATATTCATAATATGTATATATATATAGTGATTTATTATTTAATATGTATATTCTTATAACTAATTTAATAATAATTTATATAAATTATATGACAAAATAGTTTATATATAAAGTTACAAAATTATTTTGTAAAGTTAGTTTTGAAACAAACGCGAGTATATAAATGTAATTTTTAATCATATTAAGGATGAATACATATATATAAATAAATGAGTGTTGGGAAATATTTAAAAGGGTTTTGATTCAAATTCCAAAACCTCCCCTAAAAGATTTATTAAGCTCAAAACTGAAAATCTGGTACTTAGTCCTATTCTCGAACTCACTTGTTAATAAGTTCAGTTTACAGATACAAGTAGCCTGAAGAGCCCAAGACTGAAGTTAAGATACCATAATTGAAGTTAAGATACTAGAACTGAAATTATACAGAACTCAGTTAAGAAGTCAAAATTGAAGGACAACTCCCTGAAGTTTATGTCCTGAAATATTCAAGACTCAGAAGATACTGAAGCATGAAGAGTACGTCATCTGAAGTTCTGCACTGAAGTTCAAGATACTAGAAGCTATCTACTGAGTGGATCAACTACGTTCATAGGGATTCCCATTTCTGGTAAAGATCTCAGTAGGTGAATCAAGATCTTACTGCAGACACCAAAAATGGTAAAAAGGACGGCGACTTTAACGGGAAGAATTTCAAATGCCGCAAACGAAGCCTTCTCTCACAACGTATATATTCTTGAGAGTGCTCTATATATACCCCGCTTCTTCAACTACTTCAAACACCAGTTACTAAGCTCTCATACGCATTCAAGTTCACAACTCTCTCAAGCTTTATATCCCTCTCAGATTTCAGATTCTAGAACACTCAAGCTTTGTTTCTCATATCTTAGTGTGTTCTTAAGTAACTATGTATATTGTGACCGAAGAATAGATCTAGCTTAGATTTAGTTCATAGCTAGAAGTGATCAGAATCATTTGTTCATCAAACTTTTTAAGGTTGATCACTGTAAAGACACTCCATTTAGTTGGAAACCCTTGACTCACATCGAGACTCGTGGACGTAGGAGTTTTTATCTTCGAACCATGCAAATCAATTCTTGTGTCTTCTCTATTTACTTTCATTATCTATTCTCTAACGTTATATTGCATATATTGAATACTGATTAAGTGTAAACTTGAACATTAACATTAAGTTTTTCTGATAAACGAGTAAGCTTTCAAACCACCACTTCTGCACTGCTATACTTAAGATATTAATCCATCAGTCAAACACGAAGTGTAGACTGAAGGATTGCTATTCAAAGTTACAACTCTTAACTGAAGCTACCTCTCCCTTTAGATTTGAGAAACTCACTGAAAACTCTTTAATCTAAAAAGTTTTAACTCGTGTATTTGTCCACTCTCCCCTCCCCCCTCCCACACACACACACACTCAGTATACTCGTTTCGGGGCCAACAATGAATTTGGAGTATTTACGTTTATTTATACGAATTTGGGCATTGACAATTAATTATTGAACGATAGAACAAATAGAAATATGATTTATTCATCAATTTTAAGATAAATACGTGTATATAAAATTTAAATGAATTCGGTACGATATATATAAATTTTCAAATATGATTTTTACCCTTTAATACTATATATATATATATTTATAATATTTATTTTATAATATTTGAATTTATTGCAATATTATTATATAAGTTTAAGATGAGAACCAAATGATTCGAATATCGATACATGAATTTGAATTAGGTATAAATATATAACTAAATAAATTCAAAAAATTAAGAATTATTATTTTACAGACTTTAAACATAAATGAGTAGTTATGGAACGAGAACAAGTACTATAATATTTTTTAATTAACTTTAAAAAGGGTACGAGTATATAAAATTTCAACATTTTCAAATAATAAATAGTTGTAAGTTAGATGTATTTTTTAATCATATTAAGGATGAATACACGTATATAAATAAACAAGTTCATGTAATGTGCATTTATTTTTATACAAATTTGAGCATGGGCGAGTAATTATGGAACTAGAACGAGTAGTAAGACTATTTTTTCATAAACTTTAATATGAATTCGATACATAAAACTCAAATGAAATTGATATAGGATATATATAAATTGACAAATATGATTTTTTTTTTTTCATTTAATACTCCCTCTGTCCACGAAAGTGTTTAAAATATTTTCTTTTTGGACCGTCCACCAAAGTGTTTAACACTTCAAACTTTTTATTTATAGTAATTAATCTATACATACAATCCAATTAAAAATTATAAATCATGTGGGACTCAAACTCCACTAACTCTACTTTCACACTCCTTTCACACTCCACTCATTACACTCCTTACACACTCTACACAAAGTCAACTTGTTTTCTTAAAACCCGTGTCATGTCAAACTGTTAAACACTTTATAGGACGGAAGGAGTACTATATATTTATAATATTGAGTTATAATATATGAATTTGTACAACATATTATTATATAAGTTTAAGATGAAAACCAATTAATTGAGATATGGAACATTTATTTAAATATATGCGAGTATATAAATAAATTAAATTAAATAATTAGCATAAACTATATTACAAGTTTTAGACAAAAATGACTAGTTTATGAGACGAAAATAAAAAAATGAGTACTATAATATTTTTTAAAAAAAGACTTTAAGGCATGTGGAATATATAGAATTTCAATTGCAAGTACAAGTGTAATGACTATATTAACAAACGAGTCAATGATTTAGTATTTAGGAACGAATATAAGTCTATTGATAAAACAAGTATTATCATATTGATAATATGATAAATAAATTTATTCAATTAATAAATAATATTAAACACATTTTAGATATATATATTTTTTGAGAAAAAATGTAAAATTTCACCTAAAAATATAGCCCAAAAATATAATGTCAAATAATACTATAATCTATGAAAAATATTTTAGTAAATTATTATTTGTCTTTTAAAATTTATTGTCTTAACTTTTGTATTTTAAATGAAATACATTTAATAAATATAATAATTTTAATAATTTTATAAAATTTATAAAACACTTGATCAATCCGACGGGTAACAATATAGTTTGTAATTTATTAGCAAATGAGCTTTTGTCTGTTTGCCCGTCTCGCTAGCAAGTAGCAACCCCGCTTTAAAAGCGGATGATTTGGGTTTCCACTTGCATCTAATGATCTAATGCAACTCACCTTATTTAATAAAAGTATTATCCTTTTTTTAATTGTTAGATATTATTATTATCGTAAGTATTATATCTATGAAAATAATTTATAACCAAGTCATCGAGCTGTAATGAATCCTAATTAAACGATAATAAGTAATACAAAAGTATTATCGACCTAGAACACATATTTATGGTGTTTACGAGTTATGCGACATATATATTAATTTTTTTAATAAAATTTATTAGTTATCAATTTATAATTAGAATTTATTGATTAATGTATATTTTATTATTAATTAAATATTAAAATTATGAATGTTTTATTGATTTTTTGCAACTAAATAGATAATGTATACTCCCTCCATTTTTTAATAAGTGTCTAATTTTACTAAATCACGCATGCCAATAAAATAAAAAATTTACTTATATGACCTTTATTGAATAGCATAATAAATGCATTTATACAAATAATATCAATTTCAATAAGTATTAAATAAAGACAAAATTAAAAGATTGTTATAAATATACTCTAGAATTTTAAAATATGACATTTATTTAAAAATAAAAAAATATGATACTTGTGGAGTATATAAGTAGAAACAGTGTCATTTAAGTCATCAAATCAAACTAGGTAAAAACTCATTGCCTCTCAAAATCAATCCTTTCAAATAAAAAACACAGAGTTTTCACCAAATATTTCTTTCTAAAATTTGCCAAAACTCGCACGATAAACTAACTCCAAAGGTCCCTTAAAATACGGAATCTATTATATATATATATATGTCTCTTAAAATACGGGACGCAGTAGTTGAAGACCAGAGAAAAAATTAATAAAACCTCTTTTGCTTCCCCACCAAGACAAAATCCTCCTTTCTTAAGCAGATCGAAACAACACTATGCATTACTATCCTTTTCATCTCTACCCCCTTCGGAATGTAGTAATTTTTTTCCTGCTAACGCTGTTAGCCTCTTCCCTCGAACAGAACCAAACCATGGCTTTCTGCAGCCGAAAACTTTCCGCCTCCAAAATTCAACAAGAGGGATTAGGAAAAGCGCGTTTCAAGAACCGCGCTTTTGATGCATTCTACTCGAGTAAAAGAAGAGTTCCAAACGAATCGGATCCTCTCCATAATCGCTGAAGATAGAGAGATGAAGAAGCTTCAATTTGTGATATATGCTTGCGATTTTTTTTGTATATTTTTGTAGGGGAAAAATTAAATATTATGAGTTAGAGAAATACTGGAAATCACGGGTTTATTGTTGGTCGATTTTGGTTTTTCTTTTGTTTTTTTCCGTTTTTTTTTTTTTTTTTTTTTTTGTTGTTTTGCTATCTCAATTATGGTTAAATTATTGTTTCTCCTTTACCCATTGAAGTAGTAGATGATAAGTTTCTTCTTTGAGTATCTTGTAAAATTTGCTGCCTTCTAATTTTGCGGTTATTCTTATTAACTAATTGTAGTTACCAATTCTCTAATTGTGGTTAGTGGTTACATTTGTTGTCTAAATTGTGTAAAATGAATAAAATCTTTTTCAAGCATGTTTTACATGTAAAATAGTAAATAATGTAACAATTAAAAGGTGATATTGATCTATATATTTTTTAAAAATATGTTTTATTATTATTAGAAATAAGTCAATAGTAGTATGACAATTCGAAAAATAAAACTAAGTCGTTTTTACCGGGCATGAAGATTATTTAATATTGAATTGGTAAAATCCTTAATACACGTTGTCTCTTCGTATATCTGGTTTATTTTTACTTAAATTGTGAGAATTTTTAGTGAAAGTTAATCACAATTAGTGGAATGGAGAAGGGAGTATGATTTACTCTCAATTTATCTATTTTTTTTTTATGAATATCTCACTCAATAAAGTCATTATTGAAAAAAATAATTTATATTAAAAAGTGATATCAATTTATCTCATTAAATTTGTTAAATTTATGTATGGATATCTCACTCAATATAAAAATTATTTATATGTTAAAAATTGATATTACTCTTTTCATCAATAGTGTGTTCTTAATTCTTATTGATATTTATGTATGAATATTTACTCCGTTAATTGAACATTATACTTAATAAGTTAATAAGAGTAAGTAATGAAATAATATATATATATATATATATATATATTAATTTATCAGGTAATCAATAATTATAATTTGAGATAATTTAATTCTTAATTAATAAAATCAAATAATAGTTTTATTTAAAATATTAAATAAACAAAATTTTAATATTAAACTCTTCAACTTCACTATTAATTTTATTAGTAATTTGTTGATGAAATAATAATTCAATTAATATATTATCATAATGAGATCTCTTTTTATAGTCTATGTGCATATTTTATATTATATTTAAAATATTATATGTTAATAAATAAAATAATTATATTACTGACTTTGTGATTTAGGACTTTGACTTGATTTGTGTGTTTTTAGAAACCAAACCCAACCAAAATCATAAATGATAATTTCATAAATAAACAAGTTGAATCATAAATTTTAAAATCAAATCGAACCTCATTAATATGATTTGATTTGATTTAAGACCATAATACGAACACCCTTAAGATTAACACTATGTAACACAATAAAAATACTAATTATAAGGTGAGTGAGACATGGTCACAAGAGGACTCAAAATGTGGGGATAAATGAGAAGAAATTGGAAAGGGTACTAAATGCTGCCTTTTTTTTTTCTCTTGCATGTTTATTCTATTGGAGTATGTCTTTTTGTCTTTTCTATATTTTCTTATTCTCCCTTACTTTCCACTTTCACGATACTTTTCATTATAATCATCATTATTGCCTAAAATTTTGAAATTAAAAATATAAGGGTAAAGACTAAAGCATGACTATGTGATTTATATTGTTTTAAACAAGGGCATGCGCGGTCAATGGTGACGGTGGACATTCATGCATTCCTTATCTAGTCTTCAATTTATATGTTTTTAGGTGCAAGTTTGAATTTAGAGTTTTTTCCGCATCCATATTATGTTCACTCATATTTTGATTTAATTAGATAAATAGTTTTCAAAGATTTACTATTTTGTGCATCTTTGATTTTTCAATTCAAATCTTTCACCATTAAATTATAGTATAGAGCATACTTTTTGATTTTTTGATTTAAATCTTTCACCATTAAAGTTATGGTCTAAAGCAAATCTATCATAACATATATAAATGATCTCTCGCTCATCCTCATGGATGACGTTATCAAATATACATCTAAATGATGTGAAATGTTATTTAAATAAATAATAATTTAAAATGAGAGTTTATAAAATTTTATTCTACTAGAGTTTATTAATCAAGTTTAAATTTAGGATTTAGAATTGTATTATAACACAATGAAAATTAAATTTTATCATATTGTGTTAATGATAATTTATAATAATGACATTATGTGGTTAGACATAATATGACTATTTAATTAGTATCACTCTTTCTCTTTTAAACATATCTGTCAATATTTTTGGATTGATTTGATCAAAATCATGACCGCTTTTTGGTCAAACTATATAAAAAATAATGAGATAGAGAAATTATTAGTATGTTGGTATAATCAGTATTAGTTCTATTTCACCGGTTACCACGGACATTTGTTAATATGTTAGTGGTATATAAACAAAGTTACTATAATTTTTATTTTTCATTAACTAAATCTTATATTATACCATAATTAATAAATTTTAGTTGGAAAATGAAAGTAAATTTTTATCAAAATTTTACTCATTCTGTCCTATTAGTATTGGTCCCGAAAGTAAATAAAACACTCACAAATTTGATCAAATAGGGCTAATAATACTGGCCGGACGGGAGAAGTATTATTTATTTACATTACATGTCATTCACGGACATATTAATAATACCCACCACAGGTTCATTTACATTATTTAATTTTTTGATGGTTTAACAGTTTGTACTCCCTTCGTCTCATTTCAATTGTTCAATTTTATATTTAAATTGGTATATTATAATCAAATGAGACAATTGAAATGAGACATATGAAGTATTATTTTAACAACAATTTCCATTTATGTATGTATTCGGTTCGTGATAGACTAATAACTAAAAGCCCCACCCCTTGAATTTAATTAAATGTTTGGGCACCAAAATTAGATAGTTATTAATAATCTGTTGACGTAATAAATTAATCATTTATTTTAGTATTGATTGAGGAAATCTTGATTACTAAGTATATTTCATCTTACAATCGTTCCATTTATTCATTCGATTTCATAAAATTAAGTTAAATTTTCTTAAGATGATAAATAAATTAATAAAAATATAATTAAATATTGAATTGATTATATAATTATTTGCAAATTCAGATATTTAATTAGATAAGATTAAATTATTTGATACTATTAGTTGTTCAACCTATAACGTGTGTCTAAGTTCTCGCAATTAAACGAGTCTTATACTACGTAGTAAGCTAATTCTAAGTCGAATCTTGCAAAAGGTTTAGCAGGGCTTCCTAATTCAAGTGCTAGAGATTTTAACATGTCTTAAACATTCTAACCAGATAACATACATATAATTAACTAAGCTAACTAATCAACAACAATGTAAATAATAGAAATCCGGAATTAAGCTCTAGGAGTTGAACACTTGCTTCGATCATCACATGATATGATTAATACACACATTCACATGCTCATCTAGAATTCTTAAGAGCTATCTAATTATAAACTTTCATATTGATAATTAGATCATGATTACGACTTCCGTATTTAGCCACATAATTAAGAATCCAAGTTAAACAAGCAAATACTCGATTAATACGTTTTCGATTATAATCAAAGTTGGTTGGACTTTGATCTGACACAAGGATCGTCTCTCGATCTCACCCTACGTCTAACGAATTGTAACGGTGATCAATCAGAATAATTTAATAAGTACGAATTCAAACAACAAATATGATTAAATAATAACATCAACGATCGATTAAGAAATTCAACAACTTAGTGGAGATCAACTACTCAACCCAATATGTAATCATTAACTAAGAACTCAAAACAAGAACTTACTAATGACTACACTATGGGAATTAACAAGCAATCAATCTCCACCTTAATCCGTCTTTCCAAGTCGAAATACAAGTAAAAGTACTAAAAACAAGAGTTCTAAGATTGCCAAAGTCGAGTTCTATATGAGAGATATGGATAGATACTTCAAATGGCTTGAAAAATGCTTTAAAACCCACCAGTAACTGCCGCCCAACGACTGTTGAGGAGCTAGCGGTCGCTGGCTTCTCCTTTCTGCCGCATTAAATTTGCAGAGCCAGCAGTCGTTGACCTCTGCTCTCTGAAGCCTGCTCTACCCCACCGGCCGCTGAGCTTCATGCTCGCACCTTCTCTTCGGTTTCTCTTCTCGTGCATTCTTCGACTCGTCCCGCTTCACTTAACTTTGCACGTGCTACGCAAAAAACACCATTTCTAACTCCACTTCTTCTTCATTCTACCATCTTACATCAAAACATGAAAACACAAAATCCGGTGTAAAAAAGGAACTAAAAGATACGAAAAATAAAATAATTAAATGCTAGACTTAACCAATACGAAGACTAAAACACACCAAAAATAAGACAAATATTAATATTAGGTCTTAATCTAAATAATAGAATCGAATATCGAACTAAAGATGAGTACTAAGAAATGTAATATAAATATATTGATTTTAATATTTTTAATATACTAAATGTGATTCAGTGTCACTTCAAATGTCAATTCAATAATAATATTTGGCTCATTCAATCATGACTTCAACCTTTTGTACAGGTTATCAGATATGCATTTACAAATCAACAATAAAGATCAATTCCAAAAAGTTTAGTGTTAATGTGGAAAACTACCCATTTTGAAAAAGTATATGTTCAAAATACCCAAAACATCAAGTTACATGTCAAAAATACCCATTTCCATTTTTTAACATATAAAAGTACATAGATTTCAACACCCTCTTACACCTCTTACACATTTTATTCAATTATTGGTACAATCATTGAATAAATAATTGAATAAGTAATTGACTTAATAATTCTTCCTAAAATAACCTACACGTTGGAATCTTGAAAAATGATTCAAAAAACGTGATTCAATAAATAATGACATGTCACGTTTTAACTATTGAGCTATTAAAAATTAGGGGACACATTATATTATACATTTAAACCTAGAAACCTTATATTATATACGTTTTCACTTCGTATATGAAAGCTGAATAGTATCCAAACCTCTCTAGCTATATAATTGCCTCGTATCTGAGTTCAAAAGGCTGATATTGAAGATATAAATCAGGTAATTGCCTTCTATATACCATTTAAAGCATGATTATGCATGGACCGCTGGTAAATTATGCTTGGACCGCCCGTGTACGTGCCATGTACACGTGGGCGGTCCATGCATAATTTACCAGCGGTCCATGCATAATCCTGCTTTGCATGATGTTTTTTATGGTTCTACCGTTTCATAATGTATTTTTGGGTAATTTTAAGATACATATGACATGTTTATGGTTTGTATGCTTGTATTAATTGCATGTTTACATAATTTATCATGAAATTTTTGTTTTTGTATTGAAGAACACATGCTTGTCACATAAATGCATGGACCGCCCGAATAAGTGGCATGGACCGCCCACGTGTACACGTGGGCGGTCCATGCATATATTACCAGCGGTCCATGCATTTATGTTCTTATATGATATATGTGATTGCATATCTATAGTTAGAACGCGGAAAAAATATATTATGTAGTAATTATAGCCTATTGCCGATGGATTTATGTCTAATTTGTAATTTTAATTTGTAGCTGATGGATTGTCAAATTGTAAACGTCAAATTTGGAGGTTATTGGGTGGATTGTACTTATGTGAGTGGACGAGAGCAGATTGCACCGCTCCCGAGAAATGGAATTTCGTTATACAATCTTAGAATTTGTATTAACAACATGTTGATGTCGTCGGGGACAGACTACGAAATGTTTTACTTGTCGGCATCTCGAAGTGGGCGAATGATAAAATATCGTATGACAAGTGATGCAGAATTGGTTGGTTTATGCATGAGCGTCGCAAGTCCAACAGTATATGTTAGTTACATCAACCAATCTTCGTTCGATATGGGTGGACCATCGCAGAGCTCAAACATGAATGATGAACTAGAAAATATTAGAAGGTTTGCAGCTTCGTCGGATTGGTTCGATGAGTTATACCCTGCAGACACGAACCTGGGTTCGACGAGCAGAGCCAATGAAATTCCAGACTTGAATGAGGCATATGGATATGGACAGGGACAGGGTCAGGGTGAAGATCAATATCAGGGCGATTATCAGTATCAGGGTGATGATCAGTATCAGGGCGAGTATCAGTACCAGGGTGGTGAAGAGCAGTATCAGGGTCCGGGACATGAACAGGAAGAGGAAGAGGAACAAGGACAGGGACAAAATAATGCTGATTTTTATGTTGATGAAGAGGATGATGACGACGATGATTATGTTCCATCATCCGAGAGCTCTGAATCCGAGGAAGAAGCTGAATTGACTTTTAACAGATCTATTTTTGCTGAATTTGCGGCATGGATCCACGAGGAAGGAGGTATGCGTCATTTACTAGAACTTATGTATCCTAGTGCGGGTGATAATGATGACATACGGGTCCCAGAAGCATACTTAACCAATTGGTTAATTCCAATGGTACCTCCTGATGCTACAGCTTCAGATGTTTTTTGTGAAGAAAATCCGTTACTAGAAGAGTTGGCTGTAGGATCTATTTTTGATGACAAGGAGCAGCTTAGTCTTATAGGTGGTTTGTGGAATCTTGAACATAAAGCAGAATATGGAGTGACCAGATCAAACACAACTCGAGTGTATTGGAAATGCAAGTTAAGCAGCAATTGCTCATTCAAGATGCGTGCTATGTCTCATGGAGGGCCGTGGCTTGTAATAAAGTTCTGTGGAGAGCACACGTGCGGGGATGGTATCACAAACATCGGATCGAGGAATGTCCACTCAAAGGTGATCGGTGCGTATTTCGCAAAGAAAATGAGAAACACAAATGAAATAATAAAGCCCAAAGTTATTCAGAACGAGTTGATGACTATGTTTGGTATGCAAGTGTCCTACGACGTGGCGCTAAGAGGTAGAAACTATGCTGTTGAGATGATATATGGTAAATATCATGAATCATACCAACTACTGCCTGGTTATTTGCATATGTTAGAGGTGACAAATCCTGGCACGATCGCAGAAATCGACATTGGTGCGGACAACAGGTTCCGTCATGTATTTGTGGCCCTTGGTGCTTGTAGATCAGCATTTGCCTTGTGCATGAGGCCGGTAATAGTAGTCGACGGCACTCACTTGAAGGGAAAAAATAATGGCATACTGTTTGTTGCAGTTACAAAGGATGCAAATGAGCAGGTGTATCCGTTGGCGTATGGAATCGGCCCAATTGAGAATAATGAGTCTTGGGTATGGTTCATGACACGACTAAGAAGAGCATATGGGAGCACGGCCCAAACATTGATTGTTTCTGATCAACATCTGTCAATTGAGCATGCAATGAGTGTTGTCTTTCCGGAAGCAACTCATGCCCTTTGTTACTACCATCTGAGTAACAATCTGAAGAGATTTGGTAAAACTACACTGGGGTTGTTTCAGAAGGCTGCATACACATATAAGCAGGCAGAATTTCAGAAAAGAATGAACATGATTCAAGTAGGCAAGGCGCAGGCCTATGATCACTTGATGAACATTGGACCTGCTAAGTGGGCTCGGTCGATGTGTCCTGTTCGAAGGTATAGCTTCTTAACGTCGAATACAGCTGAGAGCTTTAATCGTACACTCTTATGGGCTCGTCGTCTACCTATTTGTGCATGTATGGAGGCGGTGAGACTGATTTGTGAAGATTGGTTTAGCAAACGACTTATGGCTGCCAACAGGGAAAGACATCCACTTCCAGAAGAGGTCAGACGTAAAATGATGGTCCAAATAGAGAGATCTCACACATACAGATCAACTGCAGTAGGTGATGATCGATACCGAATTGAAACCAACAATCGATCATTTTTGGTAGACCTTGGAGCGTGGACATGTGAATGCATGGAATTTCAGTACGACGGGATCCCGTGTTCTCATGCTATCGCGGCAATTACGTACGTACTTCTGCATTATGTTTGTGAGAATGAATTTTGATTATGACTTTGAGAATGTATTATAATATTATTGTATGTGCAGGAAATCTGGAAGAAGTGCAATTGATTTTGTTGCACACTACTACAAAACGACATCGGTTGTAGATGCGTATAAAGGTGTCGTTTCTCGTGTTCCTCCCAAAGAAAACTGGCATTTGCCGGACAATATTTCAAGCATTGAGGTTTTGCCAAACAAAGCAATAAGAATGCCGGGTAGACCGAGGATGAGTAGACGTAGATCAGGGGGGGAAACGTCTGGGAGACGTAGGAGAGGAAGTCGACGATGTCCTCATTGCGATATGACAGGACATACCGGTCCCAATTGTCCTCAATTCGGTGATGATTTGTAATGAAAGACTTATTTTATGTTTTGAAGACTAATTCATTATGTAATTTGTTTTGGAGACTTCTTTGCTACTTCGATGACTATTTTGTTGTATGATTTTATGATTAGTGTAATTTCCATGTTTGGTTTAAGTGTGGTTTAGGCTCAGTGAGCTTATAATTAATTGTAGAAGTAAATTTAACGACTAATAGAGATAGCTCGACTGGCAATGGGCGCCCATATAAGTATCCCTCACACGGCTGGGCGTGGGTTCGAATCCCAGCACCCCCATTTTTCTGTAATTTCCATGTTTTGGTTTAAGTGAGGTTTAGGCTCAGTGAGCTTATAATTAATTGTAGTCGTAAATTTAATGACTAATAGAGATAGCCCGACTGGCAATGGGCGCCCATATAAGTACCCCTCACACGGCTAGGCGTGGGTTCCCAGCACCCCATTTTTCTGTAATTTCCTTTTTTTTAATTTTGCATTTCTATAGCTATGTTTTAATGATTTCCATGTTTTGTTATATGGTATATTTAAGGAAATTTTCATTATATTTGTATATTTGGAGAAATATTCACCATATTTGTATATTTGAAGAATATTACTAATGTACTAAATATTGTCTAATATTTAATAAATAAATTTTAATATAAGCGAAAATTTGTCTAATATTTGACAAACAATTACTACTATAATAGAATAGCAAAAAACAAAGTCACCGAAGTCACCGAAGTTATATAATGCGCAAATACAAAACAAGACAATGGAATTTAGGAATAAAATTAGTTACAAAGCGAGAAAATTCTTTGAGCCACCATTTTACGATACGCCTTCACGTGTTTGTTTCCCCAATTCACAGATGGACTGCCACTGATATATCGCTCAACGGTCATGCATACAAAAGGACCACAACTATGACTGTCCTTTTGCTTGAATTGCTCTGAATCCGGAGGACGCTTCCACGTAAATGTTCCACCAGTATCAGAGACACCTATCTCCTGATGCATATAATAGAACGAGTGTGCCAACACTAAGGGTAAAAGAAAGTGTAAAGGTGCCAAAGCAGTCACTCTCAATTTCCTCGCCTCCTTGTCCATTTTGTGCCATAATGAGTCAAACAAAGCCATATGCCGATTGTACATATCACAAACAACGACCACATAATGCTGGTTGACGAGACATGGAAATATAACCTACAAGTGCAACATATAATTCAATATAATTCACCTACTTGCACATTATTGCATTTAATTCAATATAATTAAATATAATTCAATATAATGCACATAATTGCATATAATGCACATAATTCAATATAATGCAATATAATTCAATATAATTAAATATAATTCACATAAAAAACATACCGTTGTAGCCTTAAACCAAGGTAACGTTGTCGATCCCATTCCACGTGCGTGAATAATGTCACGCAAAGAGTCGTGAGGCCTATAGTTCTGTTGCATGTACGCCAGTCTTGCCTCCAAAGCCAAATATCATAAATTCAAATATCATAAATTCAAGTCCTAAACATGCATAATTAGAACAATTCAATTCAATAAATCATAATATAAACTTAAATTACCAAACATCAACAAGAATACACGTAAAATTATGTTTCATAGCACCAAAAATGTCAAAAAAATACATAAAATTATAAAGTGGATGGACCGCTGGTATTTTCTTAAAATTCAAGGATGGACCGCTCGCCCTAGGCCCGGGCGGTCCATCCATGAAAGTCCAGCGGTCCACGCATAAATGAGTTCAGGGGATGATTTGTAACCTGAATGTGCTGTGGGATATCTTCTTGACTGTCTCCCATGGTTCAGGCATGTCCTACAGCTCCGGAGGTCCAACGATCTTCTCCTACGACGGCAGCGGTCCAAGCAGCAATCCCCGGCAATTTCCAGCAACACTTCGAGCCTTGAAGAAAGAGGGCAGCAGCGACGGAGAGTGGTGGCGAGGCGAGAGGTCAAAGGAGGAAAGGGATGGACGGTCCAAGGACTTGGGGGAGGATGAGAGGTTCCAAAAAAATACAATAAGGGAGAGTGGTGAGTTGGGCGGTCTATGGACCAAATATATTGAATATTTCCATAGAATATGGTGTTAATATTGAACGGTCTATGCATGAATTATTTGAGTATTTTTGAATCAAAAATATAGTATTAATTTTATTAAAAGTATAAATTTTCTTACCTAATTCCCACTTTTTCAGAAAATGTTTTTACTTTTTCAGAGATTCTTTCTCACTTTTCAGGTGGGTTCGAATTTTTAGGCAAAAATGGGTATTTTCTACATGTGATTTGAGAAAAAGGGTATTTTCTACATTGGATTTGTCAAAGTGGGTATTTTAATTTTCCTCCCAAAAGTTTATTCATTTTATTATTTTAATTTATTTGACAATAGTTTTGTATCCATTTATAATAAATACTTCTCCATGCTCTAACACATAAAACAAAATCCATTTATAATAAATACTTCTCCATGCTCTAACACATAAAATTTTACTGCCACTCCTTTGTAAAGAAAGACATTATCCGAAATAGAAACAAGAAGGAGGAGTGCTAAAAGATATTGAGGATACAATTAGTAAATACTAATTGTAGCTATTTGTTTTTACCTTTAAATTATTATAATATTTTAAAGTTAAGTAAATGTTCATTAATTATAGTTAAGTAAATGATTATTAATTCTCGCGGCGAAAAGAAATATCTCTTTTTAGAGAAGACAAAGTGAAATGATTTTGTTATAAGGATAAATTTATCCTACCAAAATAATGATTAATAATATTTTTATCTTTTAAATTTTTTATTTTTATCTCTTCCTTATTATAAAGTACTTTACTCGTGACTATTATCCATTTGAATCATTCATAAAAACGTACTACCTATGTCCTAGTAAACTTGACATAATTTATTATTATATACACTCAAATGAATATAAAAGATATTGAGGATACAAGTGTGACATGCTTGTTGGAACGGATAAAGTATTATTTTCTTTTTAAATGTGATTTTACAAAATACTTAATATTATAAATCACATTTATATTTTGTTTTGTGGATTATCTTTTTCACTAAAAACACATATTTAAATTTTCCTTAAAACTCGTACCGACTCCATCATAATACACTTTTTTGAATGAGTATAATTTATGTCATACTAAAGATGAATCCTTATAATGGAGTAGAAAAGAAATAAATTAAAGAATACGTATACTTTTAATCCTCATTTTATAAAAATAAATTAATCAAATAAAAAAAAAACCTCAAATATATAATTTAAATATAAAATATAAATTAAAAATTCATAAAAAATTTAAATTAGACTTAATATATGTTAAATTAATATTTTAAATTTGCGTATAAGATGAAATTGATGTGATAGAGATAAAAGAGATTAACTAGTTAATGACTGGATAGGGTATGTGTCACATAATTAGTTAGCGTGGGCGGCATGAAAACCAAGCATGTTAATTAACAATTAAACTGCTTCTTAATAGTTTGGGAGAATAATAATTAATCAATACTCAAATTATGTATATTACAGCTTTACTTGAAAACTGCTTTTGTGTTTTCTTTGTTTGACTACTGATGAAGCGCCGACTACGGAAATGTCCATCTGTCTCTGTCTGTCACATCTCTATAGCATATAGAGAAGAGTGGATTGACTGTTGGGATTACATTGGCTTATCAAAGATCTTTCTGCTTCGCCCTTGCTTGCTTTCACACTCACGTGCCGAATAATGCTACCTCTCCTGACCAAGTTCTAGCGTTCTTTTTTTTTTTTATATTTTTATTCGACATATAAATTTAAATAATATATATTTATATAATTATTTTATATATTTTTTAATTTTAAAAAATACTCTCTTTAATTACCATATCAAAAAAAATGTCTCAACTTAGTCGGGATGAAGGGAGTAGAACATATGCTCTCTTCTCAACCACTCACTCATTGATAGTGCTTTCAAATTTAGGGAACATAATTAAAAACGTCCATATCCTAATTGTGAACGTGAAAAATGCCAATGAATGTGATATACGAATAATATCAGCTCCATTGTATAATATTATCTTTATTCCACTTCATTAGTTCCACTTTCATTAAATATGTAAGAGTTTTTTTTTTGTCAAAATGAGACTAATAAAGTGGGATAGGAAAGTAACAGAGAGTAATATTTTGAAAGTTGGTGATTAAAATAGTCTTTGGTGGGTCTGCTAGGCAGACCTGTCCAAAAACATGCTTACTAACGAACTCTGAGGAGTTTGGCTATGCCCAAGCATAACCAGGTTGTCTTCTCGTGGGTCTACTAGAGTACTTGGCTCTACCCTAAGGTGGCACGATTGTCCTTTTGTGGGTTTGTTGGACATGTACTAGGCGTGTTAGTACGATGAACTCCGTTAGAGCATTCCTGACACATGCTCAAAATAACACCTGCTATGTGGGTATTCTCTAACAACATTGGAGGATCACAGAGGACGTGACTCTACATCATTAGAGAGGATTTGAGGATGATACTATTGTTAGCCAGATTGTTAGACATATGGTATTACTATTATACCCTCTATGTAATAAGATATATATACTTCATTCATTTTCATGCATGAGGTTAGCATACATTCTTACTTTATCTATATTTTACACGCATAATAAGCACTTTACTCAGTCTACTTTAAGTTAACTTGAGCGTCGAAGTCTCTCTCCGAAGAACCTCAACCATTTTTTCGGGCTTGTTTTGTAGAAGATGTGACGTGGCAGACCTCGAACAAAGACTATACTACAACTTTGTGACCTTACAACTAATGTATGAACTCCAATCATTTGGAGCCTTCATATGATTTTTATTCATTTTGTTGTGGATTATTCCTTTATTCAATAAGATGAATATGGATGTGAAAAATATCCACATCAAATACGTAAACATAAAATTATTGTGGAATCCAAAATATATCAGATATGTACGGATTATTGTGGAACCTAAAATATTATTGATGCTATGTTTTATACTCTCTCCATCTTGCTATTTATGTCTTGTTTTGACTAAAACCGTGAGAGTTTTTTGGTCAAAACATGACTTAAGTAGTAGGACATATGAAGTAGTAAAGTTGATGTAAAAATTGATTAAAATGACAAATGTGTGTAGTTGGACGAATAATATAATGTTGGGGCATTCTATAAAATGACAGTCTTTGATATACACTTGAAAAAAAATGTTAAAGATCTCTCTTGTTTCACGAAGAAATTCATAAATGAAGCTTAAACACATGTGGTTTGGAAATTTCAAGTGAAATTATAAGTAATTGTTTAGATATTGAATATAAGGCGTAACATTTCGGTACCGCTCACTAAGATGAATAGACTGCTTGGAGCATGTCCACAAGAAGTCCATGGAGATATATGAGCGGACCCATTACATTTATGCATATTTATTTATTTTTCTATATGTTTTATTTTACATTTCAATAATGTATGATTATTATATAAAATGCATGCTAACTTATTAATTTATAATAATATTTATTGATTTCATCTTTTCAAATTGTTGGTTAAAATATGATGAAGAATAGTTAAATAATTATTTATAATGATAATGTTTTGAGACCTCTCGTAAAAGTTTTGGACTGCTCATTGTTTTATCCATTTTTGGTCTCGTTTTTCTCTATATTAGTTCTATAAATGTTGATTATTGTCGTTCGATTTGATGCTCTGGTCCTCAATAAGTTACATTTTAGGTAAAGATCGACAAAAAGGAGTTAACAAGGCTCGAGAAGAGAAACGAGACGAAAAGACGAAGAAAAGATGATAAATTCACTAAGGCCAGGCATGGGGGTAGTGAGCTCTACCCCCGTAGCGAGCGCTGCCTTGCAAGATGGGGACGGACAGAGAGCAGGGGTAGCAGCTACCTGTTTTATCTATTTTTGGTCTCGTTTCTCTCGCAATATAGTCTATAATATCGCTTGTTGTCGTTCGATTTGATGCTCTTGTATTCTATATGTTACACTTTAGGTAAAGATCGACACACGAAGCCGACAATGTCCGAGAAGAGAAACGAGGCCAAAAAGAGGTGAAAAGATGAAGAAAAGGATGGAGGAGACAGAACGTATGCCTAGCGGTCGCTAGGGGCCAGCGACCGCTGGCTTGTTCCACGAAGATCAGGCAGAACTAGGGGCTAGCGGTCGCTACCCCCTAGTGACCGCTGGCCCCTTGAAAGTTTGGAAGACAGAACAGTAAGGTAGCGCTCGCTACCCCCTAGCGAGCGCTACCCCTCTGCAACCTTTCCTCATCCAGTGCTGGGGCCTAGCGAGCGCTAGCCCGACGAGATTTTTCTACATCTATTTAAAACGCCCAGCGTGATTTTTCTAGGGACTTCTACCTCGATCTTCCTTCACGTTTTTGTACTTCTAGTCTAGGGTTTAGACCATGAGAGAAAACACTCTTAGTTTAGTTTTTATTTCATAGTTCGTTCCTCAAATTCGTTGTGAATTCGTTCGTGATTCAAACCCAGAGTATTTTAATGCATTGTTTACCTTTTCAATCCGTGAGTTCTTTAACCGCTTTATTTATTGCTTTATGAATTATTTTCTTTCCATTCTTTTCTTGATTAATTTCAAACCCATTAATACAAATCTTTCAATTATGTTAATTAATCAATTCAAGGCATGATTCAATTCAGTTTCCTTAATTCTTCATTCTTAGATTTAGGATTTAATTGTTTTATTAATTTTTTGCTTAGTTAATCCGTATTTTAAATACTTTATTCTCATTCGCCTAGATAGATAAATTAGATTAGTTAAAACATCACAACCCTTCTTTTATTTGCTTTCTGTTCTGTAACGTATATAGAGCCCTGCTTAGCCTTCCTTAAGAATACGACTTAGGATCAACTTACCTCTTTACAACGAATTCGTACTCTTGCGAACTAGTTTATTTAATAAATTGTAAGTATATTGGCTGGAAAAATTCCTCGTGCCCGATACTGAATCCCTTTATCGGACAGTAGGTCTGGTCTAAACAACGCCACGTACTACAATTTAAAAATAAGTTGGAACAAATTTTGGCGCCGTTGCCGGGGAAGACTTTAGGCATTTATTTGTGTTGCTTTTTATTTTATTTTATTTTTTTTATTTTGTTTTATTTCTTTGCTCCCGCAAGGTGCGTTTGATCTTCTTTTGGTTTGTGTATGCTAGGTCGCCGAAGCTTGAGACAAGAGTTGGTACCCTATGTCGACAACATCAATAGAAGAGAAGCCGTACGTGAGGAGCAATCTAAGGACGTTGTCAACCTCGCCACACTATTTGAAGAGCAATTAGTGATAATGGCCGAGGAAGACGAAGCCCCTAGAAAACTCGAAGACTTTGCCAGGCCGACATACGACATCACTGCATCCGCCATCGTACTTTGAGCTCCGGGGAGATATTATGAGCTGAAGCACAATCACATTAACCTGCTTCCCTCATTCCATGGGTTGCCGAATGAAGATGCGCTCCTTTTTATCAGGGAGTTCTGCACAGCTGTTCAATCCATCCCACTCCAGACCATCACTGAGGATAAGCTGCTTAGGAAATGCTTCCCCTATTCACTCAAGGATAGGGCGAAGTCGTGGTATCTCTCCCTTCCAGCAAGATCATTACCTACTTGGAAGGCGGTAAGTACCACATTTCTACTTAAGTACTACCCAAATCACAAGACGCAGCAAATCCGACTCCAAATCATGCAGTTTGCTCAGGAACCTAAGGAGCCATTTCACGAGGCCCTTGATAGATTCAGAGAGCTCCAGCAGCAGTGCCCGCACCATTAGATTGTACCGGAACTCCTCTGGCAGATCTTTTACAATGGATTGCAGCACACCTATCAGTTCATGGTAGATAGAGTGGCTGGAGGGAACATAGCTGAGAAGACTGTAGATGAGGCAATTGAGATTTTCGAGACGCTAGCCACTAATTCGCAGCATAAAATCTCACGATCCAAAAGAGTGGAGGTCTGAGAGATCGGAGTCAGCCCAGACCTCAAAAAGAAGATGGCCGATATGATGCGAGAATTGCAAGAGTTGAAGATGAGCAAGGCCTCCGCAGTAACCAAGCATGAGCCGGCATCTGAGCCATGCCCGATATGTGGTGATCTCACTCATGACGAGAATCACTGCACTAGAATGGCGAAGATAACTTACGAAGGAGAGGCAAAAGTCTATGCTGCACAAGGCTACCAGCCACGCCCGCCATTCGAGCAGCATCCACAGCAGACTTCGGGGTGGAGAGCTCAGAATAACTCGTTGTGGAAAGGGCCAAATCAAGGTCAGAACCAGAGCTTCCTTGCCCGACTATCGGCCCCACAACAATATTACCCGCCGCAGTAAGGGTATTATCCGCAGCAGCCCTATTATCCACCTCAGGCAGGGTATTATCCACCACCTCCTTATCAGCAGCCGCAACCGACATATCAGCAGCCGCCGCCACCTCCGTTCCAGTCGCAATTCCCGTCCGTGCCGCGATCAGCCCCATCTAAACCTTCTCTTGAGGACAGTCTTGCAGCGTTCATGCAAGAGAGCAAACTGGCTCGGGAGGCGCAAGAGGCTACTATCAAACGCCTCGAGAGTCAAGTTGGGCAGATCTCAGGAGCTGTTAATCAGATATAGCAACAACAGCAGACCGGAAAGATACCCGGTCAGGGACACTCAGCGCAACAGATTCAGGCCATTACTGTTCTTCGTAGTGGCAAGTAAGTTGACAATAAGGTGGCTATGCCGGAGGATGAGCCGACTAAAGAGGTGGAGGACGCTGAGAAAGGGAAGGAACCGGACCAACCTGCTACCCAGTTGCACAAAACGGCAAATCCGTACAAGCCGCCAATTCCTTTTCCGAGCAGGCTTAAAAATGTTAAGCTTGAGAAGTAGTTCGCGGATTTCTATAAGATGCTGTCTCAAGTACATGTCAATCTACCACTCCTGGACGTAATCCGCAACGTGCCGGCGTACCTTAAATTCTTTAAGGAGCTAGCCTCCAAAAAGAGAAGATTTACAGACGATGAGTCGATCATGGTGTCCGAGGTGGCCAGCTCTATCATGCAACAACTTCTTCCTCAGAAACTGCGAGATCCAGGTAGTTTCGTTATCACTATAGCACTTGGTAATGGTAAAACTGTAACAAGCATGCTTGACTTAGGTGCAGGTATTAATCTCATGCCTTATTCAATTTTTAAGGAATTAGAATTAGGGGAGTTGAAACCTACACGCATGAGCCTACAATTAGCTGATCGTTCTGTTAGATATCCTAGGGGTATTATAGAGAACATCCTAGTGAGTGTTGGTGGTCTGATAGTGCCTATGGATTTTGTTGTGTTAGAAATAGGTGACGTGCATGAAAACGGATGTGATCATACTTTATTGCTTGGTAGACCATTCATGGCAACTACTAATACTCTGATTAATGTAAAAAATGGTAACATACAAATGTCTGTGCTAGGAGAGAAAGTTTCATTTTCTGTGCATAAGCACAAAGCTATGCCTTCTGTTAATTCTATTGAGCACTGTTCTTTTATTGATTCGGTTGATGCTCTTGCCGAGATTTCTTTTGTGCAGGATTACAGTTTGGAGAAGATCTTTGAAGGATTGGCCGACATGGAGGAAAGGCTTCGTTTGGAGGCCCAGTTCGCAAAACCACCTCCTATGCCGTTAGCAAATTCACCAACACCGGAGAAATTGGAGTTAAAAGAGCTTCCTGCGAATCTGAAGTACGTATTTCTCGAGGAGAACGAGCAGAAGCCAGTGATTATCTCAGCTGATTTGACTCAAGACCAGTAGGCTCGGTTAATAACTGTGCTGAAGAAGCACAAGTTAGCCTTTGGCGGGAGTCTGGCAGACATCCGAGGTATCAGCCCAGCAATGTGCATGCATAAGATACAGCTCGCCGACGATTCTCTCGCAAAGAGGGATGGACAGCGACGACTCAACCCAGTACTCATGGAGGTCGTGAAGAAGGAGATCTTCAAGCTTCTAGCTAAAGGGATCATTTATCCGATCGCTAACAGTGAGTGGGTGAGTCCAGTCCATGTTGTACCCAAGAAGGGCGGGATCACGGTGACTATGAACGAGAAGAAGGAGCTTGTCCCTACCAGACCTGTTACCGGATGGAGGATGTGCATCGACTACCGCAAGCTCAATGCGGCTACGAAAAAGGATCACTTTCCTTTACCCTTTATTGATCAGATGTTAGATAAACTTGCCGGTAATGACTATTTTTGTTTTTTGGATGGTCTGTCAGGTTATTATCAGACTGCGATTGATCCGGAGGACCAAGCAAAGACGGCCTTCACCAGCCCTTTCGGAACTTATGCCTTTCGGAGGATGCCATTTGGACTGTGCAATGCGCCAGGTACGTTTCAGCGATGCATGATGTCTATTTTCTCTTATATGATTAGTGACTTTGTAGAAGTCTTTATGGATGACTTTTCTGTTTTTGGCTCTTCGTTTGATGATTGTCTTTCTAAAATTGATCGTGTCTTGGATCGTTGTGTTGAAACCTGTTTGACTCTGAGTTGGGAAAAGAGTCACTTCATGGTACGTAGTGGGATTGTCTTGGGACATGTCGTGTCTAGTAAGGGAATTGAGGTCGATAAGGCTAAAGTTGAGGTAATTGAAAAATTACCTCCACCGACTGATGTTAAGGGGATTAGAAGTTTTTTAGGGCATGCTGGTTTTTATCGTAGATTTATTAAATACTTTTCTAAAATTTGCCAACCTTTGTGTCGTTTACTTGCTCAGGACACCCCCTTTAATTTTGACACTGACTGTCTCTCTGCCTTTATTACTTTGAAAGAAAAATTATGCAGTGCTCCTGTTATTGTTGGCCCTGATTGGTCTGTCCCCTTTGAAATTATGTGTGATGCGTCAAACTCTGATATAGGTGTTGTTTTAGGTCAACGAGTTGATAAAATGTTGCGCGTGATCTATTATGCTAGCTCTATCTTAACCCCCGCTCAGATAAATTATACTACCACTGAAAAAGAGATGTTAGCGGTAGTATTCTCTCTTGATAATTTTTGTGCGTATATTATAGGGTCTAGAGTTATCATACATAGTGATCATGCTGCTTTACGATATCTGTTGACTAAGCCTCAGGCGAAGCCTAGGCTAATTCGTTGGGTCTTGTTATTGCAAGAGTTTGATGTAGAAATTCGTGATAGAAAAGGGAGTGAAAACGCCGTTGCCGATCATCTCTCTCGCTTAGAGCATGTACCTTCTCCCCTATCTTATGATCTAGTTGACGAGTCTTTTCCATATGAGCATGCTTACAGTGTTAATCATGTGCCTTGGTTTGCTGACATAGTTAATTATTTAGCTTGTGGCGAATTAAGGTCTGACCTCACTTCCCAAGAAAGGAAGCGTTTTCTCCATGTGTGCAGGCAATACTTTTGGGAAGACCCTTTCCTTTTCAAGCTCGGAAAAGACGAAGTGATTAGGCGATGTGTAGCAGAGGAAGAGCAACTAAAAGTGCTAGAGATGTGCCATGAGGCTCATTGTGGCGGACACTTTGGAGGTCAAAAGACGGCACACAAGGTTCTCCAATCAGGTTTATTTTGGCCAACTTTATTTAAGGATGCACATGCTTATTATCTTTCGTGTGAAAGATGTAAAAGAGTCGGTAACTTAGGTCGTAGAAATGAAATGCCTTTGAACAATATTCTTGTGGTTGAAATATTTGATGTGTGGGGAATTGACTTTATGGGTCCTTTCCCTATGTCTCATGGCTATGAATATATTTTGCTTGCCGTTGACTACGTCTCCAAGTGTGTTGAGGCTATCCCCACTAGGACGTGTGATTCTCACATTGTTCTCAAGTTTGTGCAGGAAAATATTTTGTGCAGGTTTGGCTTCCCACGAGCTATCATTAGCGATGGTGGCAAGCACTTCTGCAACAGACTTTTCAAAAGGCTAATGAGGAAAAATGGGATAACACACAAGATCGCGATCCCATATCATCCACAAACGTCAGGCCAAGCCGAGACGAGCAATAAGCAAGTCAAGAATATCTTGGAGAAGACAGTTTAGCCATCAAGGAAGGATTGGTCAATTAAGCTGAACGACGCTCTTTGGGCATACCGCACGACATATAAAAGCGTGTTAGGGATGAGCCCGTATCGTCTCGTGTACGGAAAAGCGTGCCACCTACCAGTTGAAGTGGAGCACAAAGCCTATTGGGCAATCAAGGCCTCCAATCTCGATCTGCAAAAAGCAGTGGAGCACCGTTCTCTACAGATGTTGGAGTTAGACGAGCTGCGAAACGAGACGTATGACAACGCCCGAATTTACAAGCACAAGGTGAAGGCAATCCATGATCGAAGGATTCTCCACAAAGATTTGAAGCCTGGCATGAGGGTGTTATTGTTCAATTCCCGGATGAAGCTTTTTCCCGATAAATTGAAGTCTAGATGGAGCGGCCCATTCATAGTGAAAGATGTTAAGCCGTACGGGGCAGTAGAGATTGCTAAAGAAGGAGATGATGACTCATTCGTGGTGAATGGGCATCGCGTTAAGCCATACATAGAGGGGTGGCCTACTAACTTCACGGTGGAGTCCACACCGATTGAAGATCCACCCTCTAATTGATCATACCCTTACGTCGAGCTAATGACGTTAAACAAGCAGTCTCTTATTTCCGTTGATTTTATTTTTGTTGTTTAGTCATTTTCGTTTCGTTCTTAGTTAAGGGAAGATTTCAGTTTAAGTTAATTTTGTGTTACAGGAAAAATCGGGAAGAATGCACGAGAGGCCAGCGAAAAAACAGACAAAACAAAGACATCTACGAGGGCTGGGCCAGCGCTCGCTAGCCCCCAGGGAGCGCTAGCCCAGCGTTCTGCCCATTCCAGCGTAAGGGGCCAGCGCTCGCTACCCCTCAGCGAGCGCTAGCCCCAGTCCCTGCCCCACTCCAGAATGCAGGGGTAGCGAGCCCAACCCCCCCAGCGCTCGATACCTCTTGTTGCTGTATACTTCCCCAGCGCGCTAGGGTAGTGCTCGCTACCCCCCCAGCGAGCGCTACCCTCGCTTTCTGACTGCCAACCCAGCGCGTTAGGGTAGCGGTCGCTACCCCCCAGCGACCGCTACCCCCCCTCGCTGTACCCTATTTGTTTTCTTCCTTCCTTTTCCCTTCTACCATTATTTCCCCCAAATTCACAACTCCCTCTCCTTCTTCCTCCTCCAACTCGCGACTCCCCCTCTCAATTTCTCCCACAAACTCCATTCTTCCATTACTATCTCCCATCTCCTCCTCCAATCTCCCATCCTTCATCACTTTCACAGTTCCTTCCACCCAAACTACTTCCCAAACCCCTACACTCCTCAAAATTCCCAATTTCTTCCACACAAATTTTCCAATCCCTAATTTTTCTAATTCCCCCAAATTCTCAAACCCTAGTTCTTTCCCCTCTCCAAAATTCACCTTCTTCCTTCCAATTCCGGCCACACCCCGTGATTCCCCTACGCCACAGTTGCACCACCAACTACCGTCACTATCCGGCGACTTTCCGGCAACTATCCGGCGACCCCCTTTTTTCATCATTTACTCTATATGGCGCGCTCTAAGAACCGTGCCAGTGAGCAAGCTGCAAGTACTTCTCAACCGGAGGAGCCTACCACCGAGGAGCTCCAACATGCATATAATTGCCCCTCCCACTCAAATCACACTTGGAGGGGCAATTCTACGAAAGGTGGACTCGGCATGAGGTAACTCCACTCCATACACTTGACTGGAATTTGCTTGCTAGTTTAGGATGCGTTAGAGAACTCGAGCAATATGCTCACATGTCTTTTAAATGTTCTAAAGTACTTACGCATGAATTCCTATCGACTTTGACTGTGCCTGCGGACCTTACTTTCTGTACATTTAGATTGCGGGGAGTACCCTGTCGTGTTTCTATCACTTTGTTGTGCAAGATTATGGAATTCCACGGCAAGAATGTGGGGGATCAAGCCCCACCTTCCCATTTTAATCCAAATGCCGCATGGAATTCCCTCAGAGGTTTCCACAACTGGCAAGCCGGTGGGATGCCGGCTGGTTTCATTCAGAATAATGTTCTGATGATCCTTCATAAGTTTCCGTGTTATGGCATCACTGGCAAGGAGCAAACAAATAAGGTGAACTAGTCTGAAGTTTACCTGCTCCAGAGTGCTGTCCGAGGCTCCCGGGTGTGCGCCGGCTACTATATTCTTAACACCTTTAAGAATATGTTGGCCACAGTCCGGTACCATGCCACACTGTCTCTCGTGATCTGTGCCATTGCTCGGCACTTCGAGGTTTTTGACCCGGAGCAGCTTGATCCCACCGACACCCTCTATGTGTCGAAGATCGATCACTCGGAGCTCCGCCAGGCTCGCATATGCACCATGGACTACACGTGGGTGCCATCCACCTCCCGACGCTGTGTGGTTAACCACACTAATGAGTTGGCCAGCATTGCCGCCAACTTACCTGATGTCGGCGGTGACGAGGGAGCAGCTGACCGAGCAGCCGAGGAGGACGCCTATGAGGATGCCCCTATGCAGGATGCTTTTGCTCTCGGGCCTTCCTCCTATCCGACAGGAGCCGACCAGTATCACTATGGTGTCGGCTCTACTTCTACCGGTGGTGTGGACCACCTCACGTCGCAGTTTCAGTCTCTGAGTACTGAACTCGGCGCCCTCCGATCCGACTTCACCTCCTTCAGGCAGGACTTCACCAGCTTCTCCCAGGACTTTGGGGCCCATGCTCATGAGGCCCAGTCCTTCTACCGGGAGTTTGGAGACTTCAGCTCATCCATGCTTTGGAGCCAGGAGCGGATTGAGGAGAGGGTAACTACTACCCACGATTTGATGTCTGAGCAAGCCCGTCAGTGGAGATTGTCTCAGGAGCAGTCGGCTCTCTAGTATCAACAGATACTAGAGAACAACCGACAGATGGCCGAGCTTAACGCCCAGTGTTCGAACTGGGCTTTGTACGATCACCCACCGCTACCGCCGGATCAGCAGTGACTTGTCACTGCTGCTTAGTACGTATTTCTTTTCATTTTCTTTTTCCGTGTGTCCGAGTTGTTTTGCATTTAGTTTATTTTTCTTGTTTATGCTTCTTTTGCTTTGTTTGGCGTTTCTTTTGTAGGTCTAACCCTTTACAACTACTCGAGCTCTCACCACTGCCGCATTGCCCTGTATTGGGTATTATCTTTTCCTCTCTCTTATTTTTTTATGTTGCAATGAGGACATTGCTATCTTTATTTCGAGGGGGAGGGGTGTGTATGCTTTATATTGTAGCATGCGGCATATTATTAGAATTGTGTAGTTGTGCATGCATGTTTGTCCAATTGCTGTTGAGCTTGATATGATTAGTGTTTGATTTTGACGAGGACTTGTTAATTATGTTTGATGACATGAATTGCCGTTGTGAGTTATCGATTGGGTATGAGTATTGTATCTTGATCATAGTTGTTGTGGGTCACTCTTTGTGTGATGATTTTATGAGATGACTCGTAGCGTTGTGAATTTGGCTAAAATTGTTTGTTGGCTAGACTTGTTTAATAATTATTGTATTTGTAAGATTGAGTTGGGAGGCTTCTGCTCCTCTGGAAACCATGAGCATGGGAAACCACACGAGAACACTTAGGGGTGTCTATACGGGTTTCGGGTTTCGGGTATTTCGGGTACCCGACCCGAATATTTCGGGTTCGGGTACCCATAAACCCGAATTTTGGGTATTCGGGTCAGGGTCGGGATTAGAAGCTTTCGGAATTTCGGGTTCGGGTATTACCCGATCGGGTTCGGGTAATACCCGAAATACCTGAATTTAATTCATATTATTCTCATATTCTGTTTTGAATCTCCTCCTC